>VWZI01022768.1:646354-729690 GCA_013396835.1 Psilopogon haemacephalus
TATGGCACAAGGGGGTTGGAACTGGATGATCTTTGAGGTCTCTTCCAACCTAAACCATTCTGTGATTCTCTAAGTCCAAGCCCCTTGCTAGAGCAGGGTCACCTAGAGTAAATCACACAGGAGCACAATCCAGGCAGATTTGGAGTGCCTCCAGAATTGGAGTCTCCACAACTTTTCTGGGCATCTTTTTCCAAAGCCTTGTAGCCTTCCAAAGCTGCTGCAGCCCTCTCAGCATCCTTGGGGCCCTTCTCTGCACACCTCCAGCATCTCCACATCCCTCTTGTCCCAGGGGCTCCAGCACTGGATGCACTACTCCAGGTGGGCTCTCAGCAGAGCACAGCAGAGGGGCACAATCACCTCCCTGGCCCTGCTGCCCACACTGCTCCTGCTGCAGCCCAGCCTCTGCTTGCCTTTCTGCCCTGCAAGTGCACACTGCCAACTCACGTTTCAACTTTCCTGTTTTCTATATCTCTCCTCGTTTCCTCCTAAACACCCAAAGAGCTGAGGGCTTTGAACACATGTATTTATCCACAAAATGTCAAACACTTCCAGCTATGCCCAGTCAGGCTCCAGTCACAGTATCCAGGAAAGATCCTGTTTGTTTTCCATTTGAACTTTTCAGAATGGACTCATAATGGAAGAATGTAGTGTGACCCAGAAATGTTGGCATGGAGCACTTGATCTGCCCTCCCTCATGAAGCTTCAGGTTTAGTTACCAAGTCAAAATCTTTTGATTTTCATCTGTTGGGGTTTGTTGGTTTTTTGTTTTGGGTTTTGTTGGGTTTTTGGAATTTTTTTTCTTTTGTTTGTTTGTTTTGGTTTTGGTTTTGGTTTGGTTTGGGTTTTTCTTCAGTTAATTTGGCAAAGCACAAACTGGAATTTTACTCGGCGAAATTGTCACTGGGAACAGTTTTTCCACTTTGAAGGGTTTTTTTTGAGAGAATGAGAGGCCATTTGGGCATTTTCTACGTGGCTGTTTTTCTTCTCATCCATCTAAATGTCTTCAGTTACTGCAAAACCATGAAATGTCCATTCTGCAGGCTGCCATGCAGAGAAGCAACAATTCCCAAGCACGTTCGAAGAGGAAGACCTTTCTTTTCCTCTTGCATAAAATGTTTGATGCTATAAAATGAACTGGCAGGCTCTAATCATCTGAGTTTTCTCTTCCTAAACGTGCAACGTGAATTTTCTCATCCAAAAGTGCTTTGGAAAGCCACAGATCTGAGGAACAGCTTAACCACCTTATTGCTAGCAGCTCTCTGTCTTCTGTGCAGCTCTTGCTTCATGTTAATTGAACAAATGGATGTTGAGGGAAGCAGATTAGTTTTTCTCAATACATTTAGTCTTCTCCAAAGTTTTAGCCAACTGGAACGTGGCAGCTCACCTGGACTCTTGCTCAACCAACCTGTTTACACTCCCAGAACTAATTGACCCTCCAGTTGCTAAATTAAAAAGGAGCTTTATGCAGGCACATACCTGACAAAATCAATTCAACCTGCTCTGCATCTGCTGTGTCATCTTCAACCTGTGCTGGAAGTGCTTAATTTGGAGGAGAGAGAGCCTGAAGCAATCCCTTTTTCTCTTGCTAAGTTTCCTCCTGTTGCTGCATGGTAGCAATAGGTAGCAAGTAGATTGGTGCACAGTGGTCTGGTAAGGTCTGACTCAAACATCGTATTCAAAGGAAGTTTTGTCTCTTTGTCTCACCATGTGCAAGCCAAACAAGCTTCACCTTTTTACCCTGAGGCATAGGAGAAGTCGCCACCAGTTCAGAGTGTCAGGGGCTGGAAGTGACCTCAAAAGATCATCTAGTCCAATACCACTGCAGAGCAGGATCACCTATACCAGATCACCCAGGAAGACAGTTCTTTATTCTTTTGAAATACTCTATGCATATAATATGTGCATATTTATGCATATTATATATGTGTGCACCAGTACAGATCAGGGATTGGCTTAGAATCATAGAATCTGTCAGGGTTGGAAGGGACCACAAGGATCATCAAGTTCCAAGCCCCCTGCCATGCCCAGGGACACCCTACCCTAGAGCAGGCTGCCCACAGCCTCTGCCAGCCTGGCCAAAAACACCTCCAGGGATCTGGCCCCAAACACCTCCCTGGTTAACCTGCTGCAAAGCATCTCCATGGAGAAAGACCTTGGAGTGCTGATGGACAATAAGTTATTCATGAGCCAACAATGTGCCCTTGTGGCCAGGAAGGGCAATGGTATCCTGGGGTGCATTAAGAAGAGTGTGGCCAGCAGGTTGAATCTCCTCTCCCTTTATTGTGTCCTAGTGAGGCCTCAACTGGATCACTGTGTCCAGTTCTGGGCTCCACAGCTTCTCCAGCTTTTCTTGCACTGTGTATCATGTGCTGCCTCATTTGGTATGTGAAAGGCTGTGATTAAATAAGATCATTAAAGCTCTTCTGAGAAAATGGTTAGGATTCAAGACACTTGCAAATTGATTTTAGGAAGGAGTTCCTTCCAATGGTGGGTTTTGGTTTTTCCTTTCATCCTTTGGGTAAATCTGCTACTTAAGTTTTTGCAAGAAGCAAAATGTGGATTTGCAGGATCTGCTGTGACACATAAGTTAAATAGGGCATGTTTCCCAAAATATTTATCTCCATCCCTATGCTGACAGCAGGGATCAGGGCATTCTCTGTGCCAAACTACGTGCTGAGTAAGTAACAATCACACACTGGTAATAAACACTCCAGGGTAGATTCTCAAGGTGCAGCTCCATGGAGATTAAATTCTCATTTACATTACAGGAAGTTATGTGTAATATTCTGCATCTTAAGGACAGGGCATTGTAATAACTATACTACTTAATGCATTTAAATGAGTCTAAATATGCATTTTTCTCTCAGGGAAACAGAACTAGAGCTCAAAACCACTAAGGTGAGTAACCAGCACAAGCAATGAAATTCAAAGTTCAGGCTGACAGCCTAAAGAAAGTGTTTTAGTGGGGCCAGTGTTATGATACAAGGCTTTGGAAAAAGATGCCCAGAAAAGTTGTGGAGACTCCAATTCTGGAGGCACTCCAAATCTGCCTGGATTGTGCTCCTGTGTGATTTACTCTAGGTGACCCTGCTCTAGCAAGGGGCTTGGACTTAGAGAATCACAGAATGGTTTAGGTTGGAAGAGACCTCAAAGATCATCCAGTTCCAACCCCCTTGTGCCATAAGCAGGGACACTTCCAACTAGATCAGGTCGCTCAAGCCCTCATCCAGCCTGGCCTTGAACACATCCAGGGAGGGAGCAGCCACAACCTCCCTGGGCAACCTGTGCCAGTGTCTCGTCACCCTCACTGTGAAGAACTTTCTCCTAACATCCTGTTTAAATCTCCCTTCTGCCAGTTTGAACCCATTCCCCCTCATCCTGTCATTACAAGACCTTGTGAACAGTCCCTCCCCAGCCTTCCTGTAGGCCCCTTTCAGATACTGGAAGGTTGCTATAAGGTCTCCTTGAAGCCTTCTCTTCTCCAGGCTGAAAAGTCCCAACTCCCTCTCTCTCTCTCATTTTCATGGCTCTCCTCTGGACCCAATCCATCAGGTCCATGTCCTACCTGTACTGAGGACTCCAGAGCTGGACATAGTATCCAGGTGAGGTCTCACCAGAGCAGAGTGGCAGAATCACCAGAAGCTAGAAAATGGAAAATCACTTCATAGTGTCCATATCAACATTTGCTATTTTTTTCTGTTTAAAAAAAAAAATAAAATCCCAGAATTCATTCTAATATTTACATATTTTAATTGAAATATGTTAGAGGGGAAGAAAGGAATTACTGCACAATTCCTTCTGTGTGGTTTGGTATCCTGATGCTTGCTTGCTTGCTTTGATTAAACAGATTAAACAGGGCCAGGAGGATGCTCAGAGGGCTGCAGCACCTCTGCTGTGAGCACAGCCTGAAAGAGTTGGGGCTGTGCAGGCTGGAGAAGAGGAGGCTCCCAGGGGACCTTCTTGTGGCCTTCCAGGATCTGAAGGGGGCTATAGAACAGCTGGGGAGGAACTTTTTAGGCTATGAGGGAGTGATAGGACAAGGGGGAATGTAGCAAAGCTGGAGGTGGGGAGATTCAGATTGGATGTGAGGAGGAAGTTGTTGAGCATGAGAGTGGTGAGAGCCTGGAATGAGTTGCCCCTGCAGGGAGGTGTTTGGGGCCAGATCCCTGGAGGTGTTTTTGGCCAGGCTGGCAGAGGCTGTGGGCAGCCTGCTCTAGGGTAGGGTGTCCCTGGGCATGGCAGGGGGGGTGGAACTGGCTGATCCTTGTGGTCCCTTCCAACCCTGACTGATTGTATGATTCTATGATTCTATGATTTAGAAAGGAAGGGGGGGCAGAGGGCAAATAAAAGAAGATGCATTTTGCAATTACTTTCTTTTGTTGAATAAGAATGAATCTGGTAGTAATGAACTGTTGGCAGAATCTCCATTCATTAACTGCATTGGCATGGAGCCAGCACTGCAGAGTTTACTGCAAGAATTGTCTTGGACATAATTTCTGGTCCCTGCTTTACAGCTGTCTAGACAGAGAGAGAGAGAGACAAAGCAGAGCAAAAGAGATTTAAAAAGAGGGAAATCCACATCTCTGAACGTATGCTAAATGCTTTCCTGCCTCTCCCTAGAGCCAAACTGTTCAGATTACCTGAATTCATCAAAGGTGAGACGTGGGCAAATGCTGCTGTGAGTTCTCACTCTTCCATAGGACGAAACTTCAATCTAATGCTCTTCTGCCTTCCTCTGCACAAAGAAATCAGCTAAAATTAGGGGCAGCCTAAAATCAAACAGCTCCTCTGCATGTCTCGGGGGCTCTGAGGTAGCCTCCTTTGCTTAACATGAGATGTGAGGTGCTCAGCTCGACGCTCAAAACCACCTCTCCAGATGAAGATGGTACAATTAGGAAAGATTTCCAGTCCTCAGTTTATTCAGATTGGTTCCCAAGGGGCTTGCTCTGCCCTTACACCATTTGCTGGACCTCCTCTACCGCTGCTGGAGCAGGCTGCTGGGCCAGGTGGGCTGCATGCTGTGGTTGTCCATAGGGAGGTGTATGGCAGATATCTGGGAGCTATTGCCTTCCTCTGAAGCCTTCCACTTTGCAAGGCAGCTTCACACTAAGCCTTTGCATCAGAGGCATGAAGCTGATTATTGCAACTGATAAATGTAAGCAAGAAGCCTCAGATTTGATAGTTATCCCACGGTGCTGAATTAATACCATAATCTTTCCTTCTTTTCTCTTGGGGGGGATATGCATCTATGCATACTGAAGAGGCAGGACTGAGACATCCACTTACCAGCCAGCTTCCTGAGAATCATCTCTGGTGCTTTTGGGTGGGTTTTTTTTTGCTTCAAGAGAGGCTATAACCAGTGTTGTAAAATGCAAGCTGGCTGCTGGCAGAGATAATTTTTTATTCCTGGACACATCACTTCAGTTTTCATCTCTTCCTTCCAGGGGCTTCACTCTATTTTAAAGTAAAGTTTCAAGTTGTGTTTTAACTTGAGATTCTTCTGCTTTCAAATTGGACTCAGTGACCATCAAAGTGGAGAAGGGAAGACTCCAGGGAGACCTTGTAACTGGTATTCCAGGATGAAAAGACATGCCAGTGCTGCTGTCCCCACCGTAAGAGTGACATAGATCTTTAGGAACAAGGCTCCATCTTGAATACGATGTTCAGTTTTGTGGCCCTGGCTCCTAGGAGGACATTCAGGTGTTTCAGCATGTCCAGAGAAGGGCAACAAAGCTGGTGAAGGGTCTGAAAAACAAGCCCTTGGTGGAGTGGCTGAGGGAACTGCTTTTGATTGGACAGGCTGCAGAGGTGCTGGACAGGTGTGCCCAGGCCAACCTCATGAAATTCAACAAGGCCAAGTGTAAGGTCCTGCATCTGGGTCGGTGCAATCCCAAGCACAACTCCAGGCTGGGTGGTGAGTGGCTGGAGAGCAGCCCTGAGAAAAAAGACCTGGAGGTCTGGGTGGATGAGAAGCTCAACATGAGCCAACAGTGTGCACACACAGCCCAGACAGCAACTGTGTGCTGGGCTGCAGCAAGAGCAGCTGTGGGCAGCAGGGCAAGGGAGGGGATTCTGCCCCTTTGCTCTGCTCTCCTCAGACCCCACCTGGAGTACTGTGTGCAGTTCTGGAGCCCCCAGCACAGGAAGGACATGGAACTGCTGGAGAGGGTCCAGAGGAGGGCCACGAAAATGATCAGAGGGCTGCAGCAGCTCTGCTATGAGGACAGGCTGAGAGAGTTGGGGCTTTTCAGCCTGGAGAAGAGAAGGCTTTGAGGAGACCTTATAGCAACCTTCCAGTATCTGAAGGGGGCTACAGGAGGGCTGGGGAGGGACTGTTCACAAGGTCTTGTAATGACAGGACAAGGAGGAACGGGTTCAAACTGTCAGAGGGGAGATTTAGGTGGGATGTTAGGAGGAAGTTCTTCACAGTGAGGGTGGCAAGATACTGGCACAGGTTGCCCAGGGAGGTTGTGGCTGCTCCCTCCCTGGATGTGTTCAAGGCCATGGCTGGATGAGGTCTTGAGCAGCTAGTGGGAGGTGTCCCTGCCTATGGCACAGGGGGGTTGGAACTGGATGATCTTTGAGGTCTCTTCCAACCTAAACCATTCTATGATTCTATGATTAGGCTGGAGAAGAGACTCCCTGAAGGGAGGTTGAAGTGAGGTGGGGGTTGGTTTCTTCTCCCCCTTGTTCTAGTGATAGAACTAGGAGAAATGGCCTCAAGTTTTACCAGGTGAGGTTTAGGTTGGGTGTTAGGAAAAATTTCTTCCCTGCAAGAGTGGTCAGGAGTGTGGGAACAGGCTGCCCAGGGAGCTGGTGGAATCAGCATCTCTGGAGATGTCCAACAAACGTGTAGACATGGCTCCAGGACACAGCTTAATGGCCATGGTGCCGCCAGCTCAATGGTTGGACTCAATCTTAGAGGTCTTTTCCAGCTGAAGCAATTCTGTGATTCTGTAGAACACATACAGGCAGAAATACCACACTGAGCTGCTGGGAGTCTGGGGAAATTTGGGAGATGACATCTCCCAAGAGGCATTTTAGTGCCACCTCCTTCTAGTATATCCAGCTTCCTGCTTTGCTTTAAAATGTCCTGTCTTAATAGTATGAATTTAGAAAAGAGAGCTCTTTTCTTCCATGAGAAAACAGAGTTTCATAGGTTTGGGGTTTTTTTTACTGTTAACCTTTCAGGGCCACAAGGATGCTGAGAGGGCTGCAGCAGCTCTGCTGTGAGCATAGCCTGAAAGAGTTGGGGCTGTGCAGGCTGGAGAAGAGGAGGCTCCCAGGGGACCTTCTTGTGGCCTTCCAGGATCTGAAGGGGGCTATAGAACAGCTGGGGAGGAACTTTTTAGGCTATGAGGGAGTGACAGGATGAGGGGGAATGGAGCAAAGCTGGAGGTGGGGAGATGTAGATTGAATGTGAGGAGTAAGTTGTTGAGCATGAGAGTGGTGAGAGGCTGGAATGGGTTGCCCAGGGAGGTGTTTGGGGCCACATTCCTGGAGGTGTTTTTGGCCAGGCTGGCAGAGGCTGTGGGCAGCCTGATCTAGGGTAGGGTGTCCCTGGGCATGGCAGGGGGTTTGGAACTGGCTGATCCTTGTGGTCCCTTCCAACCCTGACTGATTCTATGATTCTATATATGTAACTGTACCACACACAGTTACATATATATACACACAGACAGTGAGTGCCAAAGGTGTGCCCAGCTTGCTCTAAAGGGAATTTTCCTTCAGTAACTCTTCTTGCCGCTCTTAAATGCTGTTTGCTATGAGGAGGAAGGGTGGCAGCGGATGAGAAACAGTAATTTGCTTGCAGGAGGAGTTCAGAGACGCCTTCCCCACGTTCATTTTATCTTGCTTTTCTGCTGATTTTCAGAAATCACCTCAGTGGGTTTGGCGTGCGGCAGTGAAGGATGCCTTCCCCTTGCTCTACCAACGTGGGGGGAAACCCTCACTGCTTACAGAAAACAAATGTTAAGATGAAGTCAAGACATTTATTTTCTAAGCAGGAGATGCTGATTGTCTGACACCGTTATGCTGCATGGCCTCTCCTCCTCCCCTGACAAATGGCTGACGTGGGTTTAATCATTAGTTTAATGCTTGCTTTGCTCAGCGCAGAGGCTGCCGAACCTTTTGGCATTATTACTGAGCTGCACTTGGATTCTTCTATGAGCAAGGCTGCTGGGCCCTATCCATCCCAGGTGTAAAGCCAGACGTTCTCTCTGCCCGTTGTTTGTTCCGTGACCGAGGCAAGAACAATTTGCTTACAAAATGCTGGAATATGCGTTTGGATTTCTCATGTAGTGACCTGGCTTTGATGAAAGCTTCCATATATGTGCTTGAGCCTTTGAAACTAACTACGAGTGCTGTGTGCCTTTTGTGGGGAAGCTACTCACTGCCTACCTACTTACTTATCATAGAATCATAGAATCAGCCAGGTTGGAAGAGACCTCCAAGCTCATCCAGTCCAACCTAGCACCCACCTTTAGCCACTTGCCTACACTAGAATGGAATGGAGTGGAATAGAATGGAATGGAGTGGAATAGAATAGAATAGAATAGAATAGAATAGAATAGAATAGAATAGAATAGAATAGAATAGAATAGAATAGAATAGAATAGAATAGAATAAGTCAGGTTAGGTGAGACCACCAAGCTCATCCAGTCCAACCTATCACCCACCTCTAGCCAGTTGCCTATACTAGAATGGAATGGAGTGGAATAGAATAGAATAGAATAGAATAGAATAGGAGTAGAGTAGAATAAGCCAGGTTAGGTGAGACCACCAAGCTCATCCAGTCCAATCTATCACCCACCTCTAGCCACTTGCCTATACTAGAATGGAGTGGAATAGAATAAGAATAGAATAGAATAGAATAGAATAGAATAGAATAGAATAGAATAGAATAGAATAGAATAGAATAGAATAGAATAGAATAGAATAAGTCAGGTTAGGTGAGACCACCAAGCTCATCCAGTCCAATCTATCACCCACCTCTAGCCACTTGCCTATACTAGAATGGAGTGGAATAGAATAGAATAGAATAGAATAGAATAGAATAGAATAGAATAGAATAGAATAGAATAGAATAGAATAGAATGAATAGAATAAGCCAGGTTAGGTGAGACCTCCAAGCTCATCCAGTCCAAGCTACCACCCAGCCCTAGCCAATCAACTAGAGCATGGCACTAAGTGCTCCATCCAGGCTTTGCTTGAACACCTCCAGGGACAGTGACTACACCACCTCCCTGGGCAGCCCATTCCAATGCCAATCACTCTCTCTGCCAAGAACTTTCTCCAAATATCCAGCCTGAACCTCCTCTAGCACAACTTGAAATTGTGTCCCCTCCTTCTGTTGCTGGTTGCCTGGGAGAAGAGCCCAACCCCACCTGGCTACAACCTCCCTTCAGGTAGTTGTAGACAGCAATGAGGTCACCTCAGAGCCTCCTCTTCTGCAGGCTGCACTCCCCCAGCTCCCTCAGCCTCTCCTCACAGGGCTGTGCTCCAGACCCCTCACCAGCCTCAGTGCCCTTCCCTGGACACCTTCCAGTAGCTCAACATCTCTCTTGAATTGAGTGGCCCAGAACTGGACACAGCACTCAAGGTGTGGCCTGAGCAGTGCTGAGCACAAGGGCAGAATAACCTCCCTGCTCCTGCTCCAGGATGCCATTGGCTCTGCTGCCCACCTGGGCACACTGCTGGCTCCTGTTCAGCTCCTATCTCCCAGCCCCCCCAGGTCCCTCTCTGCCTGGCTCCTCTCCAGCCACTCTGTCCCCAGGCTGTAGCACTGCCTGGGGTTGTTGTGGCCAAAGTGTAGAACCCTGTACTTAGCCTTTGAATGGTATTCTATGATGAGATGGTTTTTAGATGGATTTCTCACATTTTTAAGTACTGAATAATTAGGGTTTTGGCTTTTTCCATCCGTGCAGTGAGATAGGATGAGTACAACACAGTGAGAAGGATTTGCTTGTATATTAGTTCTGTTCCCAAAGAGTTAATGTCCTTCAGGAAAACAGCAGCATCAGAGCCCTCTGGCAGAAGGGAGTTTGTGTGTTCCCTTTGAGGCCTAATGGACATGTTTGGAGGGGAGCAGATTTGAGGTGCTACAAGTGGTAGGAGGCTTACAGATCAGAGAAGGATACTGGGCTGAGGAGCAGGGGGCAGCCTAAGGGGTCATGAAAAGGGTTTTGCAGAGGTCAGAGGAATTTACTGCCACTTGGAATAAGCCTTTGAGGAACTCCAAAGGCACTGCATGTCAAGGTAGGAGGATATATAATTTCTAACCAGTTCTCTTCCAATATCCTTTAAGGATTTTCTGTTCTAAAGTTCATTCTCCTAATCTCTATTTTAATAAAAGCTGCCTTTACTGAGCGTAAAACCCTTCCGTATTTCTTTGGGCCACTGTGTGCAGAGGAAGGTCAAGACACAGTGCCCCAAGCTCGTAGCTTGAAGGGCCCTCACATGGCACTAAGCACACTGTCATGCCACTACATCTTCACCATCTGAATCTTGGCTCCTCTGGTCCCTGAGCCCAACCTTCTGTCTGGGGACTGCACTTACTTTTGGGCTGCCCAGTTTCAGAGGGACAGAGATCTGCTGGAGAGGGTCCAGCAGAGGGCAGAGGAAGGTCAAGACAGTGCCTCAAGCTCATGGCTTGAAGGGCCATCACATGGCACTAAGCACACTGTCATGCCATTACATCTTCACCATCTGAATCTTGGCTCCTCTGGTCTCTGAGCCCAATCTTCTGTTTGGGGACTGTGCTTATTTTTGGGCTCCTCAGTTTCAGAGGGACAGGGATCTGCTGGAGAGGGTCCAGCAGAGGGCTATGAGGATGCTGAGGAAACTGGAGCACTGCCTGATGAGGAGAGGCTGAGGGACCTGGGGCTGCTTAGTCTGGAGAAGAGAAGACTGAGAGGGGATTTAATCAATGTTTAGAAATATCTGAAGGCTGGGGGTCAGGAGGAGGGGGACAGGCTCTGCTCATTTGATCCCTAGGACAAGGAGCAATGGGTGTAAGTTGCAGCACAGCAGGCTCCACCTCAACACAATGGGCAACTTCTTGACTGTAAGGGTCCCAGGTCACTGGCACAGGCTGCCCAGAGAGGTTGTGGAGCCTCCTTCTCTGGAGCCTTTCAAGGCCTGTCTGGATGTGTTCCCATGTGACCTGTGCTAGCTTGTCTGGCTCTTGCAGGGGGGTTGGACTCACCGATCTCTTTGCCTGCCTTCCAACCTCTGCCATCCTGTGAGCCTGTGAGCTGGTGCTGTCAGCCAGGCTGAGCTGAGAGGTAACTTCTGTAGGGGAAGAGAGGAGAGGCAGCACGTTTTGCAGAAGAGAAGTAATTGTGGCTCACAGTTGTGCTGTGGTAGCCACGTGCCCAAGCCTAACTGACAGCACACACTGTTTATTTAAAAATAAGCTTGATTTTTTTTTGCCTGTGTGCCTCGGTGGCAATCTTAGACGTGCTAACAAGTAAAGTGGCTTTTCACGAGCCTTCAGCTGTCTGCACCGAGGAGCCTGCTTTGTATTCCCGGGAACCAGAGTGCATCTGAATAGCACAGAATGTTTTCTTCCTACTGTGCTGCCAGGCTCTGCGCTTTCAGGGTGAGAGATAAGGTGTTAACAACCGAAACAGGCTGTATAAAAAGAGGGAGAAGTTGTGTCAGCGATGGGCAATCGCTTAGGTCGCCAGATGAGGACCTCCTAATGGGATCTCAGCACAGCTTTCAATCCGGGGAACATCTTCCTGAGGACTGGCCAGTATCTCCTTGCTCCAGGTTTCAGGAATCCTGCCCACACGGGGAGATTGATTCAAGACGTAGCTGCGTTGATCAAAACCTATGGCATATTTATTCATGCTTTCGGCTGAGCACTGTCAGCATCAGCCCCAGCAATGTGACAGTAAGGTGGCTCTTTGTCTGCAGATCTAAGGATGCTTCTCTTCTCCATGCTCTGTGAAGCTGGTTGGCAGGTTAAAAGCTTCCTGCCGTCGCCTAAGTGGCAAAGCTCTCATTTGCCAGGGCTCCTTTTGTTCCTAGGAGGGTGAGTAACAACAGACTAGCGACCATCCTCTAGGGGGAAAAAAATCATCCAGGAACCCTCCTCTCCTCCTCTTCTTGACTCTCAGTAGCCTTTTCCAAATCCCCAGAGCTTACTCCACCACTGACCTTGCCTAATCATATTGATTGTTGGTAACTGAAGGCTAATTAGGAAGCGAGTTGCCATGGCAATTCTTGAGTCATACCCATAAAGAGAAAATAATGCTAACCCCACTAGTGCATGGTGACTATTAGCATAGTTAAACAAATTAAAATGCATAATTCATTCAGATTTATTCTGGAATTCAAATGAAGACACAATGTGCAACAAGGAAGGGGTTGGGTTTTTTTTTTCCCCTCGCTACCATGTTTTCCTCTTCTCTAGTGGTTTGCTTCTTTTCCTTTGTCTGTCGAGTGAGTTGCACATAAATTTAGGACTAAATGACAAAAGAGATTTGGAGTTGTTCTCCATCCCTCCACCCCTCCTCTCCCAGCCTCCCAACCCTGCAGCCCAGACTAAATATGTCAGGACCACAGAATATGTTAGAGTCACTAAGATGATGAAGGGAATGGAACATCTGTCTTACAAGGAAAGAGGGGGAGAGCTGGGGCTCTGCTGCTTGGAAAAGAGGAGACTGAGAGGTGACCTCACCAGTGTTTATAAAGATGTGCAGGGTGAGTGCCAGGAGGCTCTGCTGGGTGATGCTCAATGACAGGACAAGGGGCAATGAGTGGAAGTTGAGCCATAGGAAGTTTCATCTAAACATGAGGAGGATTTTTTTTCCCTGTGAGAGGTGACAGAACACTGGAACAGGCTGCTCAGGGGGGTTGTGGAGTCTCCCTCTCTGGAGGTATTCAAAACCCACCTGGATGTGTTCCTGTGTGCTCTTGGTCTAGGTGATCCTGCTCTGGCAGAGAAGGGGGGGGGGCGGTTGGACTGGTCCCTTCCAGCCCCTAACATTCTATGGTTAAGCTTCTTTCAATGGGAGAGTGACAAGGACTTGGAACCCCCCTCAGGTTTCTAAGTCACTTACTCATCGCCAGTCTGTACATTGGTGATGAATGGTTTATTTTCACAGGGCTAGGTCGATGGCTTGCATACCATGAGCTGATGATCTCAGCCTGTGCCCTCAGGAGGCAGTGATTCATTGCAAGCTGGGGCTGCCGCAGCTGGCTTGCAGCAGCAGCAGCAGCCTCTTTTGGCTAGACTTTGAAATGGCTCTGCAGCAGAGCTGCTGCCTCAGTGGGTGACCACACTCCATGGTGGGGCACTGTGGGTTGATTGGTTTGCTTTGCCTATGCTGAGCCTCAGCTGTGGATAAATGGAACCTTTCGCCAGACACATCTAACAGCAACCCAAAGGAAAAATCAAGGGGAATTCTTCCCTGTTTAATGGGAAACTTCCTACTCCTCCTTTGCTAACTACTCACCTCACGTTCAGATCTTAGCTCTCCTAACGAGTGTCCATCTGCACGTCTCTAAGGAGAAGGAGGAGGATATAAGAGAGTGCATCCTGTTGCTCCCCTTCTGGACAGTTTGAATGATGAGGCAAAATGCATCTGAGTGAATCACAGGAGATAGGGCTGTGCTGAGTTCAGGTCACAGCCAAGTAAACATGAGTTTCTCTGCCCCTCTGAGCCTTCAGTGGATGAATGCCCTTAAATTGACTTTAGCAGCACACGAAGAAGAAAGTGAGCAGAAATGCAGCCACTCTGTAGAGTGAATCTCTTTCAACAGTCACCTAAATAATCATAAATAAACGGTCTCTGTGTGGCTTCTTGGGACTTGGAAGGGGGGTGGAGTTGCATTGGTTTAATTTAAATTTGATTACTAAGAAATGTGTGCCACCTGAAAGCAAAAGAAACCCAAAAACCTCATCCCAAAACAACAACAAAGAAGCAAATGAACCTCCCAAACACACCACCAAAATCCACAAACAAAACCCCCACTCCAGCAGCTCCATGAGGCTCTTCTTTTGGAGGTCTCAGAGCTGGACTCGGTACTCCAGGTGAGGTCTCCCCAGAGCAGAGCAGAGTGGCAGAATCCCTTTTCTCCATCTCCTGGCCAAGCTGCTTTTGATGCAGCCCAGGCTGCCATTAGCCTTCTGGGCTGTCAGTGCCCATTGCTGGCTCATGTGCAGCTTCTCATCCACCAGCACCCCCAAGTCCTTTTCTGCAGGGCTGCTCTCAATTTCATTATCTCCCAACCTGGATTCATACCAAGGATTGCCCTTATTGAACCTCATGAGAATCCGCTCAGCCCACCCCTTCCTTCAGTCTTCTCAACCTCACCATTCAGCTTGGTATCATCTGCTGAGGGTGCTTCAATCTTGCTGTCTACAGCATTGCTGAAGATACTGAACAGTACAGCCCTTGCTAAACACTTTCAGTTTGCTGCACCTATCTGCATGTATGGAAAATGCATCCCTGTTCAGGGATCCAGTCCAAACCTGGACTGGATTTGGTTAACCTAAAGTTAGAACACCTTCCAGAGGAGCTCTGAACATATTCCAGCTTCTGATCAGATCTTGGCCTGTATCAGGAACAGTGTGGCCAGCAGGGCCAGGGAGGTCCTTCTGCCCCTGTACTCAGCACTGGCCAGGCCACACCTTGAGTGGGCTCCTCAATTTAAGAAAGATGTTGAGGTACTTGAACTTGTCCAGAGAAGGGCAGCAAGGCTGGGGAGGGGGCTGGAGCACAGCCCTGTGAGGAGAGGCTGAGGGAGCTGGGAGAGTGCAGCCTGAAAAAGGGGAGGCTCAGGGCAGAGCTCATTGATGTCTGCAACTACCTGAAGGGAGGTTGTAGCCAGTTGGGGTTGGTCTCTTCTCCTAGGCACTCAGGGACAGAACAAGAGGACACAGCCTGAAGCTGTGCCAGAGCAGGTTTAGGCTGGACAGTAGGAAGAAGTTGCCAGAGAGAGTGACTGGATTTGGAATGGGCTGCCTGGGGAGGTGGTGGAGTCGCCATCCCTGGAAGTGTTTAAAAGGAGGCTGGATGGGGCACTTAGTGCCATGTTTAGTTAATTAGAAGGGTTAGGTGATAGGTTGCACTCATGATCCTAGGAGTCTTTTCCAACCTGGTTAATTTTGCAATCCTGTGACCTGTTACATTTGTTTCTTGATTTTTTTTTTCTCCCCTCTTAAAACAACAAAAAAGACTACAGGTTTAGTTTTCAGACAGATGGAAGAAGAAACATGGGGAGCTGCCTTTTAGTTGTTAATTCAGCATTTAGCAGACACAAAACATTCCTTTAAACAGGAAAACGAAATTGCTTTCATGGGATTGCCTTCAAACTTGTCCAGTTGTGTGTCCTTTTGTGCATGGAGCTTTGTGCTTTTTAATAAGAACACTTGCTCGAAATGACAGGGCAAGATGTACTCCTCTTCAAATAATTGCAGATCAAATAGATTAAAACCAACAGATTTCTGCATCTTCTGCTGCAGAGTCTGAAATCTCCTTCACTCCAATGATACTAATCAGAAATGCTGAGCTTCATTATTATTATTATTATTATTACTATTATTATTATCAAGGGTATTTCATCAGCCCGACTATTCCAAATGGCAATTTTTTTGGAGGGGTTTGGATGTCTCCAAGGATTTCTTTCCCTCCCCACCTCCTCATCAGTAGTATATTTTCAAAGTGGTTTTACTGGAAACTGGATTTTGCCAGGCTTGTGTGCAGTGAAAACACTGTTTAGTTCCAGTTTGTTTCCATCACTACAGGAAGACAGACAGAAAAATACCCTAAGCATATGCAGTGCAGTACAGCAAGGGAATAGACACAGCAACTTCCACGGAAAACATCCTTTTTTAATTCAAACCACGGTTCTTGTTCAGACTCCTTTAAGTGCTGTGGCTGGGGAGGAACATTCCTCTTAGTTTTCCCTTGATGAAGAAGGAAGAACTACTTTAAAGATGTTTTGGGGTTGGTTTTTTTTTTTTTTTTCATCATCTCTAGCTCCAACTTCTTCCTATGTTCCCAGTTAGATATGCATGGAGGAAAAGGGCTCCCAGGGACATCAAAGTGCTCTTATGTAGGAGAAATAGAAAGGCCAGGAAATGCCTTTGGGGTTCTTGAGAGTTTTGCCTCATACAGAGACTCCTCCAGGAGAATCAGTCTTGAGGATGCCCATCTAAGGGCTGAGTCCAGTCTGAGGACTTCCTTGCTTGTCTGGTGTTAGTACATGCCTGAGTTGCACAGCAGAGATGTGGCAGAGTCCCTTCAAGGTATAAATGAGCAACTTGATTTATAAATGGGGTTAGATGTACAGGAAAGAAAACACCTTAAAGAGCAGCTCATTCCAAGCTCCCTGTCATGGGAAGGGACACCTTCCACTAGACAGGTCGATCAAGGCTGCATCCAACCTGACCTTGAACATCTCAAGGGAGGGAGCATCCACAGCCTCCCTGGGCAACCTGTTCTAGTCTTTCACCACGCTCACTGGAAAAAATTTCTTCCTAACCTCCAGTCTAAATTTGCCCTCCTCAAGCTTCAATCCATTCCCCCTTATACTATCACTATAAGCTCCTGTAAAAGGTCCTTTCTTGCAGGACCCTTTAGGTCCTGGAAGGCTGCTCTAAGGTCTCTCCAGAATCTTCTTTTTCTTGGGCTGAAGAGTCCTAACTCTAGCAGCCTTTCTCCAGAGGGAAAGTGTTGCAGCCCTCTGATCATCTTTGTGGCCCTCCTCCGCAGTTCCATGTCCTTATGCTTGAGGCAAAGCTCAGGGAGAAGAGTTTGTATGGTCAATGTCTCAGTGACACACAAACCACACAAGAAAAAGCCTCTAGGATTTATGTAAGGGAAGCATGAATGCAAACAGAAGAGAAGACAGAAGGAAATCTGTCTTCTGGAAAAGAAGCTGTTTCCCAGAGAGGCTGTAATATTGAATCAAAGAATCCTAAAGCTCTTCAGGAGGACATCTGAAAGATGTAGTGGGTGATGTTAGCAGCTCTAAGACAACTCTGTATTCACAATTGTCTTTAACATCAGGCAGTGATCATATTTCTCTCATCGTGGATCAAGTCACAGAGGTTTAGATCCACTGAAGTCGGTGTAACCTGCTGCATGATTTGCTCTGGTGGATACTCAGAGTCCTCTCAGAAGCCTGGAATTTTTTTTCCATGCCAGTATTGAGGAGTAAAAAAGCTCTTTATTACAATTTTACCTCTTAGTTAAAAAGTTTAATTGTGCATACCTGAGATGCTTACTATTCTGAACCTTCCTGTTTCTGTAGTGCTTTGGAGATAATAATGAACTGTGCTCCAGAGGCATTTTGTGCTTCTGTGCTTCCTTAAAGCACTTCCCAACTGCATGCTGAATTGTCTGGGAGCATCTGCTTCAGGCTGAGCTGTCTGGGAAGGCCATCACTAGGCTCTGGGTTCTCCTGGTGCAAGGAGGTTTGCCTATTGATCTTCCCCACAAATTATTTTCCCCACTTGCTTTGCTGAGTGATTATCTCAAAGGTACTCTCCTCCACTGCCCAGGTCATCTTAATAAAACTATTCATCATTAGCTGGCTATCAAAGCCAGAAGAGAAATAATAAAAGATAAGTGGCTATAAATGCTGCCAACCTATTTCCATGGAAGGAGTTATGATGCGGGCATGAAGCTTGTGTCAGCATCTCTGAAGGAGGAGGATCCATTTCCAGCTGAACAATCATCTTTGTCTGCCACCGTGGTCTCAAGGTCCTCTGGAGCCCATCACATCTGAGAAAGAAAAAAAAAAGTGGCATTGCCAGGGTGTCTGTCTTTATTTGAAAGACCTTTTTCTGCCTTCCTACGAGCTTTCATAGTTAAAGGTATAACTCGGAGACGCCCAAATACAAAAGGCAGCAGGTACCTCTGCCCCAGCAACTGGAGGGCATCAAGTTCCAAACTCCATCTCTCTGGGCTGGCTGTGTGGAGCCACCATTTCTGTAGTAAGCTGTGCTGTCCTCCAAAGCCCCAGTCCTTGTTTGACTTTACAAAGCTTCACACGATTTCAGCTTTCCTGGCAACAAGCTAAAACTAGTATCATACATCTCCTTAGTGTTAGAGTATAAGAAAATAGATCACAGAATGCTCTGCATTGGAAGGGACCTTAAAGATCATGTTTCCAGCTCCCCTGCCCCTGCAGGGACACCTCCCACCAAACCAGGTTGCTCAATGCTTTATCCTACCTGATTCTCAACACTTCCAGGGCTGAGGCATCCACATCTTCTCTGGCCACTCTATTCCAGCATCTCAGCACCCTCATAGTAAACAACTTTTTCCTAATGTCCAATCTAAACCTACCCTGCTCTATTTTAAAACCACTTCTCCTTGTCCTATGACCACAGACCTTTATCAATGGTCCCTCTCCAGATTTCCTGTAGTCCCCTTCAGGTACTGCGAGGTTGCTATAAGGTCTCGCTGGAGTCTTCTCCAGGCTGAACAATCCAGACTCCTTCACCCTGTCCTCACAGGAGAGGTGCTCCAGTCCTTTGATGATCTCCTCTGACCCTCTTCAACAGGTCCATGTCCTTCTTGTGCTGGGGACTCTATAGCCAGACACAGTAGCCCAAGTGGGGTCTCAAGAGTGCAGAGCAGAAGGGTAGAATCCCTTCCCTTGACCTTTTGGCCACTCATGCTTTGATGCAGCCCAAACATGGTTGGCTTTTTGGGCTTCCAATCCACTCTGCCAGTTCATGTCAAGCACTTCATCAAACAGTACCCCCAAATCCTTCTCTGCAGGACTGATTTACAAGGATGGAGAGAGACCGTTTCCAAATGCCTGCAGTGATAGCACCAGGGGCAATGGCTCCAAACTAGAGAAGGGCAGATTTAGACTGGCTGTTAGGAACAAATTCTGCACCATGAGGTTAATGGAGCAGGTTGTCCAGGGAGATGATTGAGGTCCTATCCCTGGAGATATTGAAGGTGAGGCTCAACAGGGCTGAGGGCATCCTGATTTAATTGAGAATGCCCATGTTTGTTTGGACAAGATGACCTTTGGAGGTCCCTTCCAACTCAGCCCATTCTATGATTATAATCCACTCATCATCCAGCCTTTATTTTGATTTGGGATCACCCCAACCCAGATGGCAGGACCTTGCACTTTGCCCTGCTGAATGAACTTCATGAGGTTGGCAATATGGGTCCTCTCAAAATGCTGTGGCTTCTGCTGGTGGATCAGGTTGCTCTCAGCTCCCCTGCTGCAGACTAATCATGTGCTTTTGCAGATCAGAGACTGCAAGATAAAACTGCTACATGGGCAGTTAATTTGATGCTGCCAAACTCTGAACAGACTTTCACCTGGGTTGCTGACCCTGACAGACACAAACCCCACCCCTGCTTCTGTCTGCTTCTTCATCCCGCTCATGCCTGCAGTGATCTACTGGAGAAGATGGAGTCATGCCCTTCGGTGAACACAGGAAGGCACAGAATTGGTGCCTCCTGCTTATGCCCTTCAAAGGCTTCCATAGGAATTATGCTGCCCTAAGTGTGAAATCACTATTAATACTCAATTAGTCAAATGAGGAGCCCATCTATTTAGTCAGGTCAGTAGAACATGTGCAAAGGAAAGAGCTGATGAGAAGAGTCAGCGCTTGAATTCATTCTGGAAATGTCAATAACTGCCAAGATGTGTTAGCCTATAACTCCCTGATGTTCAATAAATCATGGTAGGGAGACAAGTTCTTCATGTTCACAAGGAAAGTGGCAGGAGAAAGTGTCAGCTATCTATTTTCAAAAGGTCCAAAGCCTCTAATATTTTTTAAGGAGAAGAGTTTTTCTTTTGTAACCTCTTCAAGTCAGCACAGTAGCATTCTGCTGTCGCTTTAGAGGGAACTTTTCCAAGGGAGATTTCAGATTGACTCAGTTCTGATCAGACCAGAAGAAATAAGAACTCCTCCATCTACCCCATGGGGACAGAGGTAGCCAGGTGCTTAATTTGTCACTTCAGACACATCACAAGTGGCTCCTGTGGGTGCTCAAGCAGTGGCTGCTGGGCAGGGTTGCCTGTGTGACACAACACTACTGCTAATTCCTCCTTAAGCTTGACATCAATTGAGGCATTGGTCAAATCACTGATTGAAGGTGACCTGACAATTTGCTATAAAGAGGTTTTATATTTAAAGAAAGGAGGAAGAAGATTAAAATCGTTGGCATCATTTTTCCTTCCCTTTTCCCCTTAAACCATTGCAGAAGTATTGATCTGCTGCACTGCAGAAAGTTCAGTGAGGTCACCTCCTCTGGAAACCAGTACCTGATACCTCCACAATCACTGCAGCTTGCAGGTAGCTATAGAGGGATTCTACAGGATATTTATCCCACCAAAAAAAGAAATGCCTGAAAGTCTGAGGGTAGAAGACTCAGTTCTGATGTGTTGCAGGAAAGAGTTCTCTAGTTCTCTGATTCTGTGCTTCCCAAATCTTAGCATCATGAAGCATCTAATGGAGAAGGGCAATGAAGCTGATGAGGAGTCTGGAGAGTAAGGCTTACAAGGAATGGCTGAGAGAACTGGGCTTGTTCAGCCTGAAGAAGAGGAGGCTGAGGGGAGAGCTTCTCACTCTACAATTCCCTGAAATGAGGTTGGAGTGAGGTGGGGGTTGGTCTCTTCTCCCTAGTATCAAGTGACAGAATGAGAGGAAGTGGCCTAACGTTGTAGTAGGGGAGCTTTAGATTGGGTATTAGGAAAAATTCCTTTGCTGCAAGAGTGGTCAGGCATTGGCAACAGGCTGCACAGGGAGGTGGGGGAGTCACCACCTCTGGAGGTGTTCAAAAACCACGTAGGCATGGCACCCTGGGATGTGCTTTGGTGGGCATGTGCATTCAACAGCCAGACTTGATCTTGGGGGTCTTTTCCAACCTCAATGATTCTATGAACTGTGAAGTGAACAGCTAAAGTATGTAGCACATCTACATACCTGCTCTAGAAGGGAACTCAAGGGAAGCTTCTGGAGTTTGCTTTACAGTGGAGGGCAGTGTGGCTGGAGAGAGGAGACATCTGCCCTTCATGCCACATGCCATGTCTTTGGTGCATGCACCAACCAGCTGCCCTCTCTGCTGTCTCTCTTGTGCTGGGGGCCCCAGAGCTGGACACAACAGTCCAGGTGAGGTCTCACCGGAGTGCAGCAGAGTGGCAGAATCCCCTCTCTCCATCTGCTGGCCACACTGCCTTTGGTGCAGCCCAGGCTGTCATCTGCCTTCTGACTGCAAGTATCCACTTCTGGCTCCTGTGCAGCTTCTCATCCACCAACAACCCCAAGTCCTTTTCTTCTCATCTCCCAGCATGGATTGATATTGAAGGTTGCCACAACCTAGGTACAGAAACTTGCATTTTGCTTTCTTGAACCTCATGAGATTCTCCTCAGCCCACCTCCCCAGCCTGCCCAGGTCCCTCTGAATGACACCCATCCCATCCTTCATCCTTATCAACCTCACCGCTTGCCTTGGTATCATCAGTGAACTTGCTGAGGGTGCCTCAATCTCACTGGCTATAGCAGTGCTGAAGATCCTGATCAGCACTGGTCCCAGTACAGACCCCTGAGCGATACCACTTGTCACCCATCTCCATCTGGACATTGAGCCATTGGCCACTACCCTTTGTGTGTGATCATCCTACCAATTCCTTATCCCCTGGTATGGCAAGGGCTTTGTGACTAAGAGCGTATATCACTGGGCACTGCTTCTAAGCTGATCATCTGCCATGTGTGTGTGTCCTTTGCTCCTCTTTTAACACACTTGCTCCTCTCTGTTAAACACCTCCAGGAAGGTGGTTGGGGCCATATCCCTGGAGGTGTTTAAGGCCAGGCTGGCAGACCCTGATCCAGGGTAGGGTATCCCTGCCCATGGCAGGGGGGATTGGAACTAGATGATCCTTGTGGTCCCTTCCAACCCTGACTCATTCTATGATTCTCTATCCATACACACACATGCACACAGAGTTGTTTTAAATAGATACATCTTTTCCAGCAGGGGAAAAATGTGCCTATCCCTGTCTGTGTGCTCCACACTGATCCTGGAAGGAATTCTGAGCATAAAAGACACATAACTGTCCAGTCTTTTATTCTTTCATTAGTTTGAAATACGAGGCTGCTTGGCTGCAACACCATTCATTTCTGAGTTTAATGGCCCTGCTTTCGCTGCAAGACATTGATTAGCCTAAGAAACCTTTTCTTTAGAGGACTACAAAGAATCTGCCACGAACCTATAAAATCCTTGCTAATAGATCTGTTTAAAAGGCCATTTCAATGTATCTCGATTTTTATGGCTTCGTTTTTTGAGTGCGGCTGGTCCGAAGAGGAGAACTTCCTATGCTTTGCACTGGGCTCTGTCACAGAAGTCACAGAGATGTATGACACAGCCCTGCCTTAAAGCAGCTTTAAACTGAGCTAAGGCTGTACTGAAAACTAGGCAGCACCTTCCTCTTCCTCTTGGTTTTCCCTCTCTTCCTCTGCTGTCACACAAGGGCATGTAAAACCACCATCACCTGTTTGTGCCCAGGTAATAAAGATGACCTTTTGCTGCTTTAGTGGCAAGTTAGAAGAAATTCCTTCATCCTGTGATGTTGTTGCATCCTAAAGTTCTCTTTGGATGATACCAAACTGGGAGCAGTGGCTGACACCCCATCAGACTGTGCTGCCATCCAGCAACAGCTGGGCAAAGATGAACCAAATGAGGTTGAACAAGGGTAAGTGTAGAGTCCTGCACCTGGAGAGGAACAACACCATGCACCAGTACAGATTAAGGGTTGACCTGCTGGAAAGTAGCTCTGCAGAGAAGGGCCTTGGAGTCCATAATGAATTATGTTAGGAACAGCAACGTGCCCTGGTGGCTATGAAAGCCAAGGGTATCTTGGGCTACATTAAGAAGAGTGTCCATAAAGTTGAGAGAGGTTTTCCTCCTTCTCTACTCATCCCTAGTATAGACCACATCTGGAATATTGTGTCCAGTTCTGGGCTCCCCAGATCAAGAAGGACAACAAAAAATTGGAGAGAGTTCAATAGAGAGCTATGAGGATGATAAAGGGATTGGAGCATCTCTCTTACAAGGAACGGTTCACAGCCCTGGAGAAGACAAGGCTGAGAGGGGACCTTGTCAATCAGATGGAGGGTGACTGTTAGGAGGATGGAGCCAGGCTTTTCTCAGTGATATCCAGTGATAGGACAAGGGATAATGCATGTAAACTCAGTCACATGAAATTCCATCTCATCTGGAGAAAAAGCTTCTTTACTGTGAGGGTGCTGAAGCCCTGGAGCAGGCTGCCCAGAGAAGATGTGGAGTCTCCTTCTCTGGAGGCTTTCAAAACCCACCTGGATGCATTGCTATGTGACCTCTCCTAAGTGCTCCTGCTTCGTAGGAAGCTTGGACTTGATGATCTCTGGAGGTCCCCTCCAACCCACAGCATTCTGTGAATAGAAGTATTATTATTCTTTGTAATTATTCTTTGAAAAACATTTTTGCTGAGTATTTTTCATCTTTTAGGCTGCATTTGAGTAAAAAACTGTAACCTTATAATCAGTGTTGATTTCAGTAGAGCTGTGCAGGCAGTGGCAACTAAGCATAGGCAGATACCTGAGCACTTTGCAGCCCCTGAGTGGTTTGAGGGTTTGGGGGTCTGGGTCTTTTGAAGATATTGCCCCTGATTACTTGCATGCTACCTCGTCAAAGGCTTGCAAGCATCAGCCACGATGCTCAAATTGGTGTCTGGGAAAGCTGGCAATAGAGCTAATAGAATCATGCATTGCAAGCAAACAACGTAGTAACAGCTCCATCTTCTCTTGTGATGACATATAATAAGCTATGCATTATGAGCAATCATCTGTTTGTGTGCATTTAGGCAGTGAGACAAATCACTTGCACAAACACTGGCTAGCAACCCCTTTTTTTTTTCTTTCTGCTTGCAGCTGCTGCTGCAGGTATTATTTGCTCTCCTTTACAAGATCTCAGTTTGCTGAGCTGGCTGGTTGAGGTGAGCAGCAGTGGTTTGGACTTTAAATGCCAAAGATGCCAAGACAGTGTTCCTTCAGTTTTCCACGAGGATGGTGTGGATGTTTTGCCAGGCACAAAGAAGTGGTTCACATAAATTGTGCAACCTAACTCCAGAGTACTGCTGCTTGTGGTTCACAGCAAGTGCCTGCTCTAAACTGAATGTATTCTTTTAATTTACCTTTTTCACCTGAATGGCAGCCTCTAGCAGGATGAGGAAAGCAATAGCCTGCTGTCAGAAAACAGCACTTGAGTGCTGTTGGACTGTCAATGCCAAAGATGCCAAGACATTGTTCCTTCAGTTCTCCACGAGGATGGTGTGGATGTTTTGCCAGGCACAAAGAAGTGGTTCACATAAATTGTGCAACCAAACCCCAGAGTAGTGCTGCTTGTGGTTCACAGCAAGTGCTTGCTCTAAACTCAATGTGTTCTTTTAATTTACCTTTTTCACCTGAATGGCAGCCTCTAGCAGGTGTAGGGACACCACAAAGGATGAGGAAAGCAATAGCCTGCTGTCAGAAAGCAGCACTTGAGTGCTGTCAAGTGGGATTCTTCTGTGAACAAACATTCCTTGCAGGAGCCAGAAGGCTTTGCCCTTTCCCCCCAGCCCCTGCATTCCCCTGAACACCAGAAGTGCTACTGCCTTCTGCCATTGGCAAGTTTCCCTTCTGTTCCCTTCACTCATCTTCATAGAATCATGGAATGATGGGGAAAAAAAGATAAGTCCAGTCATTAATCCAGCATTAATCCAGTACTGCCAAGTCACCACCAAAGCAGATCCCTAAATGCCACATCTTTGCATCTTTTAAATGGTGAATCAACCACTTCCCTGAGCAGCATGTTTAAGGTCTTGACAACCCTTCTGGTCAAAGTGTTTTTCCAAATGCCCAAACTAAACCTCCTCTGGTGAAACTTGAGGTCTTTTTTTCTCCTGTCCTATTGCTTGTTACTTGGGAGAAGAGACCACAGAATCATAGAATCAGTCAGGGTTGGAAGGTACCACCCTTCCCCCCTGCCATGCCCACCCTACCCTAGATCATGCTGCCCACAGCCTCATTCAGCCTGCCCTTAAACACCTCCAGGGATGTGGCCCCAACCACCCACCCTGGGCAACCCATTCCAGGGCCTCACCACTCTCATGGTGAAGAACTTGCTTCTCACATCCAATCTGAATCTCCTCACCTTCATTGCTTTGACCAAGCCCAACCTCACTCCCTCCTCCTTTCAGGGAGCTGTAGAGAGTGAAAAGGTCTCCCCTCAGCTTTCTTTTCTTCATGCTCCCAGTTCCCTCAGCTGCTCCTCACCAGCCCTGTTCTCCAGACCCTTGATCAGCTTCATTGCCCTTGTCTGGACACACTCTAGCACCTTAGTGTCCTTTTTTTGTAGGGGGGTGGGCCCATAACCCTCACTACAAGTGGTTCTGAGATGCTCATAACCACAATGAGTGCAGTATTTGTTTGCTTGACTCGGAGGACAACAAAAAAAACCAAAAACATTTTAGATGGGCATATTTTCATTGCCCATTAAAAAAAGGCTGATGTCTTTTTACCTGTGAATAGGAACACCAGAAAGAAATCCAAGTCAGCCCTCAAATCTCTTAAGCACCTCCTCTTATCACAAAAATCACAGAATGGTAGGGGTTGTAAAGGACATCTGGAGCTCATCTAGTCCAACCCAAATGTCCTTTTATTTCAATCTTATGAAGCTTGATCTTGCACAGCTAGTTTGGAGATTCATGTCTTCCTAACTCCCTTCCCTTCTTTCCTTACCCATCCCTCAAATATCATCGTGGCCTCCTCACACCCTGCTTTAATCAGCTCTGCATCTTCCATTCCTCAAACTGAAACAAAGCTCCCAGCCCATCCCAACCTCAGGAAGCCAAACTACTCTGCTGATACAGAAGGAGCTTTGAACATTCCATTAGAAGAGATCATTTGTTAGATAGCAGATTGGATCACCAAAAATGATTACCCTCACCCACCCTACCTGTCAGGTGAGGTCACTCCTGTAGTGTAGCTTCTTAATAAACTTTTTATTGCTTGCATAAGACCAAAAGATCTGCAATGTTCTACCCTGAGCTGTTTAGTGGCACAAAGGCTCCTCTGGCTAAGTGGATTTGTAGGTATTAAATCTTTTGCTTTCTTTTTTCCCCTAGGATCTTGGTTTACTTGCAGAAAACTGATTTTTAGATTGAGGGGAACGCCAAATTTGCTGCTGACCACCCAAAAAAAAAGCAGGAGCATCTCCACCCTGAACCTTAATATTATGGGCAACCCATTCCAGGGCCTCACCACTCTCATGGTGAAGAATTTCCTCCTCACATCCAATCTCAGTCTCTCCACCTCCATTGCTTTGACCAATCCCAACCTCACTCCCTCCTCCTTTCAGGGAGCTGTAGAGAGTGAGAAGGTCTCCCCTCAGCTTTCTTTTCTCCATGCTCCCAGTACCCTCAGCTGCTCCTCACCAGCCCTGTTCTCCAGACCCTTGATCAGCTCCCTTGGTGCTACATCTTCCAGTTAAGCAAGTCAGTTGTACTGTCATGAAAAGACAACACAGGTGATCATTTCTACCATTTATCTCATCATGCGTCATTTTCTGGACGTAACCAGAAAATCTTTGAGACATCCCTTCCAGTGGCTGCTAGGGCAGGAAGAGGATTCCAGACCTGGACAAAGCATTTTGTTGCTCCTGAAACCTAAATAACAGAGGCAGATTTGGTCACCTGTGAGCTGTTCACTGCCAGCCAAACCCTGTTCTCATCGCAGCCTACCAAGCACCTCTTGCAGAGGAACTTGTCCTAAGGGTGTCTGGAGACAGGTCAAGGAGAATCATAGAATGGTTTAGGTTGGAAGGGACCTCAAAGCTCAGCCAGTTCAAACCCTCCCTGTGCCACAGGCAGGGACACCTCCCACTAGAACAGGTTGCTCAAAGCCTCATCCAGCCTGGCCTTGAACACCTCCAGGGAGGTTGTGGATGACAGATCACATTGGGTGCTTCTGTCATCCACAACCTCCCTGGGCAACCTATGCCAGTGTCTCACCACCCTCACTGTTAAGAACTTCCTCCTAACATCCCATTTAAATCTCTCCTCTGCCAGTTTAAACCCATTACTCCTCATCTTTACAAGGCCGTGTCAATAGTCATTCCCCAGCCTTGCTGTAGGAAGGAATGGGTGGAAGCTGAGGGAGAGTAAGGTTAGACTGCATCTTAGGAAGAAGTTCTTCAGTATGAGGCTGGTGAGACTTTGAAATAGGCTGCCCAAAGTCAAAGCTGAGGGAGAGTAGTGTTAGACTGCATCTTAGGAAGAGGTTCTTCAGTATGAGGCTGGTGAGACTCTGGAATAGGCTGCTCAATGTGGCTGTGGATGTGTCCTCCATGGGAGTGTTCAAGGCCAGGTTGGATGAGGCCTTGAACAGCTGAGACTGGTTGAGAGATATCCCTGCTTGTGGCAAGGAAGTTGGAGCAGATGATCTCTGATGCCCCTTTCAACCTAAGCCTTTCTATGATTCTACTCCCAGCCCTTATGTACTCTTATTCTCTTGTCATCCAGTAAGTAGAGAGCTTCCACAGCAGAAGAATGCTCCTAAAAAAAACCAAACAATCTAACCACTGAGTGGTTTTTTGTGGGTCAGAAAAGACCAGATGAGCAACCTACCTTCTTTTGCAGGGCTTTTGTTTGTCTTAAACGGGCAGGCAATTTGTCAGGCATGGTTGAGCTGGCAGCGAGAAGGAAGTGGGACANGCCTGTGCTCAGTTACCTTGCCCTTAAAATCCAGTAGAGTGTCACTGAGTTATGTCAGTCTCACAGATTCAGCTGAGGCAGTGTGCTCTGCACGAGCAGGTAGTGAGGTGGATGACAACTGGCTGAAGGAAAGAAATCAGGGAGCCTTGGTCAGTGGAATGGAGTCCAGTTGTAGACCTGTATCTAGTGGAGGCCCTCAGGGGTCAGTAATGGGACCAGTTCATAGAATCATAGAATGGTTTAGGTTGGAAGAGACCTCAAAGCTCAGCCAGTTCCAACCCCCCTGTGCCATAGGCAGGGACACCTCCCACTAGATCAGATTGCTCAAGACCTCACCCAACCTGGCCTTGAACATCTCCAGGGAGGGAGCAGCCACAACCTCCCTGGGCAACCTGTTCCAGTGTCTCACCACCCTCACTGCAAAGAACTTCTTCCTAGCATCCCATTTAAATCTCCCCTCTGCCAGTTTGAACCCATTCCCTCTCATCCTGTCATTACAAGACCTTGAGAACAGTCCCTCCCCAGCCCTCCTGTAGGCCCCCTACAGGAGGTAGGTTGAGAGAGGTTCTCCTGCCCCTTTACTCTGCCTTGGTGAGGCCACATCCACTTCTGGACCACTCAGTTCAAGAAGGACCTCAGGGAACTGCTTGAGAGAGTCCAGCACAGAACCACAAACAATGATTAGGGAATGGAACATCTCTCTTGTGGGGAGAGCCTGAGGGAGCTGGGGCTCTTTAGCTTGGAAAAGAGGAGACTGAGAGATGACCTCATTCATGTTTATAAATATTTAAAAGGTGACTAAAAGGTGACTGACCAAGAAGATAGATCAGGCTGTGTGCAGTGATGCCCAATGACAGGACAAGGGGCAATGGGTGGAAGTTGAGGCATAGGAAGTTCCATGGAAACATGAGGAGGATTTTTTTTTTCCCTGTGAGGGTGACAGAACACTGGAAGAGGCTGTCCAGGGAGGCTGTGGAGTCTCCCTCTCTGGAGATATCCAAGACCTGTCTTAATGTGTTTCTGTGTGATCTGGTCTGGGTGATCCTGCTCTGCAGAGGGGCTGGACTAGATGATCTTTTGAGATCTCTTCTAGTCCCTGTCATTCTATGATTTACTTCCTCCAGCTGACCTCAGCCTAGGCAATGGCATTTTTGCACCATTCCCAAAAAGGAGCAGTGGGGAATCTTTTGGCATAGCTGTCTCTGCCTCTGTTTTCCTGCTCTCTGCCAGGGTAAGGGATGTAATCAGGACAGGTTGCACTGTGATGATTACCCCTTAATTCAACAGGAGAGCTCCTGAGCACAAAATTGCACCAGAGCCTGAGCCAAGACACAGATTAAGAGAGAACAAAATAAAAAAAATGTGTTGTGGACCAGCAGGAGATGCAGTCAGGGCTGTTGATAACCAAAAGCCAGCCAGTTTTATTCTGCAGTCCTGAGGCTGGAAGCAGGCATTAATTGTACACAGAAGGGATCAAATAGGATTTTCTCCAAGGTACAAAAGAGTTCTTCATGTCTGTGGTCTCCAACTCCTGCTAATAAGGATGTGTCTGCTGGCAGCTTAATTTTCATCTCTGCTGTTTGTGTCAGGTCAAGACGACATGGGGTCCTGCTGCTGAAATGGTGTCATTCTTCTTGGGAACTTTCTTTGCTGCCTCCTCCACTTCAGCCACCTTTCACCCCTCTCCTCTCCACCGAGTGGAAAGCTTTCATTAAATCTCTGTCAGCAATTAGTGATGTCGGAGATCCAGTAGCTAATGATAGATGAGCTCTGCCTCCTAATACACAGGGAATGGTAGCAGGGGGAGGTGCAAGGCTGCTCTTACAAACTTCCTGCTCAGGACAGATCTGCTCCTGGCTTGTTGCTTGGCTTGGTGGCAGTTCATTGGTGTCTTAGAATCAGAGAACCAGTCAGGGTTGGAAGGGACCACAAGAATCATCTAGTTCCAATCTCCCTGTCATGCCCAGGGACACCCTACCCTAGATCAGGCTGGTCCAGCCTGGCCTTAAACACCTCCAGGGATGTGGCCCCAACCACCTCCCTGGGCAACCCATTCCAGCCTCTCACCACTCTCATGGTGAAAAACTTCCTCCTCACATCCAGTCTCAATCTCCCCACCTCCAGCTTTGCTCCATCCCCCCCAGTCCTGTCACTCTCTGATAGCCTGAAAAGTCCCTCCCCAGCTTTTCTGTAGCCCCCTTCAGATCCTGGAAGGCCACAAGAAGGTCACCTCAGTGCCTCCTCTTCACCAGACTCAGTTCTTGCGGGAATCTGTTTTCTTATCTGATATCTACCTAAGGTTTAAAGCTCATCAGTAACCTGGGAAGAAGTTCCTTGTGAGCATTTCACTTGCCTATTCTTTGCTTGCAAATATTTTGACTTCTAAATTCTTCTTTTTTCTTTTTTCTTTTTTTTTTTTTTTCCAGAGAGATCTCACAGAACGATGCCTTGGAGGGCATAGAAGCAAATGTGTTTTCCAACCTTCCCAAACTGCACGAAATGTAAGTAATGAGCAATCGAAATTCAAAAGAGGCAATTCTAGATTGATATAGGCAAGTATCAAAGGTTTGGCAGTTTGGTTTAGGTAAGGGCTGAAGAACTCCTAGCGCCAAAGGAGCAGTTGAAATCTCCCCTCCGTCTTTCCCATCTTCTTATCTGTCCCTTTTCTTTCCCTGCTCAGCCTGAAACTCATCCTCAAACAACTGCTGATAACAAAAGGTGGTGGGGTCTATGGTAAGCCTTTGAAATCGTGCAGATCTTCTGCTGTCAAAGAGAAAGCCTCAGTGTACAGCACCACTACAGCATGGGGCGAACACAGCTATTTTAAGAGCAATACATTGACCGAGTTCCACTGCTGTTTCGTTTTCTCTTTCCAGAAGAATTGAGAAGGCCAACAACCTCGTGTACATTGATCAAGATGCCTTCCAACATCTTCCAAGCCTCAGATATTTGTAAGATCTTTTGCTTTTTTGCCCATCTCCTGTAGTCGTTTTGCATGACTCAGATGTGTGTCTGTCCAACCTGCGCTGAGCACTTTTGGTGACAAGACAGGACAATGCCTTCTCTTCCCCTGCTAGTTCCACATTGTCAATCCACATTTTCATCCCCAGATTTGCTCACAGTCCTCAGGGAAGCTGAAGAGAATACCCTCTATGGAGCAGTCACACACATAAGATCCTTGAGACTTTCTAAGCAATAGTTTGAAACTGAATGGTGACAAAAGAAGCTGAGCTCCTTTTTTTTTTTTTTTCCCTTCTTCTTTTCTTTTTCCTGTCTAGAGAAACTATTTCAGATCGAAATTCCTCCTGAGAGCTTTGAGGGAAAATCTCTCTCATCTGTCTTTGCTATGGCTCTGCCTTAAGTTATCCTGCCTGCACATGTTATTAAGCATTCACATTCTCTCTTCTTTAGCAATGGCAGTGCTATAGCAATGGTTTTCATCAGTGCTTGCTGTGAGATGATTACAAGCAGAATATCGACATCTCGGTCTATGGGGTAGCTTTATTTCATTAGCCAGCCTCATGCATGTGCTTGCAATGCTACAGACAGGACTCTCAGGTCCCTCTCCACAGGGCTGCTCCCCAGCAGATCACCTCCCAACCTACTGACTTAGGATGTTCTTACTTAACTGCAGTGGGATTTGTATTAGATGACCTCCAGAGATGCCTTCCAACCCAGTGATTCCAGTGGCAAAGTTGGGATAGCTGCCCCATGGGTACTGTTGGTGTCAGTTTTGATATTGTATTAAATCATTTTTCCATTTCAGCTTTTGGATCTTCTCTCCTTTTTCTGAGTTTCCTTCTCTTCTGTGGAGAGGTCATTGATAGAGAATCACAGAATCATAGAATGGTTTAGGTTGGAAGAGACCTCAAAGATCATCCAGTTCCAAATCCCCTGTGCCATAGGCAGGGACACCTCCCACTAGAACAGGATGCTCAAGACCTCATCCAGCCTGGCCTTGAACACCTCCAGGGAGGGAGCAGCCATAACCTCCCTGGGCAACCTGGTTCCAGTGTCTCACCACCCTTACTGTGAAGAATTTCCCCCTAACATCCTGTTTAAATCTCCCCTCTGCCAGTTTGAACCCATTCCCTTTCATCCTGTCATTACAAGACCTTGTGAACAGTCCCTCCCCAGCCTTCCTGTAGCCCCCTTTCAGATACTGGAAGGCTACTCTAAGGTCTCCTGGCAGCCTTCACTTCTCCAGGCTGAAAAACCCCAACTCTCTCAGCCTGTCCTCACATCAGAGCTGCTGCAGCCCTCTGATCATCTTTATGGCCCTCCTCTGGACTCTCTCCAGCAGTTCCATGTCCTTCCTGTGCTGGGGGTTCCAGAACTGCAGACAGTGCTCCAGGTGGGGTCTGAGGAGAGCAGAGCCAAGGGGCACAATCCCCTCCCTTGCCCTGCTGCCCACAGCTGCTCTTGCTGCAGCCCAGCACACAGTTGCTGTCTGGGCTGTGTGTGCACACTGCAGGCTCATGTTGAGCTTCTCATCCACCCAGACCCCCAGGTCCTTTTCCCCATTGCTGCTCTCCAGCCACTCACCACCCAGCCTGGAGTTGTGTTTGGGATTGCACTGACCCAGGTGCAGGACCTTACACTTGGCCTTGTTGAATTTCATGAGGTTGGCCTGGGCACACCTCTCCAGCCTGTCCAGGTCTCTCTGGATGGATCCCTGCCCTCTAGCAAGTCAACTGCTTGAGTTTAGTTTTAGGTATGTGCTAAATGTAGACATCAGTGCTGGTGCTCACCTTCCTGCGACATCTGAGGAAGATGAGATGCTGGTGAGACTCAGTGGGTTGATGGGGCTTGTGCTCATGTTTTGAGGGTTTTGTTGTGGGTTTTTTTAGCTTTTCACACAACAGAGAAATAAAAAGGTTGAAAACATGGGGTAAGAGCTTTAAATAATTCAGAAAAGGGCCAGCTCTCTGTGTGGGTAAAAATGCTACCAACAGCTCTTTGATAAGTGATGTGAATTTGAAGGCCATGAAGGCAAACTAACCAACATTTATAGGTCATAGCCATTGGGACATACTCCTGTTGCCCATGTGGTATATCTTTTCCATGTCTGGGGCCCATGACAGCTTCCCAAAAGCCCAGGTTAAGGCAACAGAGCTGGAGAAGTAGGCATACACTTGGAGAGGTGCTTGGCCCAACATTCTGCTGTAGAACTCTGTAGCCCTTCCTGGTCTGACCTGCCAGTCAGAATCACAGAACGTTAGGGGCTGGTAAGAGACCTCGAAAAATCATCCAGTCCAACACCCCTGCCAGAGAAGCATCACCTAGGGCAGGTCACACAGGAAAACATCCAGGTGGGTTTGGAATGTCTCCAGAGAAGGAGACTCCAGAACCTCTATGGATAGCCTGCTCCAAGGCTCTGCCATCCTTACAGAGAAAAAGTTTTTCCTTCTGTTCCCATGGAACCTCCTCTGCCCCAGCTTGCACCCATTACCCCTTGTCCTCTCATTGGACACCACTGAGCAGAGCCTGCCTCTGTCCTCCTGACACTGCCCTGCACATCTTTATCAACATGAATGAGGTCACCCCTCAGGCTCCTCTACTCCAAGCTCAAGAGCCCCAGAACATCTGGCACAGGCAACCCCACATCTCTGTACAGGAAGGCTCAGCTACAACCAGCACACCAAAGCAGAGGAACTTAGTACCTGCCCCTTGCCTGGCTTGTTTGTGGCTCTTCTCTACTTCTGTAGCTTCCAGTCATAGAATCATAGAATGGTTCAGGTTGGAAGAGACTCCAAAGATCATCCAGTTCCAACCCCCCTGTGCCATAGGCAGGGACACCTCCCACTAGATCAGGTCGCTCAAGACCTCATCCAGCCTGGCCTTGAACACATCCAGGGAGGGAGCAGCCACAGCCCATTTAAATCTCNCTTCCTAACATGCCGTTTAAATCTCCCCTCTGCCAATTTGAACCCATTACTTCTCATCCTGTCATTACAAGACCTTGTGAACAGTCCCTCCCCAGCCTTCCTGTAGGCTCCCTTCAGATACTGGTAGGTTGCTATAAGGTCTCCTGGAATCCTTCTCTTCTTCAGACTGAACAGCCCCAACTCTCTAAGCCTGTCCTTATAGCAGAGTTGCTCCAGCCCTCTGAGCATCTTTGTGGCACTCCTCTGGACTCTCTCTAGCAGTTCCATGTCCTTCCTGTGCTGGGGGCTCCAGAACTGCACACAGTACTCCAGGTGGGGTCTGAGGAGAGCAGAGCAAAGGGGCAGAATCCCTTCCCTTGCCCTGCTGCCNATCCCCTCCCTTGCCCTGCTGCCCACAGCTTCTCTTACTGCAGCCCAGCACACAGTTCTGTCTGGGCTGTGTGTGCACACTGTTGGCTCATGTTGAGCTTCTCATCCACCCAGACCCCCAGGTCCTTTTCCTCAGAGCTGCTCTCCAGCCACTCACCACCCAGCCTGGAGTTGTGCTTGGAATTGCAGCAACCCAGGTGGCAGTCTGGCAGGATACAAGACATGTACTCTGATTCATCCTAACAGTGCTGTGGCTGTGACAGAACTGTTAAAACACAGTTCAAAACATCTCTCAGAGAGGGAAAAAAAAAAAAATATATATATATATATATATGTGTGTGTATATATATATATATATGTATTTACTGGCAATTTTCATTTTGCTAGGAAATAAAAAGAGAAAAATTAGTCAGTGTTAATGTCTGAGACTGAGCCCAGGCACCATAACCCATCAGTTTGATGACCTCTGCAACACTTCCCTTGCAAGGCTTTCTCTGTGATTCTTCACAAATAGTTGTGCAGCCACTAAGTCTTATTTATGAGCAGGCAAGAAGGCTCTGGCTTGCCTTGTCAGATCTCTCATCAGATTCACAGGCTCGTTACAGCCACTAGCTGCTGAACATTAAGATACTTTTATCTCTGTCAACTGGGCCACAAATCCATTTCCCACTCTCCCCCATCCCTTTGTCTCCTTCATTGTCGTTATTAGTACGGCACAAAAACACTAAAGGGGGAAGGGGCTTGGAAAGCTTTAAAAATACACTGGAAACCTTCTAGAAAATAAAAAAAAACAAAACCAAAACAACCTCACAACCTGAACTTCCTCACCAGTCCTTCAGAAAGCCAAGTGGAGAGAATTTTTAATTGGTCTGCTTGGATATATGCCAACCAGGCAGACTGCTTCAGAATGGTCACATATTGACCTTTTCATGGGTACAAGAGTATTTATCTGGCTCTCATTAGGGAGGGCTGTGGCAGTGTCTGTTTAATAATGTAGTGATGGCTTTTCAAACCTATTTTTCTCTCCAGAATTAGTCCTCAAGTGTAATCTGTGTCCTTTGGTGGTTATTTTGTTGTTGCTGTTGTTGTGTTGTTTTAATTTTTTTGTCTGGGTTTTCCTTTTTCCCTCCAGTGGATGTGTCAATGTCCTGTATTCAGCAACCCCAGTTTAAAATAGGAAGATTTGAAAGAAAGCACTCAGATCAGTTTTAGAATCATAGAATTGTAGAACGGTCTGGGTTGGAAGGGACCTCCAAAAGTCATCCAGTCCAAGCCCCTCTGCAGTCAGCAGGATCATCCTCAACCAGATCAGGCTGCTCAGAGCCCTGTTGAGCCTCATTTTTAATATCTCCAGGGGCATGGCCTCAACCACCTCCCTGGGCAACAGGTTCCAGTGTTCCACCATCCTCATGGTGCAGAACTTGTTCCTAACATCCAATCTAAATCTGCTCTTCTCTAGCTTGAAGCCATTGCCCCTGATCCTATCCCTGCAGGCCTTTGCAAACAGTCTCTCTGCAGCCTTCTTGTAGCCCCCTTCAGCTACTGGAAGGCTGCTATTAGGTCTGCCAGAGCCTCTTCTTCTCCAGGCTGAACAACCCCAGCTCCCTCAGCCTGTCCTTGTAGCAGAGCTGCTCCAACCCTCTGATCATTTTCATGGCTCTCCTCTGGACCCTCTCCATCAGGTCCATGTCCTTCCTGTACTGAGGACTCCAGAGCTGGATGCAGCACTCCAGGTGAGGTCTCACCAGAGCACAGAGGCAGAATCAACTCTCTGGATCTGCTGGCAGTGCATCTTCTGATGCAGCCCAGGATGCCATTGGTCATCTGTGCTGCAAGCTCACACTGTCTGCTCATGTCCAGCTTCTCATCCATCATCACCCCCAAGTCCTTTCCCACAGGGCTGCTTTCTGTCATTCATCTCCCAGTCTGTATTGATATTGAGGATTGTTCTGGCCCAGGTGCAGAAGCTTACTCTTGTTGAACCTCATGAAGCTCACCTGGGCTCACCTGTCCAACTTGTCCAGGTCCCTCTGGATGACATCTCATCCCTCTGGCATATTAACACCACCACCACTCAGCTTGGTGTCATCTGCAAACCTGCTGCTGGTGCCTTGGTTCCCACTGTCTTTATCATTGATAAAAACATCAAACAACACAGATCGATCACAGGACCACAGAACCATGGAATGGTCTAGGTTGGAAGTGACCTCAGAGATCATCTACTCCAACCTCCCTCCCATGGGCAGAGGCACCTCTCAACTAGACTTGCTTGACCGAGGCCTCATCCAACCTGGCCTTCAACAACCCCAGGAAAGCGACGTCCTCTGGGTGACCTATTCCAGAGTCTCACCACCCCTGTACTGAAGAATTTCTTCCTAAGATCTACTCTAAACCTAGATCTTCCTGGAATAAAGCTCACATGCAGTATAAAGCAACCAGCATAGAATCACTGAATGGCTTGAATTGGAAGGGACTTCAAAGCTCACCCAACCCCCTTGCCATGCACAGGGACATCTCTCACTAGATCAGGTTGCTCAAAGCCTCCATCCAAACTGCTCTTAAACACTTCCAGGGATGAGGCATCCACAACTTCTCTGGGTGACCTATTGCAGTGTCTCACCACCCTCATAGTGAAGAACTTCTTCACTAATAATGTTCTGTCTAAATCTCCCCTGCTCTAGTTTAAAATGACTGAGGCACACCAAAATTGTCCCCTGAGTGATGCTGCATTGATTTTGCCTACCTGGGCCTTGCAGTTTAGCCAATACCCATCACAGATTCATCAGGCAAAATGTGTTCCAAGTTTTGTTAGAGCAGCTCCTATCACTTTGCCATAAAAGACAGGAGGCAGGTTGCTATATCTGGAGATAAGCAACCAGAACCTTCCAGGAATTAATTTCTGAAAGATTTCTTTTCCCCTGCTGATCATGGTGCTGTGTTTTCTCAAGTGCTGACTGCAGGAAGCCTTTTCAGAAAGACAATTCCTGCTTTGGAATGCAGCCATCAGCCAGCTGAAAAAAAACCAAAAACCAAAAAACAAAACAGGTTCTAACTGAGCTGTTTATGCATGGTGAGGGGGACCTCAGTTCTAACACAAATTAAAGAGGACATTTGTTTCAAGTGAGCCTACTAAGGATGTATGTCTTCTGTGGTAAATATATTGACAAAACTGTCCTGCAGGAAAGATATTCCATAAATTGGATTATCTACATTCTAACAAGATTATCCACTTAAAAGCCTGTAGAGATTTGCTTGCTGAATGAAAAAAAAAAAAAAAAAAAAAAAAANAAAAAAAAAAAAAAAAAAAAAAAAAAAGAAGAGGGAAGATCTAGGTTGTAGTCTACCTAATTTTTTTTTCCAGTTCTTTTCCTGCAATTAATTAAGAGCATCCTCTCCTACTCCTAATCACTGCTCTGTGCCTCTGTGCAATCAGTGCTTTCTGCCACCTGTAGATTTATTTCAATATATAATGATTTGTCAACGTTGCTTTCCTGTTCAGCTCATGCTGTTCAGTTGACACTGGTGCAAATTGAGCCCTGAAGACTTTGGAAAGATCAGGGCTGTGGCACCACTCAAGGCTTTGGATGTGTTTTGTCCCACATCACAGAATCACTGAGTGCTAGGAGTTGGAAGGGATCATCCAGTCCAATCTCCCTGCCACAGCAGGAGTACCTGGGGCATGTCCCACAAGTGGGTTTGGAATGACTGCAGAGAAGGAAACTCCACAGCCTCTCTGGGCAGCCTGCTCCAGGCCTCTGGCACACTCACAGTAAAAAAGTTTTCCCTCATGTTGAGATGGAACCTCCTCTGCTCCAGCTTGTACCCATTGCCCCTCATCTTGGACATCCCTGAGCAGAGCCTGGCTCTGTCCTCCTGACACTGCCCTGCACATCCTTATACACATGAATGATGTCACCCCTCAGGCTCCTCTTCTCCAAGTTAAAAAGCTTCAACCCTTCCTCAGCAGGGAGATGCTCCACTGCTTCAGCATCTTTGTGGCTCTGTGCTGGACTCTTTCAAGCAGTTCCCTGAAAGATCTATGGTGAAAGGCTGCTAACCAGTGTGGCTTTTTGAAATACGGGGAGTAAGCTCCCATTGTCCCCAGTGTTTAAATAGTACCATCAACTGTTACTCCTGCAATGTGGAGACTGAGATTTTTATAGGGCATGTACTGGAGAAAGGAAAGCTTTTCATACCTTCTCTGTCTCTTACCAGGAGGGATTGTGTGATTATCCAAGGTAGAGTTTCTTCCTTCAATGGGGCAGAATTCAGCTCATGATTTGCAGCAAATCCTTTCTGGGATACAAGATTCCTGTCTGAGGCTAAACTTTGCCTTTTGTCTCTGCCATCTGAAGTCAAATGTTTTTCTTTGCTTGTTAATTATTGCATCTTTCCTGGTGCCCAGCAAATAATCTTCATCTGTTCTCTCCCTTAGGTTAATCTCAAACACTGGCCTTCGTGTTTTACCTGCTCTCCATAGGGTGCACTCTTTCCAGAAAGTTCTACTGTAAGTATTAATGTCTGCTTTTTCTAAAGCTCCCTCTGAATGTTCTCCTGCTCCACCAAAACCTTTCAAGACATAATTCCTCTTGTGTTTGTACATTAACTTTGCAGAAGCATTTCGGGTTGTAGCTTTGTAGGTGTTGATGATGATGACTGGGCCAAAAGGTCCCAGTCCTCTCTCGATCTCTCTGCTACAAAGCATCTCAACTTGCACTCCACAGACCACTCTCTAGATCTCTCTGCTACAAAGCATCTCAGCTTGCACTCCACAGACCACTCTCTAGATCTCTCTGCTACAAAGCATCTCAGCTTGCACTCCACAGACCACTCTCGAGATCTCTCTGCTACAAAGCATCTCAACTTGCACTCCACAGACCACTCTCTCGATCTCCCTTCTACAAAGCATCTCAACTTGCACTCCACAGACCACTCTCTAGATCTCTCTGCTACAAAGCATCTCAACTTGCACTCCACAGACCACTCTCTCGATCTCTCTGCTACAAAGCATCTCAACTTGCACTCTCTCGATCTCCCTCCTACAAAGCATCTCAACTTGCACTTTACAGACCACTTTTGCTTCAACGCTGCTATGCCTGGATGGCCCAGAGGCTTTTTACTGCCTTTTCACCGCTTGAAATCCAAACCAGGCAGGTGGCAGTGGCAATCTGTTGCCACCTGGTGACAGTTCTTCAGCCTGCATGGAGCGCTGCTGGACTGGAAGCTGTTTTCCTTGGAAGAGGTGGCCACAGCACAGAGAAGGAGGTGGGGGAAGAAAGGGAGAAAGGGATAAACATCAGGGAAATTACCACACTCGTGGTACTTATGTGCCAGGTAAGGGAGGAAGATCGGTCAGGTGGGGTTAGAAGCAGCAATTGATTGGGTTGGGTTACACAGATTCAGCTAGAAGCTAGAGAGAGAGATCAGCAGCCAGAGCCAGACCCTGAGCTGGCAGCCAGAGAGAGGGATCAGCAGCCAGAGGCAGACCCTGAGCAGCTCTGCCTTATCTACGTTTGGGTTCTTACTTTTGTACGTCTCAGTAAACGAACAAGTGAAGGAGACATCAGCAATGTTTTCCTTTCTCAGCCTATAATCTAATTTCTCCTTAAAATCCTCCAATTAGCCTCAAACCAGCACACCTTCCAACCCAAGCCATTCTATAATTCTATGATAATACAGGGGAAAAGATGATGTTTGAAATAGTGCATTTTACTGAAAGGCTCACAGAGGGTACCAACAAAGTGTCTTTTCCATTGCATTTTCCTTTTCAGAGATATTCAAGACAATATCAATATATGTACCATTGCAAGAAACTCCTTCCTGGGTCTGAGTTCTGAAAGTGTGATTCTGTAAGTAAGACACAGCAAATTCATTCATTCTTCTCCTTCTTAACTCAGAACAGGGTCAAAAAAACCAGGGTGTGTGGCACTATTCAAACTTCCAAATCCAATCTGTGCTTCTAGACTTCTTCCTTACCTCTGCAATCTCCCCATTCTGCTTCCCCGCCACGAAAAATTAATGCCTACAGGTGGGGGGGCTTTGTTTTGTTTCGTCTTGTTGTATTCTAGTCCTGCTCTTTATTCGAGAAGCGCGGGACAGAGCAAATTTAGTAATTACTGATGGCAAGGTTAAACACATCCCACCTACAACAACGCTTCCACGCGATACGAACTGTGCTCAAAAGGAGAGAGCCACTCATAAATATTTACAGTCAGCCACATCGCTCTGAGAGAGATGTTTATTAGTCAGGCAAAACGCAGGGAGATGCAGGGGAAATGTAGTGTATTTGTACACAGGGTCAGTGCACACACACACACACACACACACACACACACACCACACACACACCACACACACACACACACACACACCACACACACACACACACACACACACACAGAGCTTCACAATGCAATTTCCAGCTGCATGGGTAGGTGACTCTGCATTTGACTTGAACACTTCTGTATTTTAAAGAACTATCTGGCTTCTTGGATTATTTATCTTTTTTTAAAGTTTTCCCATTGGCATATCAAAAACTGTTTGCTTGCTAAGAAGCTGCTTTCATTTCACCTAGCCAGTGGAAAAAGATTTCCCTTTTTGTGTGTGTGGTTTACTGAACGCACTGAAGTAGACTGAAGTAGACCAGTTGAAGTAGACTGAAGTAGACAAGCAAGACTCGATTGACCGAGAGGGCTCACGTTTGAGTAGGAGCAAGGTGGAACCACCAATAATATCTGAAGAGAAGCCAGCAACAAGTTACTTAGCAATTAGCTCTTCTATGTCAGGCTCTCTGAAATTTTAAACGTACACAAAGAGTTTTCTCAAGTATGGAAAATATAATGGACCAGGTCCATAGAAATGCCACAGAAATGATCAAGGGATTGGAATATTTGGGTAGGAACAAGGTGGAACCACCAATAATATCTGAAGAGAAGCCAGCAACAAGTTAGTTAGCAATTAGCTCTTCTTTTCTTCACCCCATCAGCTCTGCACGAACTTTGTCTGCATCGAGGTCTCTGAAATTTTAAACATACACAAAGAGTTTTCTCAAGTATGGAAAATAGGATGGAGTGGGTCCAGAGGAGTGCCACAGAAATGATCAAGGGGCTGGAATGTTTGGGTGGGAGCAAAGTAGAACCACCAATAATACTTGAAGAGAAGCCAGCAAGAAGTTGAAATTTAAACGTGCACAAAGAGTTCTCTCAAGTATGGAAAATAGGATGGAGCGGGTCCAGAGGAGTGCCACAGAAATGATCAAGGGGCTGGAATGTTTGGGTGGGAGCAAGGTAGAACCACCAATAATATTTGAAGAGAAGCCAGCAACAAATTACTTAGCAATGAGCTCTTCTTTTTTTCCCCCCATCAGCTCTGCATGACCTTTGTCTATGTCAAGCTGTCTGAAATTTTAAACGCACACAAAGAGTTTTCTCAAGTATGGAAAATAGGATGGAGTGGGTCCAGAGGAGTGCCACAGACATGGTCAGGGTCTGGAACACCTCTCCTGCAAGGACAGGCTGAGGGAGCTGGGATTGTTCAGTCTGGAGAAGAGAAGACTCCAGGGAGACCTCATAGCTGAAGGGGCAGTACAAGAGGGCTGCAGAGGGACTGTTTGCAGAGGCCTGCAGTGATAGGATGAGGAGCAATGGTTTGAAATAAGAGCAGATTTAGACTGGATGGTAGGAACATGTTCTGCACCATGAGGGTGGTGGAACAGTGGAACAGGTTGCCTAGGGAGGTGGTTGAGGACCCATGCCTGGAGATATTCAAAGTTGGGCTAACAAGGCTCTGAGCAACCTGATCTAATTGGGGATGTCCCTGCTGACTGCAGAGGGCTTGGACTGCATGACCTTTGGAGATCCCTTCTTAACCAAACCCTTGTATGATATACAAGTAATGATAGCCCAAATGCTACAGAAGAAATTCACCTTGCTTACAGGTCTGCATGCCACTTGGAGCCCAAGATAGAGCTTTCCTACCCTGAAATAGGGAGTAAATAGTACCTCAGGGGCAGTGGCCTCCTGCACTGGGTGAATTTTAAGGGACACCTTAAAAATACTGCTATAGGCATGACATGGTGAGTAAAGCCAGGTGGCATGGGGTTTTGAGCAACCCCATCTAGTAGGAGGTGTCTCTGCCCATGACAGGAGTGGGGTGGAACTATGTTATCTGTAAGGTCTCTTCCAACCCAAACCATTCTATGACTGTCTGAAAAGCTCATGTATCCAAACTCTGGGTTTCTGCCTCTGTTGTCCCATCCAGAGGGATGTTGACAGGCTGCAGAGCTGTGCCCAGGCCAACCTCATGAAATTCAACAAGGCCAAGTGTAAGGTCCTGCACCTGGGTCAGTGCAATCCCAAGCACAACTCCAGGCTGGGTGGTGAGTGGCTGAGAGCAGCTCTGAGGAAAAGGACCTGGGGGTCTGGGGTGATGAGAAGCTCAACATGAGCCAACAGTGTGCACACACAGCCCGGAAAGCAACTGTGTGCTGGGCTGCAGCAAGAGCAGCTGTGGGCAGCAGGGCACACAAATTCTGCCCCTTTGCTCTGCTCTTGTCAGACCCCACCTGGAGCATTGTCTGCAGTTCTGGAGCCCCCAGCACAAGAAGGACATGGAACTGTTGGAGAGAGTCCAGAGGAGGGCCACGAAGATGATCAGAGGGCTGCAGCAGCTCTGCTATGAGGACAGGCTGAGAGAGGTGGGGTTTTGCAGCCTGGAGAAGAGAAGGCTGCCAGGAGACCTTAGAGTAGCCTTCCAGTATCTGAAGGGGATCTACAGGAGGGCTGGGGAGGGACTGTTCACAAGGTCTTGTAATGACAGGACAAGGAGGAATGGGTTTGAACTGGCAGAGGGGAGATTTAAATGGGATGTTAGGAGGAAGTTCTTCACAATGAGGGTGGTGAGACACTGGAACAGGTTGCCCAGGGAGGTTGTGGCTGCTCCCTCCCTGGAGGTGTTCAAGACCAGTCTGGATGATGTCTTGAGCGACCTGATCTAGTGGGAGGTGTCCCTGCCTATGGCACAGGGGGGTTGGAACTGGATGATCTTTGGAGTCTCTTCCAACCTAAACCATTCTATGATTCTATGACAAAAAGAGTTGGTGGAGGCAGAAGGACACTGGTTGAAGTGAAGGAAGAATTTGTCTCAAGAGAAGCTTGTCTATCTGCAGTCTAATGAGGTACTGGGATTTAAGTCAGATGCTACTATTTTTTCCCCCCCTTTTTACTACCTGAGTGCAATTAGGCAGGTGACAGGGCTGTACAGCTTGGCAACCGTGACTCTGATTTTACAACCTTAGTATCTCCTTGCATTAGCATCATGTTGAGTGAGAGAAGGCAGGAAGCACTAATGCTGTGATTAAAAGCATATCTATCAGCCTGGCAGCAACCAAAGGATAAGATCAATGTAATACAATAAATGCTTGAAATGCTGTAAGCAGGGACATGTCTCTCCTCTGTGCCTGCTCACTCATGGCTAATAGTGCTGGCAAGTGAAGGGGGTGGTGACAGCTCTCCTGATCCAGCCTGACAGGCATTATGGGCACAGAGCTGTGCACATCTGCCTGTCACGGGCAGAAGGGTAGTCCTTTCAGCCAGGCCCATGACTGATTTTCGTGGTGACCTCAGCTCAACCACCTCAGACCTTAGATAAGCAGGTCACTTGCCTGCTCAGCTTTCAGTGCGAATTAGAAACCAAACCCCCCCAGGGCTGCTGACAGTTTAATTAAATCATCCTGGGCTTTGCCATCAATCAGAGCCATCATTGCCTGTTGGAGAGAGCCAAGTGAGGTTTTTCAAGAGAGATGAAAGATTGCACGGTGAAAGATGACAAATAGAACTGACCCAAATGTAAATGTTTAGGCCGGTGAAGGGAAGAGAAGGAAGGAGGTGAAATGTTAATGAGCTAATGCGCTGCGGTAATAACTTGGCAGGAAGCCCCAGGGGCTTCCATTCCCAGGTGCACTACCTGCCTCCTCCTGGGGAGGAGGGACCAGGCCAGCAGAGCAGACTGGGAGTGTAAATTGTTAAAGCAGCAGGCAGAGGAGGAATCAGCTGCTTCCCGGGCAGCTTGGCACCATCACCACCCATCTCCTGTCCTGCATGGCTCAGTGCTGCTCAGCCTTTCTCCCCCACCTGCCCAGCTGAGGATGTGAGAACACCACAGATGGCCTTTTTTACTAATAATGGCAAAGCTTAAGCCATGGCCTAGTGTTTCAAAAGCACTGTTGGTGTCAGTTTTGATATGGTATTAAATCATTTTTCCATTTCAACTTTTGGGTCCTCTCTCCTTTTCCTGAGTTTCCTTCTCTTCTGTGGAGAGGTCATTGATAGAGTATCATAGAATGGTTTAGGTTGGAAGAGACCTCAAAGCTCATCCAGTTCCAACCCCCCTGTGCCATAGGCAGGGACACCTCCCACTAGATCAGGTCACTCAAGACCTCATCCAACCTGGCCTTGAACACATCCAGGGAAGAGCAGCCTCAACCTCCCTGGGCAACCCGTACCAGTGCCTCACCACCCTCACTGTGGAGAACTTCCTCCTAACATCCCATTTAAATCTCCCCTCCGCCAGTCTGAACCCATTCCCCCTCATCCTGCCATTACAAGACTTTATGACTAGTCCCTCCCCAGCCCTCCTGTAGGCTCCCTTCCATGAAAAAAAAAAAAAAGTAAAACTCAGTGGCACCAACAGATCCTGAACTTCATCACTCCTGGGATTAATCTGGAAGAGTCTCACTCTCCTCTCTGTAACCTTCCCAGGGCAGCTGTGAGCAGCACCAGAATCTTATCAGCTCGGCCCTTGCTTCAGAAGCTTACTCCAGCAATCATCTCTAATGGTAGCATTTACCTGCCCTATTCATGTCTGTGCTCTCCAATGCTTTCCTCCCAGCTACTGGAACTTACCAAGAGAGGCTGAGGGAGCTGGGGGCTCTTTAGTTTGGATAGACCTTAGAGCAACCTTCCAGTATCTGAAGAGGGCCTACAGGAGGGCTGGGGAGGGACTGTTCACAAGGTCTTGTAATGACAGGACGAGGGGAATGGGTTCAAATTGGTGGAGGGGAGATTTAAACTGGATGTTAGGAGGAAGTTCTTCACAGTGAGAGTGGTGAGGCACTGGAACAGGTTGCCCAGGGAGGTTGTGGCTGCTCCCTCCCTGAATGTGTTCAAGGCCAATCTGGATGAGGTCTTGAGTGACCTGATCTAGTAGGAGGTGTCCCTGCCTATGGCACAGAGGGTTTGGAACTGGCTGATCTTTGAGGTCTCTTCCAATCTAGACCATTCTATGATTCTATGATTGGAGGAGACTGAGGGGAGACCTCATTCATATTTATAAATATGTGCAGGGTGAGTGCCAAGAGGATGGAGCCACTCTGCTGGGTGATGCCCAACCACAGGACACAAGCTGAGGCATAGGAAGTTCCATGGAAACATGAGGAAACATTTTGTCACTGTGAGGGTGACAGAACACTGGACCAGGCTGCCCAAGGGGGTTGTGGAGTCTGCCTCTCTGCAGATATTCAAGACCTGCCTGGATGCATCCTTGTGTGATCTGGTATAAGTGATCCTGGTCTGGCAGGGGGGTTTGACTGCATGAGCTTTTGAGGTCCCTTCCAGCCCCTAACATCCTGTGTCCAGCTAAAATTCCTAGAACTTCCAGCATTTGAATATCCATTTATTATTTTTATTTGCTTGAGATCCCTTTCCCTGTTTTGAATTAGAGATATTTTAGTGCTGAAGCAGAAATAAGAACTTTTTTTTTTTTCTCCTCTCCTCCCTATTGCAGGTGGCTGAATAAAAATGGGATTCAGGATATTGAGAATCATGCCTTTAATGGAACCTACCTGGATGAGCTGTAACTATTTTTTCAAATAAATCATTAGAAGGGGATAATTCTTTTTTTTTTTGTTTTTAAATCTCAGATTGCTTTAGCATAAATATTGTTGTGGGTTTTTTTCAGAAATCTAAGTGATAATCACAACCTGGAAAAACTACCAAATGAGGTCTTCCATGGAGCACATGGACCTGTTGTTTTGTAAGTAACATTCAGATTTTTTTTTTTTTTCCTAATTATTAGGTCTCTAGAAAAGAACAGAGGAGAATGTAGGGATTTCAACATCTCACAAACCTTGGAGTTCTGAACCAAACAGAAAATGAAACAAAACAAAATCCTGGAAACCATAACTGAAATTTCAGTCTAGATCCATGTTTTCACTTTGGCCTCAAGATTTTTAGCACTATTTGGATCCAGGGATTTACGTTCAGATCCCTCTCCCCAGCTGATGCAGCTCTGGAAGAGAGCAGTACTTGGATCCAGGGATTTACATTCAGATTCCTCACCCCAGCTGATGCAGCTCTGGAAGAGAGCAGTGCTTAGATCCAGGGATTTACATTCAGATCCCTCTCCCCAGCTGATTGAAGCTCTGGAAGAGAGCAGTACCTGGATCCAGAGATTTACATTCAGATCCCTCTCCCCAGCTGATACAGCTCTGGAAGAGAGCAGTTCTAGGATCCAGGGATTTACATTCAGATCCCTCTCCCCAGCTGATGCAGCTCTGGAAGAGAGCAGTACTTGGATCCAGGGATTTACATTCAGATCCCTCTCCCCAGCTGATACAGCTCTGGAAGAGAGCAGTTCTAGGATCCAGGGATTTACATTCAGATCCCTCTCCCCAGCTGATGCAGCTCTGGAAGAGAGCAGTACTTGGATCCAGGGATTTACATTCAGATCCCTCTCCCCATATGATACAGCTCTGGAAGAGAGCAGTTCTAGGATCCAGGGATTTACATTCAGATCCCTCTCCCCAGCTGATTGAAGCTCTGGAAGAGAGCAGTGCTTGGATCCAGGGATTTACATTTAGATCCCTCACTCCAGCTGATGAAGCTCTGAAAGAAAGCAGTACCTGGATCCAGAGATTTACATTCAGATCCCTCACCCCACCTGATACAGCTCTGGAAGAGATCAGTACTTGGATCCAGGGATTTAGGTGCCTATTCCTCTCCCCAGTTCTGGAAGACAGCAGTGTTTTGTTTTTTTGTTTTTTGGGTTTTTTTCCCCGTAATAAAATGCTGTGAAGTTTTCTTGTTTGTCTGTTTGAGCAAATTCAGGAATGAGTGAGTGGGTCCTCAGTGTTTAAATCCAAATTGCTTACCACTGAAGACCTGCCTCTGCATCTCTGAAGCTTAATCCTGAAGATTAAATCCCTACCCTACAGGGACAGGGACTGGGATGTCTCATCCCCTGCAGAGATAGGCAGGAAATGTTTCTCCCACAGTTACAGCAGGACACCTTTGGTGAATGACAAGCAAGACCTCAACATTAGAGAATTCAGCAGTAGGGTGCCCATGGATCTCAGTCACCATTACCTCAAGCCATGGGATCTGAAAATGCCTGTGAGGGTGCACAGCTGCTTGTGTTTCTGAGCACCTGCTCACATAAAAGCTGCAACAGACACATGAGATACCTTTTTTTTTTTTTTTTTTTTTTTTGTCTAACAAATTCAGCAGAGCATTTCTCTCTTCCCATCTACCATGTATGTCCAGATAGGCCTGGGGGGTCACCCAGAAAGAGCAGAGCTGTTGGGAGATTTTGCACATGGGCTGCTCAGAGAGGTGGTTGAGTCACCAACCCTAAGTGTGTTTGAAGGTCATTTGGAAGTGGTTCTTGGGGGCTTTGCAGAGCAGGGTTATTGGTTGGACTTGGTGATCTTTTCCAACCCAAATGTTTCTGTGATTCTGTTAGAGATCTCAAAAAGAGAGAGGGAAATGCCTGGCTGACCTGGAGTTCAGATGAGAGCTCTTCTGAAGTGCACCTACAATATAAAGAGCTATGGTACAGGTCATCACATTCTGCTCTGCTTTCATTGTTCCCTCAGAGTCTCCCTCCTTTGGAAAAGACTGCCAGTGGAGCATCTTTTCACCTGTAATAACAGAAATGTCTGGCTGCAGAAGCTTTGCTTCCTGTAGCAAAAAGCAAATACAATTTGGGTTTTTGCAAGCTGCATCTGACACAACCATATTCTGGGGGTTTATCAAATTGATTTGGCTGCAGTTCAGACTCATTTGATAGTTCAATTTCTAGCAGCAGGTTATTTGTGTAAGAAGATTTTTGTTCTGTTACCAAGTTACAGCCACCACTCTATGGATGGGAAATTGCCATTTATTTATCCTGAGATCATGAGTCCTCACACAGCATTGTCATATGGACTGGGAATGCCCTTTCACTTATGCAGATAACTGACCCAGAGTCATGTCATTGCTGGGGTAAAGAGTGTAGATCACAGGCTCACAGGATGGCAGGGGTTGGAAGGGACCCAAAGAGCTCATTGAGTCCAACCCCCTTGCCAGAGCAGGACCAGGCAATCTAGCTCAGGGCACACAGGAACACATCCAGACAGGCCTGGAAAGGCTCCAGAGAAAGAGACTCCACAACCTCTCTGGGCAGCCTGTGCCAGTGCTCTGGGACCCATACAGGCAAGAAGTTCTTCCCTGTGTTGAGCTGGAACCTCCTGTGCTGCAACTTCCATACATTGCTCCTTGTACTATAACAGGGATGAAGTGAGCAGAGCCTGTCCCCCTGCTCCTGACCCCCAGCCTTCAGATATTTATAAACATGGATTCAATCCCCTCTCAGTCTTCTCCAGACTAAGCAGCCCCAGGTCTCTCAGCCTCTCCTCCTCAAGCAGTGCTTCAGTCCCCTGAGCATCCTCGTAGCCCTCTGCTGGACCCTCTCCAGCAGATCCCTGTCCCTCTTCAACTGGGGAGCCCAAACCTGAACAGGGTATTCAAGATGAGGTCTCCTGCAATCAGATCTGTAGTGCAGACTTCAGTGTTTGATCAGAATGAATAGCAGAACCTTTCAGCTCTTGATCTTCAGCAACCAATGTGCTACAGTCAATTAATACCTACTTCTATTTTAGAACTCTGCACACAGTTCTGTGATCATAAAATAATGTGAAAGAAACCCAAATGCAGACAGGAACATCAGAAAGCTCCAGTCTCAGCCCTTGTGCAGGCTGCACAGTCTCATGAATCAAATCCTCTTACAGCTCTTGGCTGAATTAGAATATCTTTTTTTGGAAAGACATCAAGTTTTGAGCTAAAGGATTTCAGCACTGACAGCAGGCAAGTAAATCAAGTAGCTAATTACTCCCCCAACTATACATATTCTCCCCATACAGGAATACACAGCATTTCCAACTTGGAGCTTCATAGCTTCAATTTTCAGGCGTATGGTTTCATTTAATCATCTTCTGGTGCTCCCAGAGCTGTCGTGGCTTACAACAGCTTTTACTGAAGTCCTTGGGAATCCTCTGGCTGCATTCTGATTCAGATGCAGGACAAGGTATGGCTGTGGTCCATCCTGCCCTTGCAATCTGTCTTTACAGATTGACAGATTGCATTGGGTTGGAAGGGATGCTCAAAGGTCATCTTGCCCAACCGTCCTTCACTTGGCAGGGACACCTCCAACTAGATCAGGCTGCCCAAGGACACAGTGAGACTCATCTTTCAGGGACAGGGTCTCAACCACTTAGCAGAGCTCCCCTTGATTAACTTGAGGTATTTAATATGAGTTTACTTGCTGGCTCCTACTGCTCAGGAGAGCTCTGGTAGATGCCTAGCTCAACAGCTGAGTCCCTGAAGTACAGCCAGAGATCAGTTGTGACTTGAAGTTAAGGAGAAACATCTTTATTTTAAGGGACACTTGAATGCATTCCTGTGTGAACTACCCTAGGTGATCCTGCCTTGGCAGGGGGGGTTGGACTCAATGATCTCTGGAGGTCCCTTCCAACCTCTAACATTCTTTGATTCTGTGTGACAGAACAGTGGGCCAGGCTGCCCAGAGAGGTTGTGGTGTCTCCTCTGGAGACTTTCCAAATCCTCCTGGGCACAGAATCATAAAATCACAGAATGGTTCATGTTGGAAGGGACCTCCAAAGGTGATCTAGTCCAACTCCTTTCCTGTACAATCTGATCTAGGTGAACCTGCGTTAGCAGGGGCTCTGGACTGGACGATCTCCAGAGGTCCCTTCCAACCTCTATCATTCTGTGATAAGCACAGAGCAAACAGTTCTCACAGATGAGTCTGATCTCCCATTTCTGCTCCACCAGCCATTTCTTGTTATTTCTGGCTGTGCCTTTCACACCTCATCAACTGGTCAGGATTTTTGCTAATCCAGCAGACTCCCAGTGGGACAGCAAAGTGATTGGATTAGAGTCAGACTCATTCTGCTGCTCCTGCACTGACTGCTGTCAAGGCTGATGCCTAGCAGCCACGCAATAATAAAAGGATCTGTATTCTACTCACCAAGGCTTTCTAGTTTGACTTCCTACTGCCACTTTATTATCTTGTTCCTCATGCTTAATTGATTTATCAAGCCTCTCACTAGGGAGCAGCATCCCAAAGAACCTCTGCACCGAGGTCAGTGTGTGGTGACTCGGCGGAGCAAGTTACTAAACAAGCTGCACCGTGCCTGTGTTTGCTGTTTGAGGGCTTGATGAACCAACTGCAGTGGCAATAACTAACCCTAGCAGACCCACAAACACACCCAGCAGAAGCATGCAGAGCTGTTCCCCTAACTTGTTTCTCTTTATATGCAATCATGAGCATAACTCTCCAAACTTTTTAAAAATATCTTCTCATGGGAATAATAATTTTAAAATAATACTTAGTAAATTATTCTTAGATTTAATATTTATGAAATTGTTATTACCCAGTAACATTTTAACTATTTTTAAGTCTAGTCCCCATTCATACTGAGTTGTTATTTCCAGTTTGGACTCAGTAAAGATTTTTAGCTAACAAAGTCAAAGAAATTATTTTCCCTGCTCCTGTTCAGTTCTGAGCCCTTGCAAAGTGTCACAGGCTCCTAATGATGCTGTCTATGGACTTAGGCAGAAAGCTGCTGTTTAGTTCTTGAGTCACAAGCAGATATTCTAGGGTGACACTTATCATTAGGAAGGGAAGGTACTGGGGGCAGTAGTCCATGAAACAATCAAGGTTGCTTGTTGCAACCTAACTCTCTCTTCAAGTGTCTGTGTCAGAAAATGATAGCCTCAAATTCCTCAGCAGCTGCTGCTTTTATCATCTGTGAGAAGCAAGTCAAGCCCAGAACAGCTTCAAGACCATAGTGTTGGCTTCTCTTATCCTGCCCCGCATAGTTCCAAAGCATTTCTGGCTCTGTCAAGTCTCTCTTGCCTTTACAGTAGAAGCAATGGCTCTAGGTCAGAGTAACAGTGGGATCCATGTTTGCTCTCACAGCTGTGACTGTGGTACATTCCTTCAGAGCCTGGGTGCAAAGCCTCAATTGTGGGCACTGCATGGACACAAAGAGCATCTTGACCTACCACCAGTTTTACTAGCTGCTTTCAGAGCTGCCTAGGCACTTGTTAAGCTTGACCAATTTAAGCTAAATAGAACAATCCCTGCTATTCATTTGGTGAGAATCTAAAATAGGCTGCCTAGGATGCTCCCTCTCTAGAGGAGTTTAAGGCCAGATTGGATGAAGCCTTGGGCAACCAAGTCTAGTTGAGAGACATCCTTGCCCATAGCAGAGAGGTTGGAAAGAGATGATCTTCAAGGTTCCTTCCACCCTAGACCATTCTGTGCTTCTAAGGTGATTCTATGAACTCTGTTTCTTAGAAAGGAGAACAGAGGTGAAAATCTGGGTGTGGTGCATAGCAACTGTCTGAATTATTTTACATGCTGCTAAAACCTGATTTCTCCCTCACATGGCATCACTCATGCAGTAATGGGATGCTAAAAGCAATCTGTGCACGTTGGGTAGCAGAGATCAAGCAGCACATTGTTCTGCCATCACACTGTTAGGGATGAACTGAGGACTGTACCTTGGAGGGAGCATGGAGAAAATTACAAATATTGTCAGGCCAGTTCCTTGATTAGGTCAAGACAGCTGAGTCTGCCCCTTTGCTCTTCTGCCCTCACCTCAAACACTGCATCTTGTTCTGGTGCCTCCAGAATAAGGACACAGAGCTGTTGGAGTGAGTCCAGAGGAGCCCACAAGGATGATGCATATCCTCTGAGGATAAGGCTGAGAGAGCTGGGGGTGTTCAGCCTGGAGAAGACTCCAGGGAGACCTTAGAGCTGCTTTCCAATAACTGAAGGGATCCTACAGGAAGGCTGCAGAGGGACTCTGCATGAGCATGTCTAGAGACAGGGCAAGGGGGAATGGGTTTAAGGTGAGGGAGAGCAGGGTCAGACTGGATCTTAGGAAGATCCTCAGTATGAGGGTGGTGAGCCTGTGACATGAGTTGCCCAGGGAGGTTGTGGATGCCTCCTCCCTGGGGGTGTTCTAGGCCAGGTTCAGCAGCTGAGTCTAGTTAGGAGGAGCCTCTGCCCATGGTGGGGAGATTGGAGATCTCTGATGTCCCTTCCAGCCTAAGCCCTTCTGTGATTCTATGATTAGGGAACATTTCATCCTTGTGTCAGAGAACTGTAGGACTCTACAAAGAGCAGAGCGACCCCAGCAACTACTGCATGCTGGAGCCATTTCAAGCCACACAAACTCAGGGGCTAAGGGAGGGCAGGGTGATTTTCCTTCAGTTCATTTTTACTGCTGCTTTTAGGGGAAAGTGCTGTCATGAGCTGAGGGATGCAATTTGTGCCTTACTGAGGCAAACAGAGGGACACTTTGCTCCAGCTGCCACACTCTGGAATCATGAAGATGGGTTCCCAAGTACCTTTTAGTGTGGAGATGAACACCTGTGGTCCCTCTTCTCTTTCCCCACCTTCATGGATCAAGTGAAGATTTAGTGCCTTTTAAAAGCCCCCCTCCTTCTCTCCTTAATACAGTCACAGCTGCTTCCATCACTGCCTTTGATAGCCTGTCCCACACAGTAATTGTCTTCCACATAAATACATCTCTCCTAACCTCCTGTAATCTGGCCTTTGTCTCCACTCTGGTCTCTGCTCTTTGCTTTGTAAACCTCTGGAAATGCTATTTCTGTCCCTTACAGTTTGACCCACGTCACTTCTGTTTCTCTTTAATCTCTTTTTCTTCCTAATGAGTACAGACCCCTGATATCTCCAACCTCTCCTCACATCTGTACCCTTGTTTGAGCTCCTTGCCTTGTATTTACTGCTTTTCCCCCAGCAGCCTTGCCACGATGTGGTGTTCATGCAGCAAACTTCTGTTGTGATTTCATCAACATTTTTTTGTCCTTTCACAGTATTCTGATTGTTGCAGATATTGGAGAGTCACTAAACCCAGTACCAGTGGTTTATGGCCCTGCTACTAGAGGGTTATTTTTTGCTTTTGTCTCAGCCCAGACTGACATCATTTGATTGTTGTTTGCAATGGAAATAATAGTTCAGGTTTCCTGGAGGGAAAACCTAATTTATCCCTGGGTCCTTTCAGGGTAGATTTGCAGCTGATCTCTTTTCAATCACTGCTCTGAGCAGGACAGTCTAAACCAGATACCCACAACTGAACAGAAGTGAATTTGCTTGGTACTGAGATTTTCATATGTTTTCCTAAAGGGATATTTCAAGGACAAGAATCAGTTTCCTGCCAAGTCATGGATTAGAATTCATTAAGAAGCTAAGAGCGAGGTCTACATCCAATTTAAAAAAGCTTCCTGATTTAAGCAAATTTAGATCTTTGATTGAGGCAAACCTCACCTATCCTAGCCACTGCTGTGCGTTTGCAAACTGGAAAAGGCAAAAGTAAGTGATTTCATTTGTTTTTTGGGGTTTTTTTTTTGTTTGTTTGTTTGTTTTTCTTTCTGGTGCTTCTCAGTAGTTGAATGGTGAATTAAATAAACTTCCTTCAAAATATGGACTTTTTTTTTTTTTAAAGTGTTTTCAGTGCAGGTGAGTAAATGGATAGGAATTAATATTAATATACATAGAGGTTGATGTGTGCTGCATGGTGAACTGCTTCTCCAGTAAATGTGTTCCCAGCTGTGGTTCTAATTCCCACCTGTCATAGGTCCACCTTTCACTGCAACCTTCTCTCCTTGATCGGCCTGCAGCCACCCTGCAGATGGCTATAAAGTGTTCAGAAGGGATAAGGAAGGAAGGAGAGGTGGTGGCATGGCCTTGTATGTCAGGAAGTGTTTGCATTGTCTTGAGGTTGATGATGGTGATCGTAGAGCGTTTATGGGTAAGAACTTTATTGGGAAGACCAATAAAGCAGATATCCTGGAGGGAGTCTGTCCTACACCATAGAATCATTGAATCATAGAATGGTTTAGGTTGGAAGAGACCTCAAAGCTCAGCCAGTTCCAACCCCCCTGTGCCATAGGCAGGGACACCTCCTACTAGAACAGGTCGCTCAAGGCCTCATCCAACCTGGCCTTGAACACCTCCAGGGAAGGAGCAGCCACAACCTCCTAACTAGGATGAAGAGACAGCTAAAATATTCTTTAGGCACCTGGCAGAAGTCTCATAATTGCTGGCCCATGTTCTCGTGAGGGATTCCAACTTCCCCCACGTCTCCTGGAAATAAAGCACAGCAGAAAGGGAACAGTTCTGAAGGTTCCTAGAGTGTGTAGGACTTCCTGACACAGTTGGTGACAGAGCCAGTTAGGGAAGGCACCTTGATGGAGCTGCTGTCTGTGAACAGAGAAGGACTTGTAAGAGATGTAATGGCTGAGGGCTGTCTTGGACACAGCCATCATGGAATGGCAGAGCTCTCTCTGGCTACAACTGCCTGAAAGGGCATTGTGGAGAGGCTGCTGCTGGGCTCTTCTCACAGGTAATTGGAGACAGAACAAGGGGGGAAATGGCCTCAAGCTGAGGCTGGGGAGGTTTAGATTGGATATTAGGAAAAAGTTTTTCATAGACAGAGTGGTCAGGCACTGGACTGAGCTGCCCAGGGAGGTGGTGGAGTCACCTACCCTGGAGGTGTTTAAGGGTGGTTGGGATGTGGTGCTTAGGGATATGATTTAAGGTGAATCTTGTAGAGTAGGGTTATAGGTTGGACTTGGTGATTCTGAGGGGCTTTGCCAACTGATTTCTGTGATTCAGTTGTCAGAGAAGAACAGAGAGGGGTCAGTAGAACTGCCACCTGGGATTTCCAGTAGGCAGATTTTTGACCTGGTTCAATACTGGTGGACAGAGTCTTTTGGGAGACAGTCCTGAGGGGCCAAGGAGTCCACTAATGGTAGACACTGCTCAAGAGAGAACTCTTAAAGGTATAAAAACAGGCTGTCCCCTTGTGCCAAAAAAATGAGTCAGTGGGGAAGAAGAGGCCTGGATGAATGGAGAGGTTTGGTTGCTGCTTATGGACAACAGGAGAGTTGTTGGAAGAAGGGAAAAGCCACTCAGGAGGACTACAAGACTGTTGTGAGACTATGCAGGGGGGAAATTAGCAGGGCCAAAGCCCAACTGGAAATTCATTTGGCTTCAGCATTTGAAGAAATGCTTCTACCAAGATATTAGGGAGAACAGGAGGGCTGAGGAGAACGGAGCATTGTGCTGCTGGCCTAAGAAAAGGGAAGCTGCTTCCAGAGGACAAACCCAGTGCAATATGTTGAACTCCCCTCACATCTTCCTGGGACTGGAAAATAATCTCCTTAAAGCACAGAAAGGGCAGAGGCTGGATGTGCAAAGCCCTCAACTTGACATAAACCATTATGAACTTTGGCAAGCTTTCTGCTTCCTTTGCCATAAGGATCACCTTCTGCCTACCAGAATGACACTGATATGGCTCTGCCCCTACACTTGGTCATTATTTTTTGCAGGAGCTGTCGCTTGAAATCCTGCTTTTTTTCCCCCCCCAAAAAATGTGGCAGTGTCAGGAGTTGTGCTTGGACCTCGCCTGCCGAGAACATAATATCAGTTGCTCACAACTCACTCCGTGTCACTTCTCAGATGAGGACAACTGGCTTGAGATAGGGCTTAATACAGAACCCAGGTCTTCTGCTGAGGCTGTTTCTCAGCACACAAGATCCTGCTGTCACCAGAGCCAGATGAAGTGCAGAAAATAACCACGGGTACAAAGGTAGCAATTTGGAGGGGGTATTTTTTTCTTGGAGCTCTCTGACAATTTTAATGTTGCTTATTTAAGTTGTCCTTTCTCTAGTTTGTTTTTCAGAGGGTTGACTCGAGCAGAGCAATGTTTAACCAGGAACAGGTTACAAAAAGACTGAATTAGGTGAATTGCATGATGGCATCTACCCAGGGCTTCTAGTAGTAGGAAAAGAGGGAATGACTTTGAGCTTGATGAGGGCAGATTTAGACTGGATATCAGAAAGAAATTCTTTACAGTGAGGGTGGGGAGGCACTGGAACTGCTGGAGAGCAATCCTGTGGAGAGGGACCTGGGAGTGCTGGTGAACATCCATGGCACAGCAATGTGCCCCTGTGGCCAAGAAGGCCAATGGGAGTGTGTCCAGCAGAGCAAAGGAGGTTCTCCTCCCTCTCTACTCTGCCCTGGGGAGACCCTATCTTGAGTATTGCCTTCAGTGTTGGGCTCCCCAGTTTCAGAGGGAGAGGGATCTGCTGGAGAGGGTCTAGTGGAGGGCTATGAAGATGATGAGGGGCCTGCAGCACTGCCTGATGAGGAGAGGCTGAGGCTGCTTGAGGCTGCTTACTCTGGAGAAGACTGAGAAGGGATTTAATCAATGTTTATAAATATCTGAGGGCTGGGGGTCAGGATGGGGGGGACAGGCTCTGCTCACTGCTCCCTGGGATAGGACAAGGAGCAATGGATGGAAGCTGCAGCACAGGAGGTTGCAGCTCAACACAAGGGGCAACTTCTTGACCATAAGAGTCCCAGAGCACTGGCACAGGCTGCCCAGAGAGGTTGTGGAGTCTCCTTCTCTGGAGCCTTTCAAGGACTGTCTGGATGTGTTGCTGTGTGCCCTGAGCTAGATTGTCTGGTCCTGCTCTGGCAAGGGGGTTGGACTCGATGATATCCTTGGGTCCCTTCCAACTCCTGACATCCTGTGACCCTGTGAACAGGTTTCCCAGGGTGGCTGTGGAGCACAGAATCACAGAATGTGATCTATGATCTCTGATCACATTCTGTGATTCTGTGCTCCACAACCTCCCTGGACGTGTTCAAAGCCAGGCTGGATGGCCTTGAGCAAGCTGGTCAAGTGGAAGGTGTCCCTGCCCATGGCAGGGGATTTGAAGTATGAACCTCCAAAGGAAGCAAGGACCCATTCCTTGATCAAAACCAAAAAGAAAGAAAAAAGTTTTAATGTGTTGGCTTGAATGCAGTGCACAGCACTGCCAGAGACAGTAACAAGTAAGCAGTCAGTATCTTAAGTGAGTACCAGCAGAGAGGATGCTCCTCCTTTTCCCTCCTTTCCCCACTGCCCATTTTAGCTGTTCCCAGGAATCTCCTCACCATCCACCCTCAGAGCAAAGAGAGCAGCTAACTCTGTGTGACCCTGGTTTTATTTGGGACTGCTGGCAGTAAAATATTTGCTCTCTACAATCACTGTAAAGAACATTTCTCTCTGCAGCTCCCTGAAAGGAGGTTGGAGACAGCTGGGGGTTGGTCTCTTCTCCCTATTATCGAGTGATAGAACGAAAGGAAATGGCTTCAGCTTGCATCAGGGGAGCAATCTGGGTAATATGAAAAAATTCTTTCCTTCAAGGCAATGGAACAGGTTGCCCAAGGAAAAGGAGTCACCATCCCTGAAAGTGTTCAAAAACTATGCAGACATGGCACCTGGGGACATGGTTTAATGGCTGTGGTGGTGTTGGATGGATGCTTGGGCTCTATTGTTTTAGAGGTCTTTTCCAACAGAAAGAGATCTGTGATTCTATGATTTCAAGAACAGGCACATTCTCCCCCTCTATTCTGCCCTGATGAGACCCCACCCGGAATACTACATCCAGCTCTGGAGCCCCTGGGACAAGAGGGATGTGGACATGCTGGAGGTGTACAGAGAAGGGCCATGAGGATGCTGAGAGGGCTGCAGCACCTCTGCTAGGAGGACAGATTGAAAGAGTTGGGGCAGTTCAGTCTGGAGAAGAGGAGGCTCCCAGGTGACCTTCTGGTGGCCTTCCAGGATCTGAAGAGGCCTACAGAAAAGCTGGGGAGGGACTTTTGAGGCTGTCAGGTAGTGAGAGGACTAGGGGGAATGGAGCAAAGCTGGAGGTGGGGAGATTGAGGCTGGAGGTGTGGAGGAAGTTGTTCACCATGAGAGTGGTGAGAGGCTGGAATGGGTTGCCCCTGCAGGGAGGTGTTTGGGGCCAGATCCCTGGAGGTGTTTTTGGCCAGGCTGGCAGAGGCTGTGGGCAGCCTGCTCTAGGGTAGGGTGTCCCTGGGCATGGCAGGGGGGTTGGAACTGGATGATCCTTGAGTTGCCTTCCAACCCTGACTGATTCTATGATTCTATTAATCAGAAATATCTCTTAATTGGCCTTACCTAGCAGCCTTATGCGATTTAGCTCCAGGCAGTGCCTCCCTAATTTGGGAAAAGGTTTGTTTTTAACTCATTGCTGACAAGCCAGTGGACAAAAAAACTCTTCCCTCAATTCAGTAGCTTTCAGTGCCCTCAACTGCCTGCTGCACTCCATACTGAGGGACTTTCTCTCCAGTTACTGCTCCTTGAAAGCCTCTATTGCCTCTGAGCTAGAGAACTGCTGCTCTATTGCTCAGGACACCGGGGCCCTCACTCAGCTTTATGTGAGCAGAACACAGGGGAAGGGAATGCAAAGCTTTGTTATTGCTGTTGTGACCTTCATAGTGCCCATTTGACCTCGCAGAAAATCAGTTTGCTGCCTCCGCTGACAGCCAAGATAAAAAATATTGATAATAGCAGAAGATGTTCAGTACCTGATGGAAAATGTCCCTCACCTTCTGCTGCTGGGCCTTCATTAGTTTTCCTTTCTTGCTAGACCTTTTCCACTCTGTTTTTTTTGGGAGGTGTGTGGAGTGTACAGTGCCAAAGGGTAAAATCAGTTTGTGGAAAAGAATTCCTCCCATTAAGCTGCCACCCATTGTTTCAAATTTCAAACTAGCTTGCCTAGGAAGCTCTTCTCTCAACTCTACTGCAAGTCAGGGTGGAAGATAAACTGAGGTCCTGTGCTGCAAATTACACATGTAGATTCTTTTCCTCCGGGCTGCAGGTGGAAGTTAGGCAGAGCCTGAACCCTGTTGGTTTTGCAGCACATTTTCAGCTGCTTTATTCCCTTAGCTCAGATGAGATCTGGGTCAATTTTAAGCAAAGCCATATTCACAAGTTTGTGGGGCAGCAACTTGCTCATGGGTGGGCTGGGAGAAGCAGCTGTTAAAATCTGCCCTTCCATTTCCTCTTGATCCAACTTGCTATTTCTTAGTGTGATGGAGCCAATCATCATTCCATCATCTTGGCCAAAGCATTTGTCTCTACTTTTGGTTTAGGTACAGAGAAGGACACAGTGTTAATACTCTTAAGAAATAAAGCCAGACACAAAACTAGCCAAAAGTGCTACTGTTACCTTCAAAGGCTTTTTTTTTCCTTTTTCCCTTTAAACTCTTTTTCTTATATTTACCTTTGCTACTGAAAATTTTCCAACTGTTTTAAAAAGACTTTCTGACAGAGAGAAAAAAGGAAAGAAATGCAAGGGCTGTCTGCATGGAAACGTTGGCTTGGTCAGTTTGCTATGGTATGGTGTGGTTGGGTATGGTTTGGTTGAGTTTGGTTTGGTTTGGTATGGTGTGGGTTGGCCAGTTTGGTTTGAGTGTGGTGTGGTTTAGTTCGGTGTAGTTCGCTCTGGTTTGGTATGGTGTGGTTTGGTTTGGTATGGCCAAAGAGTGGCTGTCAATGGGTCCATGTCCCAGTGGAGACCAGTGACAAGCAGAGTCCCTCAGGGATCAGTCCTGGGACCAGTCTTGTTCAACACCTTTGTGGGTGCCATGGACAGAGGCATTGAGTGCAGCCTCAGCAAGTTTGCTGAGCACCCCAAGCTGTGTGGTGCTGCAGGGATGGCATCCAGAGGGAGCTGCACAGGCTGCAGAGGTGGGCACAAGCCAAGCTCAGGAGGCTCAACAAGGCCAAGTGCAAGGTCCTACAGCTGGGTCAAGGCAATGCCAAGCACAAATGCAGGCTGGGCAGGGAGTGGCTGGAGAGCAGCCCTGAGGAGAGGGACTTGGGGGTGCTGGAGGATGAGAAGCTGAAGATGAGGCAGCAGTGTGCACTTGCAGCCCAGAAAGCCAAGCAGAGGCTGGGCTGCATCAGGAGCAGTGTGGGCAGCAGGGCCAGGGAGGTGATTGTGCCCCTCTGCTGTGCTCTGCTGAGAGCCCACCTGGAGTAGTGNTGGAGAAGAGGAGGTGACCTTCTTGTGGCCTTCCAGGATCTGAAGGGGGCCTACAGAAAAGCTGGGGAGGGACTTTTTAGGCTCTCAGGTAGTGACAGGACTAGGGGGAATGAAGCAAAGCTGGAGGTGGAGAGATTCAGACTGGAGGTGAGGAGGAAGTTGTTGAGCATGAGAGTAGTGAGAGCCTGGAATGGGTTGGCCCTGCAGGGAGGTGTTTGGGGCCAGATCCCTGAAGGTGTTTTTGGCCAGGCTGGCAGAGGCTGTGGGCAGCCTGATCTAGGGTAGGGTGTCCCTGGGCATAAGCAGGGGTGGTGGAACTGGCTGATCCTTGTGGTCCCTTCCATCCCTGACTGATTCTGTGATTCTATGGCGTGGTTTGGTTTAGTCTGGTTTCCTATGCTGTAATTTGGTTTGGTTTAGTTTGGTATGATGTGGTCAGGTTTAGTTTAGTTTGGTATGATGTGGTTTGGCTTAGTTTGGTTTCATACAGTGTGGTTTGGTTAGCTTGGCATGGTGTGGTTTGGTATGTCTCGGCTTGGCTTCACTCCCCTTGGTTTCTAACCCATTTTCCTTGACAAACAGTTGCAAGTAAAATGCTCTACCATGTCTTATGTTCATATCCATGCACGCACCTGGCTTCCAGAGCTGATCTGGGTTCCTGCATGAGCCTGTGCTTGTGATGCCAGTATGATATGAGGTACTTAAAATGGCACAAACTGAGGTTGTTCTGTGCCCTGACAGGAGTTACAAGCTTGAACACGGCACTCTGGCTGTCATGAACTCTAGGAAAAAGAGAATTTGAGAGTAATGCTGGTAGCATTAGTATGGGTGTCCAGGCTCCTGTGGGCACAGCTGAACTGCCTCGTTCTTCAGAGTTCAGCCTACCATCAGAATTCATCATCATGTACCTCCCTCATGCAACAGCCTGCTTACCAGTGACAGGTTAAGTGAGAAATTTAGTTGAAAGAAGAGAGACTGCTCCCAGACTGCATTATCCAGCTGGATAACTGCATCAGGAATGCTAGTTAGGCTCTTACAGTTGGTGATGTTTCCAAATCATTCACGCTTTCATGTAGTGTTTTATAAATAGGGCTGTGGTGGTTTGAGGAGGGCCCAGGTTTCCTTAAGAAAACTACAAAGTCCCATCCCAGGGGACAGACCTGCTCATCCCAGGATATTGAAATATTGTTATTCTATTCTGCTTTGTGGTATCACAGCTTATGGGGCAGTGCCTGGCTGATACCGCCCTCGCCTCTCCTTGCCTCCCTTCCCCCTTCCCTTTTCCTCTCCTCTCCTTCCTGTCTTTCTTCCCTTCACTTCTTTCCTGGAAGAGCAGCATCCCTCCTTATATCATGGTTTGTGTGGGGCAGATGGCTCCTAGCTGGTAGGGAATTTTGAGCTGCTCAAGGCAGCCTGCTAGGGCCTTGTAGGGCTAAGGTGGGGAGGGCAGTTGTGGCCTACTCTCAGTCCTGCTGAGGGTGGAAGGGGTGGAGGAGTCTATCTGGTTTTAGTCTGATAGACTTAGCCTAGCTTGTGGCTGTATTCACCCCCGCCCCCGATTGCCTTTTGCACGTATACACTAGTAAGTAGAGTCACCCTTTAAACATCCAACCAGTGTGCACTATCTTATTCTTACTCTTCAAAAGGAGTAATTTCTGTCCCCCAGTCCCCAAACTGGGACAAAGTGCCTGCCAGACTAGTAACTTCAAGCCCCAGGGCAGTCTGAGTAATCAGCTCACCAGGAGAGCTGAGCTGTTCACGGCAATGGGATGCTTTTGTGCTTGCTCTGTACCTCGTGTCTTGTCCTCTCTGTTGCCAACCCTACTCTTCTTACCGTTTCAGCACCGAACTGCATCCAATATGTAGCATATCTCAAGCCAAGCAAGACCTCAACGGCAATAAGCCACACAGGCAACTGGCAGCCGCAGATTACATTTTCAGCTACGGCACAGGATCTGACCCAGCAGAGAGCGAATTTGACTACGGCTTATGCAACGAAGTCGTTAACGTAGCTTGCTCGCCTAAACCCGACGCTTTCAACCCCTGCGAGGACATCATGGGCTACAACATCCTGAGAGTCCTCATATGGTTCATCAGCATTTTAGCGGTCACCGGCAACGTCGTCGTCCTCGTCATTTTGATAAGCAGCCAATACAAACTCACCGTACCTCGCTTCCTGATGTGCAACCTGGCTCTCGCAGACCTCTGCATCGGCATCTACCTGCTCTTCATCGCCGCCGTCGACGTCCAGACCAGGAGCCAGTACTACAACTACGCCATCGACTGGCAGACCGGGGCGGGATGCAACGCCGCGGGGTTTTTTACGGTGTTTGCCAGCGAGCTCTCGGTCTACACCCTGACTGTGATCACTCTGGAAAGGTGGCACACCATCACCTACGCCATGCAGCTGGAGCGCAAGGTGCGGTTCCGCCACGCCGTCCTCATCATGGCCTTCGGCTGGCTCTTTGCTTTCACCGTGGCGCTCCTCCCCATCTTCGGTGTCAGCAGCTACATGAAGGTCAGCATCTGTCTGCCTATGGATATAGAGACACCGTTTTCTCAGGCTTACGTCGTCTTCCTTCTCGTGCTGAACGTGCTGGCCTTCGTGACGATCTGCGCCTGCTACATCTGCATCTACTTCACCGTCAGGAACCCCAACGTCATCGCTTCCAACAGCGACACCAAGATCGCCAAGCGCATGGCCATACTCATCTTCACCGACTTCCTCTGCATGGCACCCATTTCTTTCTTTGCGATATCTGCCTCGCTGAAGGTGCCTCTCATCACGGTGTCCAAATCCAAGATCCTTCTGGTTCTGTTCTACCCCATCAACTCCTGCGCCAACCCTTTCCTCTACGCCATATTCACAAAGACCTTCCGCAGGGACTTCTTCATCCTGCTGAGCAAGTTCGGTTGTTGCGAAATGCAAGCCCAGATGTACAGAACGGAGACCTCCTCGTCTGCTCATAATTTCCACACAAGGAATGGCCATGGCCCCCCTGCATTGAAAAACAGCGAGGGGACTATGTATTCCTTGGTTCCTTTGAATCACTTGAACTGAAATGCTTGCGTGAATTTGAGTCTGAGGCAGGGTGAAAACCACTTTCAACTGTGAATTTGAATAATGACTTCAGCATAGCCTCTAAAACTTAGTATTTTTTATGAGAAAAAAAAATTGTTTTTACCTTGCTGGGGTTTTTTTATTCAACGAATATCCACCATCGGAGGTGGCATATCATAGAATCATAGAATGGTTTAGGTTGGAAGAGACCTCAAAGATCATCCTGTTCCAACCCCTCTGTGCCATAAGCAGGGAAGAAGTTTTGTTCTGAAGAACAGAGAACAAAACTCCAGCCTGTGCTGCACGAGTGTTCTTGTGAAACTGTCTTGGGAAATGAGATTTCAAACTGGTATCTGCCACCATACGGGTAGAGATTTCCTTCGTTTTAGGAAGATGCTAACTGCCCATTCAGAGTTTAGTAGTTATATCTAGTTTAAGGGGAAAAAAACATATGGAGAACTATTTTTTTCTGCCAGTGAAGCGTGTTAGGACAACGACAGATAATTATCTCTCTTCATCAATCATTGTCTCCTGGGATTACAGGAGACAGAAGCCCAGTTTGAAGCCTTCCTTTACCACAGACTGACTTACTTCTGTTGCTTCCATTTTTGTTGACCACAACAGAGAGGCAGGAAGCAAGTCCAGAGGAGGGCCGTGAAGATGCTCAGAGGGCTGCAGCAGCTCTGCTATGAGGACAGGCTGAGAGAGTTGGGGCTCTGCAGCCTGGAGAAGAGAAGGCTGCCAGGAGACCTTATAGTAGCCTTCTAGTATCTGAAAGGGGCCTACAGGAAGGCTGGGGAGGGACTATTGACAAGGTCTTGTAATGACAGGATGAGGAGGAATGGGTTTAAACTGGCAGAGGGGAGATTTAAATGGGATGTTAGGAGGAAGCTCTTCACAGTGAGGGTGGTGAAACACTGGAACAGGTTGCCCAGGGAGGTTGAGGCTGCTCCCTCTCTGGAGGTGTTTGAGTCCAGGTTGGATGAGGCCCTGAGTGACCTCTTCTAGTGGCAGGTGTCCTTGCCTATGGCAGGGGGTTGGAACTGGATGATCTTTGAGGTCCCTTCCAACCTAAACCTTCACTATCCATATAAGCTGATGTTTGCCACTCCACACTGTGTGGACCTGTCCTACTCTGCACAAAAGTGTCACTTTGGGTAGGATTTGTGTTGATGGAGAATCATGCATGGAATCACAAAATGCATTGGGTTGGAAAGGACTTCTACAGGTCATCCAGTCCAACCATCCTGCAGTAAACAGGGGGATCCTCACCTACAGCAGGTTGCTCAGAGCCCCATCAAGCCTCACCTTGAAAGTCTCCAGGGATGGGGCCTCAAGTACCTCCCTAGGCAACCTGTTCCAGTGTTCCACACCCTCACAGTAAATAACTTCTTCCTAATGTCTAATCTAAGACTACCCTGCTCTAGCTTAAAACCATTGTCCCTGGTCCTATTGCTACAGACCTGTGTAAATAATCCCTCCTCATCATTCTTGCAGGCCTCTTTCCAGTACTCAAGACCACAGTAAGATCTCCCTGGAGCCTTCTCTTCTCAAGGCTGACCAATGTGGACAGTCCAGCTCAGAGAAATAGGTTTCTCCTGAGCATGGATCAAGGGGTTTGGTATGGGGTTTGCTATGGGGTTTGCTTTCAAGGTGAGAAAGAGCAAGAAGGAGGTCAGAAAGAAGCCTCCATAGTAAGGGGGATGTTGCTTCCAGTTGGTCTCAGGCAGTTAGATGGAAATAACTTTTGTGTGGCTGAGCCCCTTGGGTATGGCAACATGGTCCAGACTGAAAGGCTTGAAAGAAACCATATGCTGCATTATCATAGAATGCTTTAGGCTGGAAGGGACCTGACAGACCTTCTAGTTCCAACTCCTCTGCCATGGGCAGGGACACCTTCCCCTAGATCAGGTTGCTCAAGGCCTCATCCAAACTGGTCTTGAAACCTCAACTCTTAATCAAGACTTCCAGATTTGTTTACATGATTTGCATATCAGACTTTGCATCTCACACCGAAAAAAATTAGTGTTGACTCAGTTTTTCCCACCCTAATTGTCTATGTATGGGTAAGTGGACAAGACAAGGGAAAAACCAGGGTAAGAGTCTGGGCTTTACTCCCTCCTCATGGTTTTGCCCCATGAGGTTATGAATCTTTGGAGTCCTCGTGGTTAAATGTGATGTGCTTTGAATATTGCCTGCATATCCCTCCTAAAATTTCAGTAGGAATTTTATCCATGAGCTCCCCTGTCATCAGCTTCCCATTTCAGCATCTAAACCTGATGGGAATAGCTACAGGAGATGATTATTCATTCAGCTCTGGCCAGAGAAGGAAGTATCAGCTCCCTAGTGCATAAAGCAGGGGAGATCAAAGACGGTGTGGTTTGGAGGGGGAAATTTCATTACTCAACACAAGTAACACTCACTGCAAGATCCAGGAGAAAGAAGAATGAAAGAGAAAAAAAGAAAAAAAAAAAGGGGTGGGGGTGGCGAGGGGAAGTTCATCTCTGAGAAGCTCTTCTGACTGCTCAGAGGAATCATTTCTTCCCAAAGGCTTGGTGTTGTACAGTGTACTGGTGTGCAGCCCTTAAAATCCATCCCAACAAAGTACCTCAACTCTCTAAATTTCAGTTGGCTTAAAAACAGACTCCTGAATCTTGGGGGGAAATCTTTGGTAAATGCCAGCTAATGTCTGCTGATAAACAGTGCAATTCTTGTAGCCTCATGGTTTTGTTTCCCACACACACCAAGTCCTGCCATTTGCAAAGGAAATGGGATGAAAGCTTGGCACCTCAGGAAAGCACAGGCATGGTCTAGAAGTCATCCTTGTACATCAGGCACATGAACCAGGCACAATTCATCTGCTTCATGAAAACCCTTTGCTCAGCATCAGGACCTAAAATATGCCTTACGTACAAATAACCACTAAACAGCCTTGAAAAGGGAACTTGCAGGATTGTCTCTTCTAGCCAGCATCAGACCAGAACCCAAGGTATGCTGACTTCTAGACTCTGGTTTTCCTCCAGAGCAGACAAAGGATGACACTTGAAGAGCAAGCAGAGCCTGCATAACTGAACACCTTACCTCATCCCTAGCAGGAGGACCGCACAGAATTACTTGAGGAGCACAGCATCCTCTCCACGTGTGCTGCACAAGGAGGTCTGGTGGCAGCAGCAGCAAAGATGGGAAGCTGAGCATGTGGTTGCCAGGGCAAAAACCTCTTTCTTGCAGTCCTCAGATGTCCTTGACTTTCACTATGCAGAGAATCATAGAAGGGCTTTTATGATGTTGGTTTTTGGTTTTTTTTTCCCCTCGGATTTTAATTTGGAGCATCTTCCAAATTGTGAGGGGGTGTTGCAGGACCTGCATCTTTCTCTGTGTGGGACATTGGTCTGGTTATAGACTCTTTTTTTTTTTTAAGCAGAGGCTTTTCTTTGAAGAAAGCTGTAAGAGAAAAAAAAAAGATAAATCAAAAGGGGGGAAGGGGAAAAGAGAAGAGGGGAGGGAAGGAGCAGGATATATTTTATTTGTGTTTGTAACGTGACAAAAGCCTGCTGGTGTCTGCTGTGAATTTCCTCAGCAGTGACCAACGTGTCTGTGTGTGTAATCTTTAAGCTATTTCACAGTTCCCTTTCTGAAATCTGTTCTAATAAAACCATGATCAAACCACACTGCCTTGTGAGCAAGTGTAGGGCCAGAGGCATGCTGACAGAGCATGCAGAGAACGTTACTGCTTGTCTGGAGAGCTCCACTGCCATAGCACAGCCTCCATCCACAGTCAGGTCATGGTGATCTGTGGGTGAAATGCAGCTCTGCAAAGAAAACCCTCCCAGAGGGTTAACAAAATGAAGAAATGTATGTTTGAAACCTCTGAAACACAGGTTGAGACTTGCTCAAGCTGACCTGTCTTTCTTTTAACCAATCTGCTCTATTAACTCACATTTCCTATGGAATAAGCCCTAAGAGGCTGCCAGAACTTTAAGATGTGTTTTCCTTCTGTCTCAGGATGGTCTCTTCTCCCAGGACACAGTCTCAAGCTGCACCAGGACAGGTTTAGGCTGGATTAGACCTGAGCAAAGCCTTTGACACTGTCCTGTACCATATCCTTGTCTCCAAGCTGGTGACACATGGGTTTGATGGGTGGAGCACCAGATGGATACAGAACAGGCTTGATGGCTGCACCCAAAGAGTGGCTGTCAATGGATCTGGTGTGTACTTGCTGGAGAGCAGCCCTGCAGAGAGGGACTCAGGGGTGCTGGAAGATGAGAAGCTGAAGATGAGGCAGCAGTGTGCACTTGCAGCCCAGAAAGCCAAGCAGAAGCTGGGCTGCAGCAGGAGCAGTGTGGGCAGCAGGGCCAGGGAGGTGATTCTGCCCCTCTACTCCGCCCTGGTGAGACCCCATCTGGAGTAGTGCATCCAGTGCTGGAGCCCCTGGGACAAGAGGGATGTGGAGATGCTGGAGGTGTGCAGAGAAGGGCCACAAGGATGCTCAGAGGGCTGCAGCAGCTCTGCTGTGAGCACAGCCTGAAAGAGTTGGGGCTGTGCAGGCTGGAGAAGAGGAGGCTCCCAGGGGACCTTCTCGTGGCCTTCCAGGATCTGAAGGGGACTACAGAAAAAGCTGGGGAGGGACTTTTTAGGCTATCATGAAGTGACAAGACTAGGGGGAATGGAGCAAAGCTGGAGGTGGAGAGATTCAGATTGGATATGAGGAGGAAGTTGTTGAGCATGAGAGTGGTGAGAGGCTGGAATGGGTTGCCCCTGCAGGGAGGTGTTTGGGGCCAGATCCCTGGAGGTGTTTGCAGCCAGGCTGGCAGAGGCTGTGGGCAGCCTGATCTAGGGTAGGTTGTCCCTTCCCATGGCAGGGGGGTTGGAACTGCGTGATCCTTTTGATCCCTTCCAACCTTGACTGATTCTATGACTCTATGTTAGGAGGAAGTCCACCTGACAGTTGACAATATTTTACTACCTTCTGCTTTTCCTCTCTGCCTGTATGTGGCTCTTGAATTTCAGTGTCCACTAAGCCCCAGACAATGTAAGGTTAAAGAATAATGAGTGTCTTTGCCCCTTTGATGCCATCACCAGAGGAACTGTCCTGGCAGTGAGGACAGGATAAGCTATTTCTCCATCAGCTCGACAGAAGCATCATTCCTTCAGACGTGTATATTGTGGGCAACCCACACCTGACTTCCCCCAGAAACACATATCTGGTGCTGTGATGGGAAGTGCGAAATGGGACCAACTCCAGGTTGGCAGATTGAAAAGTGCACGAGGAAAATTACCACCATAGGGTAATGGAGCAGCCGGTCAAAAGCATCAATAAAGGGAAAAAGAATGCAAGAACCTCGACTCGGTGGAGAAAATGAACCATGAGCCATTTCCTTTACAACATTGCTGGGGGAGGGGGCGGGGGGGGGGGTGGCAGGGATGGGNGGGGGGGTTGCAGAGATGTGCCAGGCAGGGCTTGCTCATTAGAAGGCAGCTCTACAGTGGAGCTCGTTAAGAATGCAAGATGAGGCTTTGCATCCCATTTAGCAAGTCTTCAAAGGAGCTGACCACATTTCCTTCCTGTAGATTCCCTCCTCATCATTCCACCGAGGACGAGGCAGATCATCTTGCAGTTAATTTATGCGGCTTTGGTGTCGGGAAGAGTTAATAACGTGCAATGATTTATCCTCCAGGAATAATTCCACCCTCCTTACCCCCTACCCCCTTCCCTGAATGAAAGAAGAGAGCAGAAAGGTAGGTCTGGTTCAAATGGTCAGATAAGCACATAGAAAGCTCCTCCTAGCAGATTTGCATCTCTAAGCTGGGCTCCCATTGTGCATGCAAATGTGAGTTGCACACACACACACACACACACACAGACTCTCTTCCTCAGAGGGAGTTTTGGCTCTAAGTGCCTGGTTACACGCAGAGATTTTTTTTTTTTTTTAAATCAGGGCTTGTTGCTTTAAGTGCAGGAGTAGGATTTTATAGCTGTCACCTGGATAATTAAACTCTTCATTAACAGTTGTTCTCAAACCAGTAGGTGACCTTTAATTAGGGATGAAAGTACTCAGAAATGGATTTTTCAAGCGTTAAGAGCCTGCAGAGGATTTTTTGCTCTCCACCCCTCCCCTTTCCCCCCCCCCTCCCCCCACCAAGTCCCTCAAAAATCTTTTGTAAAGCATTGGGTTTTCAGGAGAAATGATGCTGGGTGAGACACACACAAAAAAAAGAGGTTTCTAGGTCCAACACATGGGATAAAGACTTCACTTACCCTTGCTGTACCTAATATATTCCATTTTCTTTTCTACCTCATGCAGACTTTGCACATGTTACGTGGATATTTGTTACCCCAGCCTGGACAATGGCACCAAAATGTACCCACACAAAATTGGGTGGGGGGGAAGGGGGGGAGAAAGCAGGAAAAATGAGCAAGATTACAGTGCACAGATGGGAATTTGCTGTCTTTCTGAGTGGGTGAAAGATTGTAGAGCAGGACTATGCAGTGTGGGTTTTTCTGTTGAGTCACCTGAATCTCCAGTGCTAACATCCTGCATTAAAGGGGCTCCTTTGGCTGAAATATCATTCCCAGGGAAAAGGCAATAGGAATTTGCACGGGAAAAAGCCTACGGAGAGATAAGCTTAAAAAGCAGCTCAGGCAATGAAGGTTTTGGGTTTTTTTGTTTTCATGGTTACAGAATAAAAGCAAAAGACTGCTATAAATAGTGTGTGTGTGTGTGTGTGTGTGCTACCTCTGGTAAAAGGGACAGCAACTGCTTTAGGGACCATCAAAGCTCCACACTGCACCATCACCACTCACTCTTCCACGGCACATTTGTATGGTGCTTCTGAGCTACAAATGCCCAATTAGCTTGAAATGCTCCCAGACTCTTCTCCTTTCCTTGCCTGTGCTTCATGGACAGGCACACGCCCCTTGGCTGTCTCTATTCTTGTCTTGTCATTCCCTCACCTTTAAGCCATCTTCACAGAATCACAGACTGCCAGGGTAGGGAAGGGAGATCATCAAGTCCACCCGTCCTGCTGCCAAAGCAGGATCATCTAGGAGAGGCCACACAGGAACATGGCTGGAGAGCAGCCCTGAGGAACAGGACCTGGGGGTCTGGATTGGTGAAAAGCTCAAGATGAGGCTGCAGTGTGAGTGCAGCCCAGACAGCAACTGTGTGCTGGGCTGCAGCAAGAGCAGCTGTGGGCAGCAGGGCAAGGGAGGGGATTGTGCCCCTTTGCTCTGCTCTCCTCACACCCCACCTGCAGCACTGTCTGCAGCTCTGCAGCCCCCAGCACAAGAAGGACATGGAACTGCTGGAGAGAATCCAGAGGAGGCCACCAAGATGCTGAGAGGGCTACAGCAGCTCTGCTGTGAGGACAGGCTGAGGGAGTTGGGGCTCTGCAGCCTGGACAAGAGAAGGCTGCCAGGAGACCTTGGAGTAGCCTTCCAGTATCTGAAAGGGGCTACAGGAAGGCTGAGGAGGGACTGTTCACAAGGTCTTATAATGACAGGATGAGGAGGAATGGGTTTGAATTGGCAGAAGGGAGATTTAAGTGGGATGTTAGGAGGAAGTTCTTCACAGTGAGGGTGGTGAGACACTGGCACAGGTTGCCCAGGGAGGTTGTGGATGACAGAAGCACCCAGGGTGATCTTTGATCACATTGGGTGCTTTTGTCATCCACAACCTCCCTGGAGGTGTTCAAGGCCAGGTTGGATGAGTGGGAGGTGTCCCTGCCTATGGCACAGAGGGGTTGGAACTGGCTGAGCTCTGAGGTCCCTTCCAACCTAAATCATTCTATGATTCTATGTCCAGGTAGGGTTTAAGTCTCTGGAGAGGGAGACTCCACAACCTCCCTGGGCAGCCTGTTCCCCTGTCTCAGAGTGATGTCAGAGCTGCACTCTAGCAAAGCAGCACAGCAGGAGCTCTCCTGTGCAAGGTTCATGCATGCCTGCCTTTGTCACCACAAGTTTAAAAGGTCACTAACAGTTAACTGCTCCGATAATCGGGCAACTAATTACGAAGCTAATTAGGTCTAACCTAATTTCTGGGAAATAACCATCCAGGAAGCCTTTCCTTTGTCGCCCCCTTGGGAACAATCCATTAACAAAAACATTTCTTTTCTTTCTGCAAAGGCTCCCATGCGAGTCATAGCCCAAGTGGCTTCTGGTTACTTCTTTTCTAATTAAAGCTCTTTTCCTTTTTTTTTTTGTCACCTTTTGAAAAGGTGAGAGACAACAGCAGTGCTCTGTCTGGCACTCTCTTGCCTAGCAGCCACAGATGGCAGTGCCTAGGGCTGTGAGCCAGCTAAGGCTGTTTGCACCAGGCAGCCTTCCTTTGATCTTCGACTTATTGCAGTCTTCACACTCCCCTCACTCTCCCTGAGCTCTGCTTCGCAGTTGCATGTACACAATAGTCAAGAACCCGGGCAGAGATCTTCAGAAGGGCCTATGGAATTGGGTGACTACAATTCTGTAAGTTCAAGTGGAAGGCTTGGCACCTGGGTCAGGGCAATCCCAAGCACTGATATAGGCTGAGCAGTCATTGGGAAAGGGGCCTGGGGGTGCTGGTGGATGAGAAGCTGCAGATGAGGCAGCAGTGTGCACTTGCAGGGCAGAAAGGCAAGCAGAGGCTGGGCTGCAGCAGGAGCAGTGTGGGCAGCAGGGCCAGGGAGGTGATTCTCCCTCTCTCCTCTCTACTGAGATGCCACCTGGAGTATTGTGACCAGTTCTGGAGCCCCTGGGACAGCAAAGATATGGACATGCTGGAGTGTGTCCAGAGAAGGGCCAGGAGGATGCTCAGAGGGCTGCAGCACCTCTGCTATGAAGACAAACTGAGAGAGTTTGGGCTACTAAGTCTGGAGAAGAGAAGGCTCTGAGGAGACCTTATTGTGGCCTCCCAGTATATTAAGGGGGCCTACAAGAAAGCTGGGCAGGAACATTTTAGGATGTCAGGCAGTAACAGGACTGGGGGGAATGAAGCCAAACTAGAAGTGGGTAGATTCAGACTGCATGTTAGGAAGAAGTTCTTCACTATGAGTGTGGTGAGACACTGGAACAGGTTGCCCAGAGAGCTGGCATCCCCGGAGGTGTTTAAGGCCAGGCTGGAAGGGGCTCTGAGCAACCTGATCTAGTGTGAAGTGTCCTTGCCCATTACAGGGGGGTTGGAACTAGATGATCCTTGAGGTCCCTTCCAGCCCTGGCAATTCTATGATTCTATCAGTCCTTCTGTGTTCTAGTCTGTACCCATTGGCCCCTGTCCTGTTTGCTGGCCACCACTGAGAAGAGCCCAGCCCCACCCCAATGACCTCCACCCTTTAGATGCCTATAAGGTCCCCTCTCAGTCTGCTCTTTTCCAGGCTGAGCAGCCCCAGGTCTCCTTGAAAGAGAGATGTCAGAACAGTTGGGCCCCATTCTGTGCACCTTGCTCTGGGCATACCTGCTTTAGCAGGGGAGGTTGGGCTAGATGATTGCCAGAGGTCCCTTGCCAACCTCCACCCTTCTGTGATTCATGGATATTCACAGGGATGTTCAAGGTTTTTAGCATCCCTCTAGTCTCATAAAACTGTCTGGGGAAGGGGGGAGGAATTGTGGGTTTGCAGGAGGCAAAATTATCATCTGCCTTATTTTAATGCTTGCTCATGCAAAGGCTGTTCCCCAGCAGTGCCCTTCTTTCTTACCCACATTGTTTTCTCCCTCTCCCAAAAGACCACAAGCATAAAAAGGCTTTTGAGAGGTAAGCCTGGAGAGGCACTCACTGCTTAGCAGAGTGAGGAGAATCACAAAAGGGAGAGAGAGGGAGGACAGCACCCAGGAACACAAGATGCTCTCAACAGGAGTTTTTGCCATATGTCAGGAGCAGAACAGTTTCCTTACCCAGAAACCAGATGGCATTAATGGGGAGGGGCAAAGTCTCCCATGTCCTGTGCTCTTCAGCCAGCAAAGTGAAGATGGCTGTGCAAGGGCTTCTAGGGAGGCTTTCAGTGGCTTTATCTCTTTTTTTTAAATGCTGGCAAACTCTGAAGAAACAGCGCTGAGGAAGGAGGGAGGAGGAGCATGGAATCTCTCTTACCTTAAAATAAGACTCTGCAAATAATTCTTATGAGGGGAGTGAAAAGATTCACACTGAGGAGGCTCACAAAAAAATACCAATGTGCAACTTTTCTAAGCTGAGCCTCCTGCTCTGCACCAAGGCTAATATTCACCCCTCTGCAGAGAACCAGTGCAAGGGCCACACATTGCCTGTGTGGGCTACCCTACCTAGGTGATCCTGCTCTGCCAGGGGGCTTGGACTAGATCACAGAGTGTTAGGAGATGGAAGTGACCCAAAGAGATCAAGTCCAATGCCCCTGCCAGAGCAGGACCAGATAATCTAACTCAGGTCACACAGGAACACATCCAGACAGGCCATGAAAGACTCCAGAGAAAGAGACTCCACAACCTCTCTGGGCAGCCTGTGCCAGTGCTCTGGGACTCACAATCAAGAATTTCTTCCTTGTGCTGAGGTGGAACCTCCTGTGCAGCAGCTTCTATCCATTGCTCCTTGTCCATCCCAGGGAGCAAGTGAGCAGAGCCTGTCCCCCCCCTTCTGACCCCCAGCCCTCAGGTATTTATAAACATTTTTTTTAACCCCCCTCTCAGTCTTCTCCAGAGTAAGCAGCCTCAAGCAGCCTCAAGCCTCCAGACTCCAGATCACTCAGCCTGTCCTCATCAGGCAGTGCTCCAGTCTCCCCCATCAAGTCCAACCATTATCTCTACTCTGCAAAGCTCATCCTGAAACCATATCCTCAAGTGCAAATGACTTAAACACATCCAGGGTTGGTGTCTCAACCACCTCCTTATCCACCAAGCTGTACCACATTTCTCTTCCATAATCCACTTGAGTTTTCCTCCACCACCTCTCAAGCCATGACTGTTCCCTTTCTCTCCTCTTGCTTAAGAGCTTTACCCTTTCTGCCTTTTCCTTCCCTGCTACAATTCTTTGAACTACCCTAGATATTTCAGGCCTAAAGGTAATGTCCTGCATTCCTCAAGTATGTTTAGAGGAGAGATTTAAGGAGGCTAAGGTAAGAAATCTGAGCTTGGTCAAGAGGCTGCTGAGTAGGGCAGGATTTTTTTCTAAGAGAGCTTTGGAAGAAGAAATGGAATGAGCTACACTGGCCAAACCCAAGGGATCCTGGAAATCCAGGGTTGGCTTTTGCATCCAAAGACTAAACCCTTTGGAAGAGCAAGGTTTAGATAGCTTGAGATGGAGAGGTAGAGATGCTAGCAAATATGAAAACTGATTGTCACATTATTTACAGGACATTGACTGGCATTTACCAGCTAAGAAGAGCAGCAGCAGTGTAAAGAAATCTGCTGTGCTTTCAAAGCCCTGCCAAAAAAAAAAAACAAAAACAAACCAACAAACCCAAACCCAACCCTCTGCTGAGCATCCTCCAGCCACAAAATGAGGCTGGCTGGATGTGTGTGCCTCACACTTTGCAGGCAGCCCAGCCAAGCTCCTAGCACTGAGCAGCTGCTCCAGAAAGCAGAAATGCCTTTTGCTTGGCAATTGCTCTGAACGTGCCTTTCCCCCCACCCCTCCTCCCCCCCTCCCTCCTCACAATCCCTGGCTCTTTAGCACATTTTCTCCCCACCTGGTAATCCCTGCAGGCAGAGAGGAAGGGCACAGCATCTGCAGATGGGGCCCTGGCAGTGGGCTGTCCCTGCTGCTCAGCAGCCCTTGCCAGCTGGCTTTGGGGGGGAGGGGAGGGGGGCAGAGGACAGAGCAAGCTTGTGCAACGTGCCCACGCTCTCCTAGCACCAGGGCTTTGTGACCACCTGCTATTTTTGCTCTTCTGATGCTTCAGCACAGTTCCCTAGACATTGCCTTTAATGGGATTAACTGGCAGTTGCATAGCATATCCAGTCCCAAGCCATCCATACTAATAATTCAGAAGCTTCCCTTTTCTTTTAAAGCAGAAAGCAGCTGTCCTGCATTTCTGCAGCATCCAGTGCTTAACATATGAATGGGATGGCACTGAGGTGCCAGAGCAGGTCCAGAGAGGAGCAACGAGGCTGGTGAGGGGTTTGGAGGCTATGGCTGAGGGAACTGGGGTTGTTGAGTCCAGAGAAGAGACTCACAGAATCAACCAGGTTGGAATCGTAGAATGGTTTAGGTCGGAAGAGACCTCAAAGCTCAGCCAGTTCCAACCCCCCTGTGCCATAGGCAGGGACACCTCCCACTAGATCAGGATGCTCAAGACCTCATCCAACCTGGCCTTGAACACCTCCCTGGGCAACCTGTTCCAGTGCCTCACCACCCTCACTGTGAAGAGCTTCCTACTAACATCCCATTTCAATCTCTCCTCTTCGAGTTTGAACCCATTCCTCCTCATCCTGTCATTACAAGACCTTGTGAACAGTCCCTCCCCAGCCCTCCTGTAGGCCCCTTCAGATACTGGAAGGTTGCTATAAGGTCTCCTGGAAGCCTTCTCTTCTCCAGGCTGAAAAGCCCCAACTCCCTCAGCCTGTCCTCATAGCAGAGCTGCTCCATTCCCTCCCCCACCCCCTCCCTTCCTCCTAGAGGAAGAGACCTCTAGGATCATCGAGTCCAACCTAGCACCTACCATCTTCTAATTAACCAACCCATGGCACTAAGTGCCTCTCCCAGCCTCCTCTTAAACACCTCCAGGGATGGTGACTCCACCACCTCCCTGGGCAGCCCATTCCAATGCCAATCACTCTCTTTGGGAAGAACTTCCACTGCTGATGTCCTCAGCCCATGTCATGTGCACTTCAAACTTGCAAGGTGGTGGAAAGAGGCCCTGCCCACCACGATGCAGCCCTCTCCATCTTTGGAAAACCTCTGATGTGCCCAACAAATGGCACAGACTGCAGGGGACAGTAGTAGGGGACAGTAGTCGGGGACAGTAGTAGGGGACAGTAGTAGGGGACAGTAGTCGGGGACAGTAGTCGGGGACAGTAGTCGGGGACAGTAGTCGGGGACAGTAGTCGGGGACAGTAGTAGGGGACAGTAGTAGGGGACAGTAGCTCCCTGCTGCTGCAGCTTTTGGCTCAGAAGACAGCCCTGGAGCCAGGGCAAGAGGACCAAGTTGTGCGAGACAAGGCCAGCCAAGGCCATGGCACTCAGTTCTATCTCAATTCACAACACACTCCAGAGCAGGGAGGGTTTGCCTGGATCGTGCATTGCTCCCAGATGACAAACAGCAGGCAAAGCAGCCTCCAGCATGGCAGCGTTTCTTGGCTGCTTCCCCCATCCAAGGCCAGTCCTGTGCCAGGGAGTCTCCTCCTCAGCACTGCCGTGCCTGAAAAAATGAGTTACTCAGAGCCTGAAAAAAATGAGTTACTCAGAGGCTGACTTTGCAACAGGCTCCCACACACAGCTGCAGAAAGAGTGACTTAACTGCACAGAGCTGAGTGCAGGCTGCAAAGTCTCTTCTCTTTCTGAAGGGGGAAAACAAAAAGGAGCATTACATCATGCCTGCACGGAGAAAGGCTCCTTCCTTGAGCAGCACAGAGCTTAACACAAAGGCTGCTGGCAGGGAAGGATGAGACACTGACACTCTCCACCCCAGTGCCAGTGACCTTGTCCATGCTGGTCCTCTCCTTCCCACCCACAGGGTATCACTGGGTAGAGAGAGCATGAGGTGTTTGGGGCCTCTACCTCCTCTGCTCTTAATGGAATAGTTTTAAGCTGAGGGAGAGTAAGTTTACACCAGACTTTAGCAAGTTCTTCAGTACAAGACTGCTGAGACTCTGGAACAGGTTGCCCAGGGGGGCTCTGGATGCCTCCTCCCTGGAGGTTCTCAAAGTGAGGCTGAATGAGGCCTTGGGCAGCCAAGCCTAGTTGATAGGCATCCCTGCCCATGGCAGGGAGGTTGGAGCAGGTGATTTCCTCCAGCCCCTCCAACCTAAGCCATTCTATGGTGCTAGGAATGCAGCAAGCACACCTTGTACCTCAGCAGTGTGCAGAATTGTCAGCAGCAGGTCAGTGTGATGGAGACACCATGGCCCCACCTGCATAAAAGCACCAAGGTACCCAGCATCTCCCTGGGGTCTGAGCAGAGACTATGAGGCTGAGTCAAGTCTGACAAGGGGAAGGTGAGAGGAGACCTCAGGGGGTGCTCAAATATGGCTGCCCCTGATCTAGAAGCCAGCCCTACTAGTCCACCAGATGGACCTCAGGCACAGGCAGGTGACCTCAAGCACAGGCAGGTGACACTGGATTTGTCCCATCTGCAACCACAGCCACCAGCACTTGATGCTTTCTGCAAGCCCACCAGATGGACCTCAGGCACAGGCAGGTGACCTCAAGCACAGGCAGGTGACACTGGATTTGTCCCATCTGCAACCACAGCCACCAGCAAGTGCTGCTTTCTGCATGCCCACCCAATGGACCTCATGCACAGGCAGGTGCCACAGGATTTGTCCCACCTACAAGCACAGCCACCAGCAAGTGCTGCTTTCTGCATACCAACAGCACCTGCAAGGTGCACAGTGGAAAGGGCAAAGAAGGCTCTGAACATGCTGGGTGGGATCAGTGACCATGGCTGGGGTTGTAGCTTCTCCTGTGGTGGGTAAAAGGTGCCCAGATGTCATTTCTGCTCTGTGTGCTGCTGAAGCTGGCAGAAGTTATCATGCATTTAATACCAGGTGAGAAGCTCAGACAGTGTCACACACAAGTGAGCCCTCACAGGAGGCTGGCAGAAGAGATTGGCTGGCAACAAAGAGGTAAACATTTGTCTTGATACAGCTCCTGTCACCTGCTGCTGCAAACGTGGCATTTTGTTGCTCTTCCTCTCCTCTCTCAGATAAGCATTTCACCTCTAAGCAAATTCAGCCTGGGAAAGAAAAGGCTCCAGGGAGACCACACAGTGGCCTGCTGGTACCTGAAGGCAGCCTGTAGGAAATCAGGGAGGGACTTTTCATAAAGGCTTACTAAGACAAAGGGAAATGGCTTTAAATTACAGCAGGGTAGATTTAGATGGGACATTAGGAAGAAGTTCCATACTGTGACAATGGTGGAACAGGTTGCCCAGGGAGGTGGTGGTGGTGGTCCCATCCCTGGAAACATTTGACATCAGGCTTGATCACAAAATCAGCCAGGCCAGAAGAGACCTTACCCAGTCCAACCTAGCACCCACCCCTAGCCAATGGCACTCAGTGCCCATCCATGCTTTGCTTCAACACCTCCAGGGATGGGGACTCCACCACCTCTCTGAGCAGCCCATTCCAATGCCAATCACTCTCTCTGCCAACAACTTCCTGCTAACATCCAGCCTAGACCTCCTCTGGCACAGCTTGAGACTGTGTCCCCTCCTTCTGTTGCTGGGTGCCTGTGAGAAGAGCCCAACCCCACCTGGCTACAACCTCCCTTCAGGTAGCTGCAGAGAGCAATGAGCTCTGCCCTGAGCCTCTTCCTTTCGAGGCTGCACACCCCCAGCTCCCTCATCCTCTCCTCACAGGGCTGTGCTCCAGGCCCCTTCCCAGCCTCAGTGCCCTTCTCTGGACACCTTCCAGCACCTCAATATCTCTCTTGAATTGAGTGGCCCAGACCTGGACACAACACTCAAGATGTGGCCTGACCAGTGCCGAGCACAGGGGCACAATAACCTCCCTGCTCCTGCTGGCCACACTGCTCCAGCCCAGGATGCCATTGGCTCTGCTGCCCACCTGGGCACACTGCTGGCTCCTGTTCAGCTCCTATCTCCCAGCACCCTCTGGTCCCTCTCTGCCTGCCTGCTCTCCAGCCACTCTGTCCCCAGCCTGTAGCCCAGGCTCTGAGCAACCTACTGTAGGTAAGGATCCCCTTGCTCACTGCAACCTACTGTAGGTAAGGATCCCCTTGCTCACTGCAACCTACTGTAGGTAAGGATCCCCTTGCTCACTGCAGGGGGGGGTTGGACAAGATGACCTTTAAAAGTCCCTTACAACCCAGTGCTGCCTTCTTTCAGGGCACTGTAGAGAGCCAGAAGGTCCTCCCCTCACCCTCCTTTTCTCTGGGCAGAATGCAGGATTCCAAATCCCATTTCAAACTCATCACCCTCACAGCAATAAGAGTTTCTGCTATCTACTGTATGGTGATTATCATGAAAAAATGTCCAGCTCCAGTTCCAAACCAATAGCCCTGGTCCTGTCACCAGCAGCCTTTCTAAACAGTCCCTCCTCACTCTTCATGTAGATGCCCTTCAGGTACTGGAAAGCTACTATAAGGTCCCCCCTGGAGGCTTCTCTTCTCCAGTCTGAACAGATCCAAGCCCCTCAACCTGCCTCTACATTAAATCCTCTTTAATAATAATTGGATGTGGAGGAGGGGGATACATTAATTATTTGAAAGATTAATAATCACAGCAGCAGCATTCCTGAATTTCTAGCTGGAATATTGCCCTCTAGTAAACCCCCAAGAATTTAAGTGTCCAATACTGGCCTAGCATGTTCACACTTGGTATATGAACGATGATGATAGCAAGAGATGCTTGCTTTGGAAAAAAAAAAATACGTGTGAAAAGCCTGAAAATTAAACCAGCAGCAGCAAAAACCCCTCAAAATGAAACCTGAGCCACCATCGCCACCAGCTTCTCTGAGCTATTCTTGGAAAGGTTGTTGTATTTATGTGAAATCTGCAGGAGGGAATGCAAGCAACTGTTCTGCTCAGCTTGAACCCCAAACACCCACCACTGCTGCCACATTAAAGGCAGTAATGTGCTCCAAGAGGGAGAGACAGCACAAAGCAAATTGCACAACCCCTCAGGACTTTTTGACACCAAGAAGGGAGAAGTTTCAGGGGAAGGGTCTGGGTTTTTTTCATAGAAGCACTCAGGGTTGGGAGGGACCACAAGGATCATCTGGTTCAAAGCCCTCTGCCATGCCCAGGGACACCCTACCCTAGAGCAGGCTGCCCACAGCCTCTGCCAGCCTGGCCAAAAACACCTCCAGGGATCTGGCCCCAAACACCTCCCTGGGCAACCTATTCCAGGGCCTCACCACTCTCATGGTGAAGAACTTCCTCCTCACATCCAATATGAATCTCCCCACCTCCAGCTTTGCTCCATTCCCCCTAGTCCTGGCACTACCCGAGAGCCTAAAATGTTCCTCCCCAGCTTTTCTGTAGACCCCTTCAGGTACTGGAAAGCCACAAGAAGGTCCCCTGGGAGCCTCCTCTTCTCCAGTCTGCACAGCCCCAACTCTTTCAGGCTGTGCTCACAGCAGAGGTGCTGCAGCCCTCTCAGCATCCTCGGGGCCCTTCTCTGCACACCTCCAGCATCTCCACATCCCTCTTGTCCCAGGGGCTCCAGCACTGGATGCACTACTCCAGGTGGGCTCTTAGCAGAGCACAGCAGAGGGGCACAATCACCTCCCTGGCCCTGTTGCCCACACTGCTCCTGCTGCAGCCCAGCCTCTGCTTGCCTTTCTGCCCTGCAAGTGCACACTGATGCCTCATCTTGAGCTTCTCATCCTCCAGCACCCCCAAGTCCCTCTCCACAGGGCTGCTCTCCAGCCTGTACACACCAGATGCACAACAATGAACCACAAGGCTCCAAGGAAAACATGGAGCTGGGTTGCCAGCACCAGCAAAATCTGATGACAGAAAGGAGAAGCAATGAAAAGTGCAAGATACCTTTTAGGCCATGCCATAGACTGTGCTCTGCTTCTCAGAGGAAGATGAAGAGAGATCCTGAGCCTGAGGAAGCATCAGAATGCTGTAAGATGCCTTAGTAGAAGCAGCACTTAAAGGGTGGTAGAGGAGCAGCTGAGCATCGTGGCAGTAGGATGAAGAACATGCAAAAAACCTCTGGAGGAAAAAAAAAAGAGTAAAAGAAAGCTGTTGAGGGTACAATGCTATGTAGTGGAAGGATGAGAGATTCTGTGAGCTGCAGACTATTCAGCAGAATAAAATTTCACTGCAAAGGCAGAGGAGAACCCACCACAGATGGATGGCTGACCCCTGGATGAGGCTGGCAGCAGTGTGGTGGCTCTCACCTTAGCTGACCTCATGAACATCACTCCAGGGTAGGCTGCCAGGCACACTAAGGGGCTGTGTGGTTTAAATTTGAGGTCTTTGATACCTTGACTCTGTTCAAACAACACAAACTGCACAGCCTGTGGGAAGAGAAAATTGGCTGGAGGGAAGGAGAGGAGAAAACTTTGGGTTGGAATTATTGCTCGGCCAACACAAGCCCAAGGATGTGGTTTAGGTTCTGTCCCTAGACACATTTGAGATCAGACTCCCTGTGGCCCTGGGAAGCCTGATCTACATGGAGGTGTCCTTGCTGACTGCAGGAGAGTTGGACAAGGTGACCTTTGAGGGTCCCTTCCAACTCAATGCAGTCTGTCAATCTGTGACGTGCCTGTGGTTTCAACCACACCACACAAGAACCTAACAGTAAATGTGTGATAAAGCAGAGATTTAATTTCTAATTGCACCTGTGGCTTAACCTTTGTACACCAGTACATGATATGTTTCTCCTGAATGACACTTAGGCATAGATCCTTAGAATCACAGACTCACAGAATGTTTAGTTGGAAGAGACCTTCAAGATCATCTAAGTCCAACCCTTGACCCAGCACACAGGGGCAGCACTAAACCATGTCCCTAAGCACTAGGTCCATATATTCCTCCAGGGATAGTGACACTGCCACTACACTGGGCAAACCATTCCAATATTCTGACAACCCTTTCAGTGAAGAAATATTTCCCAATATCCAGCCTGAACCTCCCCTGGCTTGAAACCATTCCCTCTAGTCCTGTTGCCACCCAGGAGAAGATGCTGCACCTCTCCTCTCTCCAACCTCCCTTCAGGTAGTTCTAGAGAGGAGTTGGTTTGGATTGCAAGGGATCTTAGAGATCATCCAGTTCCAACCCCCCTGACATGGGCAGGGATGCTTTCCTCTAGTGCAGGTTACTTGTACAAGTCAAAAGCCAACATGAAGAGCACTACCTGTGACCAACATTCTGAGTGAAAGGGTCTTGGTCAGCTTTTCATAGAATCAGTCAGGGTTGGAAGGGACCACAAGGATCACCCAGTTCCAACCCCCCTGCCATGGGCAGGGACACTTTCCACTAGTGCAGGTTACTTGTACAAGTCAAAAGCCAACATGAAGAGCACTACCTGTGACCAACATTCTGAGTGAAAGGGTCTTGGTCAGCTTTTCATAGAATCAGTCAGGGTTGGAAGGGACCACATCTAGTTCCAACCCATCTGCCACAGGCAGGGACACCCTACCCTAGATTACACTGCCCACAGCCTCTGCCAGCCTGGCTGCAAAACACCTCCAGGGAAGTGGCCCCAACCACCCCTCCTGGGCAAACTGATCCTGGACATCACCACTCTCATGCTGAACAACTTCCTTCTCACATCTAATCTGAATCTCCCCACCTCCAGCTTTGCTCCAAAGCTGGTGGACTCTGCCAGTGGTGGGTAATGCCAAAGCATCACTGAGCGCTTTGTGCCGGCCACGTGCTTTTTTGGTGACAACTTTTGCACAGAGGAAGCAAGGGATGGTCACAATTCCAATGGAAACAGTATGTAGGAAAATTATCTGCATGTCCACCCTGATACTGGGCAATAAAAGTGCTACCAACATCGATTAATATGCCTTAATAATGCCTTCCCACTCTCCTAAGGGGAGGAAGAACGAAAATGGACCTGAGATTTTCCTGGGTCAGAGACGGCATTTGTTAAGCTTCTATTTCTTTGTAGGAAAGGATTTTGCCCTGTGATTGTAATCTTCTCTTAAAGAACTCTCCTGGTGTGCTTCCGTTTATGAACTGACATTAGCTGTTATTAAAATCCATATTTATTTAGAGGGCATTGAAAACACCCTTGGTTTCATTTGACTTCTACAGGCATGTGGTAATAGCCAATGAGTGGGGTCGCTGAGCTCTTTGCATGAGATTATTCCCTTCTAGATTCTGCTTACAAATACAGGAATAGATTAGAGGGAAATATCTTAATACAGAAGGAAAACACAAAGTACTTCAAAATCACTCTTTTCCTGTTGCCTTTTTGGTCGTTGTTGTTGCTGTTATTATTTATTTTAGGAATTATTTTTTTTTTTGCCTAAGGGTTGGATTTCATAAA
>VWZI01022768.1:729712-747679 GCA_013396835.1 Psilopogon haemacephalus
TTCATAAAAGTTAGATGGGTCTGCTGCAGCTTTGGCCAGCCAGAGGCTTTTATTGCAGGGATGGAGGTTGTAAAGGTGGGTTGAGAATTCCAAGCTGAGCGCTTGTGCTCAGAAGAGAGAACCATATCCCTCTAATGGCAAAGTTAAATCTGTACAGGATCATTAAAATTTCAGAGGAGAAGAGATAAAAAAAAAAAAGAAATCCCCATCCCCCCCAATAAACAATTAATGTCATTCTCTCAGTGTAAGCAGTAGTGCAAATGAACTGCTTTGCCAAAGGAGCCAAATCCTTCAGGACCAGCTTTAGCTGCCCTTAAACTCAGGATTTCCAGCAGTTTCCAACTATTTTGCCAAGCAGCCTGCCTCCAGCAGGGACAGGGAGGTGATCGCCCCCCTCTGCTCAGGACACTTCAACTATTGTGTTCAGTTCTGGGCCCCTCACTACAGGAAGGACATTGAGGGGTTGGAGCATGTCCAGAAAAGGGCAGCAAGGCTGGTGAAGGGCCTGGGGCACATAGCCTATGAGGAGGGGCTGAGGGAGTTCAGTCAGGAGAAGAGGAGGCTGAGAGGAGACCTCATTGCTCTCTACAGCTCCCTGAAGGGAGGCTGGAGCGAGGAGGGGACAGCCTCTTCTCCTTGGTGGCAAGCGACAGGACCAGAGGAAATGGTTTCAAGCTGCACCAGGGGAGGTTCAGGCTGGATGCTAGGAAATATTTCTTCACCAAAAGGGTTCCCAAACATTGGAATTGAATGGTCTGCCCAGGGCAGTGGTGGATTCATCAGCCCTGGGGAAGTTCAAGCAGTGTATGGACCTGGCACCTAGGGATGTGGTTTAGTGGATCAATCAGCCTATGATCCCCCTAATGAGGGCCCACCATGACCTTTGCAGGATGCCAGCATTTGCATCAAGATGGCAGGATTTAATTGTTCTGCAGAAATCAAAACATACCGTGCTGACATCCTCGAGCTGAGCAAACTGCTGCTTCATAAACCTACGCCAATATTTCTGCCCTTATTTTTAATTACTTACGGATCCTCTTCTATTTTTTACATTAGGTCTCCTTCAGAGAGTTGGTAGATTAATTGGTCTCTAATTTGCTGGGTCATTCGATTTACCCTTTTAAATGGGGGCATAATATTAGCTCTGGCATCCCTCAGCCGTCATGCTCCAAGGGTTGCAAGAAATCAGTGCGAGCTGTTCATAGATCTCCTCAGGCAATCCCTTCCATGCTTCTGGATACTCATCCTGGGATTTTAAAACGTTTAACTTCAATAGCCACTCTTTAGCACCCTCCATAATTAAGGAGAGAAATGTCTGTAACCACACTGAAACACAAAACCATCATTTGGCTTCTTTCTGATCATGGGGTGGGGGGGGGACCAAAAAATCCTTAAAACCAAAACCCTTAGAAGTTACTAAACAATTCTGAAGCTAAACTAACAGAAAGTTTTGATCATACTAATAGAAAGTCTAATGAAAGATTCATAGAATGGAGTAGATTGGAAGGGACCATGAAGATCACCTGCTTTCAATCCCCTGCCATGGGCAGGGACACCTTCCACTAGAGCAGGTTGCTTCATCCAACCTGGGTGGTGAGTGGCTGGAGAGCAGCCCTGAGGAAAAGGACCTGGGGGTCTGGGTAGATGAGAAGCTCAACATGAGCTTGCAGTGTGCACACACAGCCCAGACAGCAACTGTGTGCTGGGCTGCAGCAAGAGCAGCTGTGGGCAGCAGGGCAAGGGAGGGGATTCTGCCCCTTTACTCTCCTCACACCCTACCTGGAGTACTGTGTGCAGTTCTGGAGCCCCCAGCACAGGAAGGACATGGAACTGTTGGAGAGAGTCCAGAGGAGGGCCACGAAGATGATCAGAGGGCTGCAGCAGCTCTGCTATGAGGACAGGCTGAGAGAATTGGGGCTTTTCAGCCTGGAGAAGAGAAGGCTGCCAGGAGTCCTTATAGCAGCCTACNAGCTTTGAGGTCTCTTCCAACCTAAACCATTCTATGATTCAACACCTCCAGGGAGGAGGCATCCACAACCTCCCTGGGCAACCTGTTCCAGTACCTCCCCACTCTGTGTATTGGATTGAAGCTAGCTACTACCCCACAGCCCAAAAGCCCAATAAATACTCCATTTGATTTGGAAGTAAAAAGATATAAAACTTTAACAATAAAAAGGAGGTAAAGTTTTTTTTTTACAGAAGGTGGCGGGGGGAAAAAAGAGGGAGCCAGAATGCAGGATATGGGGAAATGAGGAAAAATTACAGAGGCTGGGGGAAAGGGGAAGAAAGGGGACAAAATATACAAAATAGAAATACAACCCATGGAAGGCAATTGGGTCCAAATGCTGAGATGGATGATTTTGATGTTGGATGAAGGATTTTGATGCTGAAAAGCAGTTAGTCCAAGTTCCAAAAGGGTAAAAATGGTTGCTATCTCCACGTGTTGGCTGAGGAGCATGTGGTGGTCTGGCAGCAGAGAGGAGCTGCTTAGGCAGTGAGGGCAGGAGGAGAGAGAGAGGAGCCAAGATGTCTCCCCTTTTATAGCAAAGTCCTTAGCAGGAGGTGGGAGAGGCTAACCATGACACTTGGAGAAGGACCAGATCACCCCTTGGGAGGAGTCAGAGGGCTCCAGGTGAGGCTTAGCCCTTTACACACTCTAAAGAATTTCTTCCTCATTTCCAGACTAATTCTGCCCTCCTCAAGCTTCAATCCATTCCCTCTCATCCTATCTCTACAAGACCTTTGAAAAAAAATCCCTGTTCAGCTTTCTTGTAGTCCACTTCAGGTCCCAGAAGGCTGCTCTAAGATCTCCCCAGAGCCTGCTCTTCTCCAGGGGCTGCTCAGCCAACTCTCCTGTTTCCATTTTTAACACTTCCTGCAAAATCTGCTTTACCTAACTCTTTACATTACCGTGGGTCCAACACCACCATTGGAAGGAGAATTCTAGGTGGGTTTTTTTGCATATCAAGACTGATTGTGTTATCATCCTTGCCCATGACTCCATGTACCAACACTAAGGTTCCATCTGTTCATCACACATTTAAAGGAATCCCTTTAAAACAAAGAGCTTTAGGCTGTTGAGAGCTGTCTTTAGCCTCTTTTCATCAAATTTTCTGCATTTTCTGCTAAACTTGAGAGCCTTGCATTCCACTTTGCTGCCTGGGAACGTGCATAAACACGTACAGATGCGTTTGGTTTCGCATACAATCACTGCTCTCCCTTTCATCTGCAGCAGTTTTGTAGCCTGCTTTTCTCCCTGACTGCTGAATTGCAGGGGCTTGAAACATAATAAACCTATCTCAAAGAGTTTTCTCTGTTATTGTTTCTGCTCTGCTGTTTCAATTTTTTCTCATCCCGCTTCTGTCTTTTGAGAATTGTCCCTTTTTAGAGCAGAGAGGAAGCAAGGGAGCAAGATTGCTGGAGGTATCTGTCTCTCAGTTTGGATCACTCCCATTTCAATAGTGCTTTTTATCTCCTTCTGCAGTAATCATAGAATCATAGAATGGTTTAGGTTGGAAGAGACCTCAAAGATCACCCAGTTCCAACCCCCCTGTGCCACAGGCAGGGACACCTCCCACTAGATCAGGTCACTCAAGACCTCATCCAGTCTGGCCTTGATCACATCCAGGGAGGGAGCAGCCACAACCTCCCTGGGCAACCTGTGCCAGTGTCTCACCACCCTCACTGTGAAGAACTTCTTCCTAACATCCCGTGCAAATCTCCCCTCTGCCAATTTGAACCCATTCCCACCCTGGAGATGTTGACGGCCAGGCTGGATGAGGCCTTGAGCAACCTGGGCTAGTGGAAGGTGTCCCTGCCCATGGCAGGGGTTCGGAACTGGACAACCTTTAAAGTCCCTCCCAACCCAAAGCCTTCTATGAATCTACGTCTTCAGGGTCCTAACACATCGTCTGTGCAAGATTTAGCTGGCATGACAGAGAACATTGCCTTTTCCACCTGCCTCTTCTCCCCACTTATTCCTGTCACCCAAGCAAGGCAAGGAAGGTCTAATTCCTGGTGCCACAGTCCATCAACTGGAGAGTTAATCCAAACTGCAATTGATTGTGCAAGCAATTAACAAGGCAGAGGGATAACTGCAGCAGTGAGGGAGGCTGAAAGCATGCCAAGTTATGACCCTACTGAAAGAAGTCTCCAGCTAGAGGACAGAACACTCTGCTAATCAGTTAAATCTTCCCAGCATGAATCACCTGAGCCTGTGCAGCAGAGTCTTTAATTCACTGTAATTTAATTCTCCAGGGCATAAACTACAGAGAGCTACAGCCACTTAAAATCCCCTGAGGGAGAGCATCCAGGCATGCTATGAATTTTCCTCCTTGTCTTTACATCCTCAGTTCAATTTCTGCCCCTCATGAAGACCTGCAACTGCTTTTCAGGGTCAGCCTGGCACAGACTGCCAAGAGGAGGTCTGACCACAGCCTCTCAAAGCTCTGATCAGACATGGGGGCTTTGAAAAAAAAGCTATCTATGGGATTCCTGCCCTGCTTCACTGCTTACATCTTTCACCAGCCCTGCTGTGAGAGGGACATTTTCCACCACCCCTGCTGTGCGAGGGACATTTTCCACCACCCCTGCTGTGCGAGGGACATTTTCCACCACAGAGTGTTTTGGTGATTAGATGAGAAGTGCTCACTGGTCTCATTAGAACTCGGTGTTGTCTCTGTGTGTGTTTTTGTACTTGGTGGCAGTATACAGCAGAGTTCCAGCTGACATAAAGGCTCCACCAGCCTTTCACCAACCATCTGAGAAGTGCATAAATTCGGAAAGCATGAGGTCTTAAAAATTGTCCTTGATGAGGTATGGGTCACAATCTCTTCTGCTGTTTCTCCATATCACTAAAAGCTGCTGTGAAGATGAAGGCAGTGAGGCTCAGAAATTTATTTTAATCGTGAGGGTCAGTCAAGGGAAGAATTGTTATGTTAGATCTGCAACAGGTCGCCCAGGGAGGTTGTGGCTGCTCCCTGCCTGGGAGGCCAGGTTGGATGAGACCTTGAGCAATCTATTGTAGTGGGAAATGTCCCTGCCTATGGTGGGGGGTTGGATCTGGATGATCTTTGAGGTCTCTTCCAACCTAGACCATTCTATGATTCTATGTCCCTGCCTATGGATGAGCTTTGAGGTCCCCTCCAGCCTAAACCATTCTGTGATCCGTGCTGCAGATTAGGTACCTAATACCTGTCTGGGCTTTGCGAACAGCACATCCTTTGATTTGCCAAATTGAAGGCAATTAATATTTATAATTTTACACAGAGAGCTAAAATTAGGCTTTAAGATCGAGGAAACATTCTATATTTCAAACTGCTAAAATTATACTTAGCCCAGAATGTTGCTTCTTGCAAACTGTAAGGATGATGCTACCTTACACGCTCATTTATAAAGAGATGGGAAGGAAATGTTCAACTCTAGTAGAATTCCATCAACTTTATGAAAGTTTTATGAGCGTTTATGAAAGCTTTTATATTTACTTCAGAGGTTTGAGCTGGATATTGAGCTCTTTATTTTTAAGAAGATATTTGGGTTTTGGTTTTTTTTCTCCCCACACACATCACCAGTCTACCACTTTAGGTTTGTAGAAATTACAACAGCTCAGAAGTAGCTGAACTGGCCTGGAGTTTGCGCTCACAGAATTACAGAATGCTAAGGGTTGGAAGGGACCTCCAGGGATCACTGAGTTCAACCTCCCTGCCAAAGCAGGATCATCTAAGGGCAGGTCACACAGCAACACATCCAGGCAGGTATTGAAGATCTCTAGAGAAGACTCCACAACGTCTCTGAGCTCACAAACGTAACTACTGCAGTAATGCAACGAGCATTTTTTTACTCTGTTCTTATTTAATCCTCTATAGAAGAGGAAATGTTAAAAGTGACCCAGGCATATCACATCAGAAATGTTAGCTGCAATTGGCAGGCCACCAGCAGGCCAGATTAATCAACTGCTTACAAACGCCCTCAACTGGCAGCTTTTCTGCAAAATTTACCAGTGGACTCTATGAAGAAGGAAACCAATCTGGCCCACGATCCCATCTGATGAGCCTACAATCTGCCCCAGTAGCTTTGCTGGCCCATCAATTTCCACCTTTTCCATAGCAAACCTGCAATACAGCTGCCGGTGAGGTAGAGGATGTAGCACTCCTGTGCATCCACCCCACCCACGTGTTCTCCACTTGCCACTCTCTACCTGATATACACTATAGGGTGGGTGCAGCATTGTTAAGTACGAGCTCTAGCAGCACAGGCTCAGCCTTCCACTCCTCGCATTTACCAAGTCCTGGTGTTAATAAGCCTTCATAGCTCAAGAGACAACCATCTCTGCAAACAAAATCTTAAGACTTTGCCCTGATTTCACTCCAGCACCCTGCTGACATATGCTGTGAACAAGCTCTTACAAGTTGTCTCGCTTCTCTGATTAAAAGCCTCTTTACGGGAGGCTAACATTTAGAGCCTCAGATTGGACTCCAGCCTTAGCTATGTGACATTCTGCTCGGTAAGGCTCCCAAAAGCTTTGCAGAGGGTTTGCTCTTCTCAACCAACCAAAGGCGGCCAGACCCCAACCCCACGCAACCAAGGGCGGCCAGACCCCGACCCAAGGCAACCAACCAGCGGCGGCCGGACCCCGACCCAAGGCAACCAACCAGCGGCGGCCGGACCCCGACCCAAGGCAACCAACCAAGGGCGGCCGGACCCCGACCCAAGGCAACCAACCAAGGGCGGCCGGACCCCGACCCAAGGCAACCAACCAAGGGCGGCCGGACCCCGACCCAAGGCAACCAACCAAGGGCGGCCGGACCCCGACCCAAGGCAACCAACCAAGGGCGGCCGGACCCCGACCCAAGGCAACCAACCAAGGGCGGCCGGACCCCGACCCAAGGCAACCAACCAAGGGCGGCCGGACCCCGACCCAAGGCAACCAACCAAGGGCGGCCGGACCCCGACCCAAGGCAACCAACCAAGGGCGGCCGGACCCCGACCCAAGGCAACCAACCAAGGGCGGCCGGACCCCGACCCAAGGCAACCAACCAAGGGCGGCCGGACCCCGACCCAAGGCAACCAACCAAGGGCGGCCGGACCCCGACCCAAGGCAACCAACCAAGGGCGGCCGGACCCCGACCCAAGGCAACCAACCAAGGGCGGCCGGACCCCGACCCAAGGCAACCAACCAAGGGCGGCCGGACCCCGACCCAAGGCAACCAACCAAGGGCGGCCGGACCCCGACCCAAGGCAACCAACCAAGGGCGGCCGGACCCCGACCCAAGGCAACCAACCAAGGGCGGCCGGACCCCGACCCAAGGCAACCAACCAAGGGCGGCCGGACCCCGACCCAAGGCAACCAACCAAGGGCGGCCGGACCCCGACCCAAGGCAACCAACCAAGGGCGGCCGGACCCCGACCCAAGGCAACCAACCAAGGGCGGCCGGACCCCGACCCAAGGCAACCAACCAAGGGCGGCCGGACCCCGACCCAAGGCAACCAACCAAGGGCGGCCGGACCCCGACCCAAGGCAACCAACCAAGGGCGGCCGGACCCCGACCCAAGGCAACCAACCAAGGGCGGCCGGACCCCGACCCAAGGCAACCAACCAAGGGCTGCCGGACCCCGACCCAAGGCAACCAACCTGCGGCGGCCAGACCCCGACCCAAGGCAACCAACCAGCGGCGGCCGGACCCCGACCCAAGGCAACCAACCAAGGGCGGCCGCCCCCCGACCCAAGGCGACCAACCAAGGGCGGCCGGACCCCGACCCAAGGCGACCAACCAAGGGCGGCCAGACCCCGACCCAAGGCAACCAACCAAGGGCTGCCGGACCCCGACCCAAGGCAACCAACCTGCGGCGGCCAGACCCCGACCCAAGGCAACCAACCAGCGGCGGCCGGACCCCGACCCAAGGCAACCAACCAGCGGCGGCCAATCCACGGCCCCACGCCACCAACCAAGGGTGGCCGGAGCCTGGCCCCATGCAAACAAAGGGCGGCCAGACTATGATCCAACCAACACTTAAATCTGTAATGATACCACAAATAGACTGGCAGACAGGAGGGGCCAAACTAGAGTTCAGTCTTAGTCACATAATGAAAGGACAGCATCTTTTAAGCGGGATGCAAAGACCCCTTTCTGTATGCGGTCCTACAGAAATGAAATCAAACAGGCACAACTAAAAGCGAGAGAGAGCAAAAGCAAAGGGCCGTGCAAGGACAGCCAATCTGCACAGGTAAAGTGCAGACAAGAGAGAGTATGCAAAGAACCCAGTCATAAGAAAACCCATATGAGCTCATCAATCACTATAAACCGTAGCCCTCAAACAAATGCCAGCCTTCTTTCCTAGCTTGTAAAAATAGAACTGGATCTTTAACTGTGTCAGAGGAGTAGATAATAACCATCAGGAACCCGCAGAGACTTGACTACCAGCATGAAGATTTTCCTCTCTATGAGAAACAGCACAATTTTAGCTGTTAGCTGCTTTTTTTTTCCCCCAAACATAAATGGGAAGTGGCATAGGGGAAATCATAGTCTGCTGAGGGTGAGATAATAAGAGGATTTTTCAGCCTATGCCACACATAATTGATTCTCTTTTTTCATTAACAAATTTCTGTCTCTGGACATACATCGAACCAGACCCCAGGAACAGAGAGAATCAAACATATATATTTCTCTCTAATATATATATATAAATTTTATACATATATGCATGTATGTGTATATATATATACACATACGTATTAATATATAGTCATATGTTCATACATATATTCATATATATACATATTTATGTGTACATATGTATTCATACGTGTGTGGATATATATATATATGCATACACATAATTTATATAAGTAAAATAATTTATTTTAATGGATACGTGGGAGAGGAAATTGTGGAAGGGGTTCTCCCAGTATACTCTGCTCTCATGAGACCCTACCTGCAGTCCCACATCCAGTTTTGGTGTGCCCAGCATGAGAGGGATGTGGAATTACTGGAGCGAGTCCAGAGGAGGCCACAAAGATGATCAGAAGGCTGGAGAACCTCTGCTGTGGGGACAGGTTGGGACAGATGGAGTCGTTCAGCGTGGAGAAGGGAAGGCTCTGGAGAGACCTTGGAGTGATTTTTCAGTACTGGAAGGGGGCTACAAGGGGTTGTAGTGACAGGACAGAGGGAATGGATTGAAGCTGAGGAGGGTAGAGTTAGACTGGAGATTAAGAAGAAATTCTTTCCAGTGAGGGCTGTGAGACACTGGAGCAGGCTGCCCAGGGAGGTGGCAGAGGTGTTCAAGACCAGGTTGGGTGAGGCTTTGAGCAACCTTGTCTAGAGAGAGGTGTCCATGCCCATGGCAGGGGGGTTGGAACTAGATGATCTTTAAGGTCCCTTCCAACCCAAACCATTCTGTGAGTCTATGCAAAGCAGAGCTGTGGAAGAAAGAGCTCCTCTCCCATACATCCACAGAAATGAATGATTTCACTAATGCAAAAAGAGGTCTACCACTCTTCAGCCTTGTCCGTGAGACCAGAGACAGAGCCCTGCTGTCTGCTCCTTAAAGTATATTATTTTTTGTTAGATCACCTTTGTTCATAACATGGCCATTGAAAATTTAATGTCCTTACGTATATCACTGTCAGACTTTATTGCACATTCATGAAGGGAAGTAATTTCATCAAGTGATGGACTATGAAGGATACTAAATATAGATTTATTTTAAATTCCTGGTGAAGGTAAGTGAAGCCCTTCTGCCAGCTGGAATACAGAGCTACAGTCAAGCTGTTTTCTTACCTGTCACTCTCAGATGACTGATCTAAAAATCCAAAATCAGATTATTGTTGCAGTGCATATAAACTAGGGAGGTTCTTCTCCCTCTCTACTCTGTCTTGGTGAGGCCACATCTGGAATACTTTGTCAAATTTGGCGGTTCCCAATTCAAGAGAGCCAGGGACCTGCCAGATAGTCTGCCAGAGAGCCAGGAGGATAATTAGGGGACCTGAGCATCTTCCCCATGGAGAGAAACTGAGCGACCTGGAGCTGTATAGTCTTAAGAAGACAGAATCTGATCAATGTCTAAATATCTGAGAGGTAGTTGTTAAGAAGCCAATCTCCTTTTTGTGGTGCACAGTATTAAGACAAGGAACAATGGATATGAAGTTGAATATAGAAGGTTTCACCTCAACATGAGGAGAAACTTCAACAGTGAGGGTGATGGAGCACTGGAATGGACTGCCCAGAGAGGCTGTGGAGTCTCTTTCTCTGGAGATCTTTAAAACCTACCTGGATGCATTCCTACTTGGACTACCCTAGGGGATCCTGCTTTGGCAGGGGGGTTGGACTCGATGGTATCTGGAGGTCCCTTCCAACTTGTAATATTCTGTGATTCTAAGCCAAATGTGTAGCATCTTGTGCACCTTCCTCTCTGTCTGATGACAGAGCTGAGCATGGCACTGCCCTTGCTGCTAGAGCTTGGGCTGATCAGCCCTGAGCAAAGCAACTTAGCATATATGAGCCCAGGACTGGGGTTGCTGATGGTGAAGATCTGTCTTGAAAGTCATCAGCTAGCACAGGGAGATTAAACTGAGAGGTCTGAAATCAGATTAGAAGATTGTGCTGTTCATTTTGCCCTTTTTTTTTATTGTTTGATTGTCCCTATAGTTTGAAAAGAGCTGCAAGATTCAGCCACCCAACAAGACCGTGGGTGGAAATGCTTGTGCAGATCCCTAGGTGGTCAGAATTGGACCCTTTCTGCTGCTGAGGGAAAAGTGGTGTGATTATGTCACCATAAACTTGAGACCCTTCCAGTGGAGAGGATGCCCTTGTTTGAGCACTTTTGACAGCTCCATAGCTCCCTCACAGGCAGCCCTGAGGCTGGCCTCGCTAGGGCCAGCCAAAAGGCCATCAAGCTCATTCCCCCTGACAGTGGACAAGATCAGGTGCTTCCAGAAACAGAGAAGCAGACAGCTTCCCAGTCTCCAGGGATGTCCTGAGGAGCATTTCCTGAGCTTGGCTTCCTCCTAGTCATTCTGTCTGCCCATCCCATCAGAGGATGACTGTCCAGCAAGCAAAGATCTTGCACTCCTTTGTATGCCACTGTTTCTTCTCATGTATTTTCTGGAGACTTTCATGCAGAGGGAAATGATCTTTGATCATTCTATAAAGAACAGATAGACCCAGGTAAAGATGCAGATGGCTGAAATACCATAAAGCATTTGTGGGTAGAATAGGATAAGCATAAAGATCAGCCAGCAGCCAGGCTGTATTAGTGTCTCATTGGCTAATAGGAGTTTAGATGCCAAGAAATGCTAAAAACCCCCAGCTAGAGATGAGTGAGGTGGTTTAGGTCAGCAAATGAGGAAAAGCCTTATCTGGACTAGCCAACAGAAACCATTTGTGTCTTATTTAGCATTATCTTGAATTGTAAGATCAGATCTGAGCACTTGCAGATTAAGGTATCTTTATTGCAGTAATCATCACACTTAAGGAAGGCTCAGGGAACAGCATTCACCTACCCTTGGGCCACTATTTACCCAGGAGTATCTATCTGACAACTTCCATACTGTTCTCAAAACACAATTGCTGCCTTTGGTAAAATTTGCAACCTATCAGGTTGGAGCCTGTCCAGAGAAGTGCAACAGAGCTGGTGAAGGGACTGGAGAACAGGGCTGGTGAGGAGCAACTGGGTTTGGGTAGTCTGGAGAAGAAGAGGCTAAGGAGAGGCCTCATTGCTCTCTACAACTCCCTGAAAGGAGGTTGGAGTGAGGTGGGAGTTGTTGGTCTCTTCCTACTATCAAGTGATAGAACACGAGGAGATGGCCTGAAACCATGTCAGGGAAAGGTATAGGTTGGAGATAAGAGAAAGTTTCTTTGCTGCAAGAGTGGTCAGGCATTGGAACAGGCTACCCAGGGAGGTGATGGAGTCACCATCCCTGGAGGCATTCAGAAACCATGTAGACACAGATGGCACTTCAGGACATGGTTTGATGGCCATGGCGGTGTTGGACTGATGACTCGATGATCTGAGAGGCTTCTTCCAACCAAAACAATTCCATAATTGTATGAAAGGTGTTCTTCTGGATAATCCTATGGATTTTACGTACTTATCTCCTATCTCTTTACATTCATTTTCCATCTCATTTCACCTCCCCTGCATCATGGGGCAGGGCAGCGTCTCACAGGATGGCACCACTTACTACTTTCCCTTGTGCTGTCAGACATCAGCCTTTCCCTCTGTTACCAAGACAGCCAAGCTGCCTTGGGTGAGGCTTCCTTCAACCCTCTCACTTCCCACATAACGGAGCCAGGTAACAATTGCTTCGGTTAGGGGTGCCTGTGATAGACTGGAGACAGCAGCATTTCCCACAGCAGCCCAAAAAGAGTTAACATCCCCAGAGAGATAAAGACAGAGCCCAAATGCTCATAGACCAAACAAACTGCATAGTGCATGTGCAGGCCAAGTAGCTGCAAAGCTGTCTAGCCTGCCAGATTTCACATCCACTGGGTAGCCGGGGGGGACATGCGGTAGCCACCAAGTCTGACCTACACCCAGTCACTGTCAGCTCAGATCAGAGAGCTGGCAGCAGCCTGGAAAAGAAAAACGAATATTTCTGCCTCCTGATTCTGTCAAAAGTGGTTTTGTGAGAGAATTTTTTATCTTGGGGAGATGCAATCGGAGAGGAACAGAAGATGCTTGGAAGTATTCTCAAAGAGAAAGCGACAGAGCCATGCAAATGCTTGCAGGGAGGCATCTGGGAAGGGGGAAGAGGATAGAGACAGGGAGGAAATGGGGTATGTGAGTGGGTAGAAAAGATCAGAGGACTCACATAAAGGCCAGAGGTGCAGCTAAGGGTAACAAGAGCTGAAAAAGGTTGTGAGGGTGGGGAGCCAAGTGAGGTAGGCAGAATAAGAGCATAGCAACCTTCACACACTGTTGGCTCTAAGAGTTGAACTAAAGGATGGAGTTTTTTCGCATGACCTGGGAGCTCAGTGTTCTTCAACCCAAAGAGGTTTCTTTCCTGTTTTGTGAGCTGGGCATGGATCAGCACAGGTACAGAGCACTGCCTTTTCCTTCGCCTGATATGTGTGCTGGGTATGGACCACCCTTGGAAGGTCCCTGAGCCTCATCTTGCAGATGCAGACTTAGTTATGGAAAATATTTCCCAGGTGTGCAGCAGCCAAGTAGCACTCTGCAGCCTCCACCAACCTGAGCAGCCTAAAATGAGGCAAATATCAGAGACACCTAAGTGCCACAGCTGCCACAGCCCCAGACAGTGGTTAGAGGAGGACGAGGAAGTTGTGAGGAGGTGTGATGGTTTAGGAGTTTTCTCCCACTCCCCACAAGACACCAGACTAACTCAGCCGGCTGGAAGTTAATGAATGAAGCTATCTTTACAGCAAGGCAAAGTTCACAAGCACATATACATAATATATACAGATATTTACAACTATATACAAATTAAAAGTAACACAGAACTTCAAAACCCCTCCCAAACAGCAGAACCACCCAGGAGGGCTTTTAAACTAATTCCTCCTTCTTTCCACCCTTATATCAGAAGCTTTATGTGCAGGGGTGACATTGCCAGGTAAAGAGTTAGAAGAAGAATCATTAGTTGAGCTTACACAGGTTCAGGCAGGTTAATGCAGCAGCAGCACCCAGAGACACTGACTGACTTCGGTTATGTTCCTTGGTTTTATATCTCTCAGCAGAATCTATGAGTGATACAGACACCACTATGATTCTCATAGCCAATCATCTAATCTCTCTCACTAAAATATTCCAATTAACCTCAAACCAGCACAGAGGGCTCAGAGGTTCCCTGGGATGAATGCAGGGAAGCAAGTCCCACTGCTTGTTTCAGCTGTCCCAGGTGACACGGGCTCCTTCCCTGTCTGCTCACTACATCCCACAGAGTCAAAAAGTGGCACACCACATACCTTAGAGCACCAGACAGCAGAGTTGGTGACAGGAGAAAGGTCCAGAGCACAGACCCTACTCATGTTCCTGCAAGGAAAGTTATGTCTTACTCTCTTCCTACAAACGTGATCAGCTGAACCACATTTCTAATTAGAGCCTTAATTGCCCCCACTCTTGCACCTCCCTGTTAAGGAGGAGAAGGGAGCTCTGCACCAGGTGAGCTCATCTAGCCAGGGATGAGGCAGTTCTCAGGCACAGGGTATGCTGGAGTGCATTAGGCATGTGACCAGCAGGTCACAGGATCACAGAATCTTAGGGGTTGGAAGGGACCCAAGGAGATCATCCAGTCCAAACCCCACCACCACAGCAGGACCGCACAGATCACAGAGGAACACATCCAGACAAGCCTTGAAAGGCTCCAGAGAAGGAGACTCCACAACCTCCCTGGGGAGCTGTTCCAGTGCTCTGAAACCCTTATAGTAAAGAAGTTCCTCCTTGTGTTGAGGTGGAACCTCCTGTGCTGCAATTTACACCCATTGCTCCTTGTCCTATCCCAGTGAGCAGAGCCTGTCCCCCCACTTCTGACCAGCCCTCAGATGTTTATAAACATTCATCAAATCCCCTCTCAGTTTTCTCTTCTCCAGACTAAGCAGTCCCAGGTGCCTCAGTCTCTCCTCATCAGGCAGTGCTCCAGTCCCCTAATCATCCTATAGCCCTCAGCTGGACCCTCTCCAAAAGATCCCTGTCCCTCTTAGGTCAAGGGACATTCTTCTTAGGAGGAAGTTCTTCACAGTGAGGGTGGCAAGACACTGGAACAGGTTGCCCGGGGAGGTTGTGGCTGCTCCCTCCCTGAAGGTGTTCAAAGCCAGGCTGGATGAGGTCTTGAGCGACCTGATCTAGTGGGAGGTGTCCCTGCCTATGGCACAGGGGGGTTGGAACTGGATGATCTTTAAGGTCTCTTCCAACCTAAACCATTCTATGATTCCTCTGCTTCTACTCTGCCCTGGTGAGACCATATCTGGAGTATCGTGTCCAGTTCTGGGCTCCCCAGAGGGACACAGAAATACTGGAGAGAGTTCAGCAGTTCTACCAAGAGGGTGATTAGGGTACTGGAACATTTGGCTGATGAGGAAAGGCTGGAAGACCTGGGGCTGTTTAGTCTGGAGAAAAGGCTGAGAGGGGATCTGGTCAATGTTTACAAATACCTGAAAGGTGGCTTTTGAGAAGAAGGGGCCACTCTCTTCCCAGTGGTGTCCTGTGATGCAGCAAGGGGCAATGGACGCAAGCCAGAACACTGGAAGTTCCATCTCAGCATGAGGAAAAACCTCTTTATGGTGTAGGTGCCAGAGCCCTGGAGCAGACTGCCCAGAGAACCTGTGGAGTCTCCTTCTCTGGAGACTTTCAAAACCTGCCTGGATGCAGGTGTGGCCTGCCCCAGATTCAACGATCTCCAGAGGTTTCTTTCAATTCGTACCATTCTGTGGTGTTGTTACTAATGATGTAAAATTAACAATTGATATTAATTTTCACATTAGGGTGAAGATTGTTAACAACTGTAAAAAACTATTTGTTAACATTCAGTCTTGGCAGAAAACTTATTTAAAATGTTCAAGACTGTGGTGGTTCGGCAGTCACCTGCCCCCCACACACACACTTTGAAATCATAGAGTGGTTTAGGTTACAAGAGACCTTAAAGATCATCCAGTCCCAAGCCCCCTGTGCCATAGGCAGGGACACCTCCCACTAGAACAGGTCACTCAAGACCTCATCCAGCCTGGCCTTGAACACCTCCAGGAAGGGAGCAGCCACAACCTCCCTGGGTAACCCGTGCCAGTGTCTCACCACCCTCACTGTGAAGAACTTCCTCCTAACATCCCATTCAAATCTCCCCTCTGCCAGTTTGAACCCATTCCCCCTCGTCCTGTCATTACAAGACCTTGTGAATAGTCCCTCCCCAGCCTTCCTGTAGGCCCCCTTCAGATACTGGAATAATCCAGGGTTTGGATGCTTATACACATAGGGAACAGGCAGAACTAGAACACTTTAAGAAATAACTAGCAAATGCTAACATTAAAACTGGAAAGAGGTTCTTAGTTTCTAAATATACCTCTTGCCCACTAGGGGATTCAAGAGGCTCCTTTCTGCTGCTAATGCTAGAAAGGCACAACAGAATCTAGTTATGGAATTTCTCAGAGAGAGGCTTTGAAATATTTACTCACAAAATAGTATCAGATAGTACCCAAATCTCAGAGGGAGTGCTGGTGATATCTTGAAGGTCACTGCAGGCAGAGCAAAAGTAGAAGTGAAAGCAGCAAAGGCTGTGGCAGAAGCCTCTTTATTGATCGCCTGAATGTAAATGGCTGCGGTGGGCACACAAACTCATCAATCAGAATGGCACTTTGCCAGACCTGGCCATATTAGGTGAAGTCAAGAGCTTTCTTAACCTTATTTGGGAGGAACAAGTCTGGGCAAGTCTTGGACCCTTCAAGTGGGTGTCTGCAAGCCTTTTGTCTTCTCCCTGTGCTCTGCTTCCTGCCCCTCAGCAGAGGGAAGGGTCCATGGGATCGTGCCTGGACAAGCTAGGACATGGATCTGCCACAACAGGTGTGGGATGGGGCTGCAAGAGGCAGGCAGTGAAAGATCTGCCTCAAGTACTCCAAGAGTTAGCATTTCCTCCTCATAGTAAAATAGCTAGGACTTTCCAAGACTGCACTGAAGAAACTGGTGTGATTGTGGCATCCATTCCCCTACTAGTAGAATATAAACAAAGGGTGGAACAGAGTATAAAAGAGGCTTGAAAATACTCAGAAATTGCATAGTTCTCTCTCATCCATGCCATAACCTGAACTGAAAATATGGATGGCAATTACAGCTCCCTGCATAATCCCTAATCTTACAAATAATGCCTTCATTGCCACCAGAAAGGAGGAGAGATTGAATTGCAAAGTAAAGACATGAGGTTGGCCAATGGAACTTTCCAGTTCAGGAAAAGCCACTTCTTGAAAATGAGAAATTGGTAAATGAATGTAAATCCACATAAAACCTTAATTCCACTCTCTCTGAATGATGCCTCTGCATTCCCTTCTAACTTTATTGTGACTCTGAACTGATCAGGAGCCAACAGCTTCAGTCCTGGAGGCTCCCACTTAACTTTCTGCATTGACAGAACAGCACAGCTGCTAAACTCTACCTCAGTTAGCCCTGCAGCCTTTGGCATGCAAGGCCACTTGCTGCTCCACTTTGCGGGGCTGTGATTACATCAGCAGCCTGTAATCACCTCCCACCAAACCGCTGACAGTCCCCTCAGCCAGAAAACCATCCTGGCCTTCTGCTGACACAACCCCCAGAGCGCAGTAGTGAAAATCAGAGGAGGCACACTGGATCTCTCCAGGCACACACCAACATCTTCACTTGTACAGGGGTCAGGCAGAGGGCTGTGGCTTTCCTGGATCATTTCAAATGGGGTTGTTCCAAAGTATCTACTCACTGTGCAATGGGACCACCTCTGATGTGGTGCATGCAGCTGGTGTGCCTACTCCTGCCAGATTCAGGGAGCTCACATTTGCATGTCTGTGTGCCTTAACACTTTGCTGCTGGGCTTACAGAAATGTGGGATGTGCAAGAATCATAGAATGGTTTGGGTTGGAAAGGACCTTAATGATCATCTTGTTCCAACCCCCCTGCCATGGACAGGGACACCTCCCACTAGACCAGGTTGCTCAAGGCATCATCCCACCTGGCCTTCAACACTTCCATGGAAGGGGCAACCACAACCTCCCCGGGCAATTTGTTCCAGCATCTCACCACCCAAGTGGTGATCCAAAATAATGACTTTATCCATTTTTAAAACAATGAAGGCTACCTATTTTTCAGTCTTGTGTGTAACAAATCCCAGAGATGGCACATTACTAACTGTAAAATCATAGAATCATAGAATGGTTTAGGTTGGAAGAGACCTCAAAGATCATCCAGTTCCAACCCCTCACCATAGGCAGGGACACCTCCCACTAGATCAGGACTCTCAAGACTAAATACTCCTCTGCTTCATATGAGAAGTATTGATTTAAA
>VWZI01022768.1:747730-758015 GCA_013396835.1 Psilopogon haemacephalus
TTTTTTTTTTTTTTTTTTGGTTGGGTTGGGTTGGGGCCAGAGGGGCTAATTAGTTTAGGAGGCTTTATAAATTTACATTTGAGGGAAAATGGAAATGGTTTTCTAGAATTTGCTTAAGCTGAGAAGAGTTTTCAGCAGTTTATGAAATGCATAAATGTTGTAAATAGCTGAAGCTGACAATATTTTTAGAAGTCAGAGAAGTGTAGGCAGCACATTAAATAAGTGATGCTTAAATCATCAATATATTTAGGTTTTGTTGATATCCCATAGTCCTACCAGGCTATTAAAGTTTTGCTTCATTCTTTGCACACTATTGATTTAGTTAGGGCAATTAATGAGGGAGGAATTATAAAATATGTAGTTATTCTATTTCCAATAAGCCCCATCACAAACTATATACAGGTGCTGAAGCACCTGTCCTATGAGGACAGACTGAAAGAGTTGGGGCTGTGCAGGCTGGAGAAGAGGAGGCTCCCAGGTGACCTTCTTGTGGCCTTCCAGGATCTGAAGGGGGCTACAGAAAAGCTGGGGAGGGACTTTTTAGGCTATCAGGGAGTGACAGGACTAGGGGGAATGGAGCAAAGCTGGAGATTCAGATTGGATGTGAGGAGGAAGTTGTTCATCATGAGAGTGGTGAGAGCCTGGAATGGGTTGCCCCTGCAGGGAGGTGTTTGGGGCCAGATCCCTGGAGGTGTTTGCAGCCAGGCTGGATGAGGCAGCCTGCTCTAGGGTAGGGTGTCCCTGGGCATGGCAGGGGGGGTGGAACTGGCTGATCCTTGTGGTCCTTTCCAACTCTGATTCTATGATTCTATAAACCAGTTAAATTTGGGTTCTAATTTGGTCAGGAAAATCATCACAAGGATGCTTATGGGCAAACAATTTAGGAGAATCAGAAAATTGGAAAAGTTTAGCCACAAAATGGCTTTGTCCCACTTACAAATAGGCAGCCTGGAGCCCTAAGGAAAGTCTGTCCTACTCACAATGGTGGTGAAGTATTAGTTTTGAGATAGTCCCTGGCTTCTTTGTGGCAATGTTGGAACTGCTCAGCATCTTGATAGTCATTGACAGGCTTCTAGATCTTCCCAGGCTCTAGCAGGGTGATGGGAGAGAGGCAGATGAGCTCTGACCTGATCCTGGTTCCTCTTGGGATGGAGGTTTGCAGAGGTACAGACAAGATCTCTTGCAGATGTGCAGAGAGCATAATGTGGGTGGCACTGCTCACCACAGCATGAGGCACTTAATGCCTTCTCTTGGTAAACTTGAGGCACTAAAGTTTCCAGGTAGTTCAAGCCCAAAACATCAGGGCTAAGCTGGTCTGCAGCAGGAGGCAGAGCAGATCACATCGTCGAAGACAAGAGCAGTGAGGCAGAGTAGGTTATCTGAGCAGAGCATAACAGAGGGCAGAGCAGCATGCACTGAGGCAGAGCAGTGAGGGAGAGGCAGCACAAAGCAGCACTACTGTTTGCAACTTAGCTAAATTGATATTATTTGCCCTGGTGAAAAGGCTCCTTTGGCCACAGAGATTCACCAATCAAAATGGCATTTGCCAAACTGACCATATTAGGTGAACCCAGGGCTTGCTTACCCTCATTGGGCAAGACACTAACAAGTACCTAAACACCTGTGAGTACCTGTTTATCACTTTGGTTGGGGACATAATGGCCCAAGCTTTTGTTTTCCTCCTACCCTTCCTTCCCCCATGAGCAGAAGGGTGGAGCAAGGCAGGAGATGTTTGAGGCCTATTATCCTTCCAGGACCACTATCTAGACCTTCCAGGAGGAGCCAAGCTTGCTGTGGCACTGGGCAGTGAAGTTTCCTGTTGTTTAATCTAATGTGAAGCCTACTGTAAAAGAGAAGAGTGAGAAGCTTTATTCACAAGTTCAGCATTGTGAGTTTGTAGTCTGTGCAGGACATAATATAAGTGGGGAAAAGAGTAGAGAAGGGAAGATAATTATAATGAGGCCAGAGATGTGGTTAGACACTTCCTACACAACGAAGGCAGTTGTGCCAAACTAACTTTCTGGATGAGGTCTATTCCTGACACAACAGATGCAGCTCTGATCACCTGGGAATAAGGCTGAGATTTCTATTATTTCCAAATTTAATTAGGAAGAGGAGCTGAAGTGTAATTTACATTTGTATTTGCAGCAGGAAGGGCTGCAGGCAGGTTTCCATTTGGAGAGGTGTACAAGCTCAGGTTGGGAATCGCTGCTACTGTGAAGTGCTCACTGTGTAAAGCACCAGGACTTGTCTCCCACACAGAGGGTGTCAAAGCCAGCAAGAGATTGGCTCATTGAACATCCCACTCTACCAAGCATCATCACTTTAGGAGGGACAGGGATCTGCTGGAGAGAGTCCAATGGAGGGCTACCAGGATGATGAGGGGACTGGAGCACTGCCTGATGAGGAGAGGCTGAGGGACTGGAGCTTTCTGATGTTCCTGTCTGCATTTGGATTTCTTTCACATTATTTTATGATCACAGAACTGTCTGCAGAGTTCTAAAATAGAAGTAGGTATTAATTGACTGTAGCACATTGGTTGCTGAAGATCAAGAGCTGAAAGGTTCTGCTATTCATTCTGATCGAACACTGAAGTCTGCACTACAGATCTGATTGCAGGAGACCTCATCTTGAATACTCTGTTCAGGTTTGGGCTCCCCAGTTGAAGAGGGACAGGGATCTGCTGGAGAGGGTCCAGCAGAGGGCTATGAGGATGATTAGGGCAACGGAATATTGCTTGAGGAGGAGAGGCTGAGAGACCTGGGGCTGCTTAGTCTGGAGAAGAGAAGACTGAGAGGGGATTTAATCAATGTTTAGAAATATCTGAAGGCTGGTCAGGAGGGGGCAGACAAGGTCTGCTTACTTGCTCCCAAGGATCAATGGATTGAAGCTGCAGCACAGGAGGTTCCACCTCAACACATGGGGCAACTTCTTTTTTATTGTAAGGGTCCCAGAGCACTGGCACAGGCTCCCCAGAGAGGCTGTGGAGTCTCCTTCTCTGGAGCCTTTTAAGGCCTGTCTGGATGTGTTCCTCTGTGACCTGAGCTAGATTGTCTGGTCCTGCTCTGGCAGGGGGGGTTGGGCTCTCTTTGGCTCCCTTCCAACCCTTGCCATCCTGTGATCCTGGATGATCTATGGTGGAGAATGGTAGTTTTCCACTTCAGAAGCACATCACCAGTTTCCTGAAGATACGGAAGGGAACCAGGGTCAAACACACCCATGCTGAGCTTTTGTGAACAAAGGCTCCTCTTTGCCTATAAAAGCTTTAAGAAGGATTTTTGTCCCCAAGACTACCTCTTCCTCTCTTCAGAGGTGCTGTGTTGTGACACACAGCGCTGGGAACGGTCTGTCAGGTCACGTTAAGCTAAAGGAGTGGCCTGCAGCAGAGACTCAGCTCGATTCCCAGCAAATTGTCAGCAGAGTGGAAAGCAATAGTTGCCCATATTTCATGCCAGGTCGTCAGGGAAATCTCATGTGACAGTTTGGTGTGCCCCAAGAGCTTGCTCAAATAGATGCCTGCGTCCTTAGAAAGTCTGTCTGCTGGTCTGTGCTGCTCACGTGGCTTGCTGGACACCCATCACACAGCATCATAGTGCTCTGCCAGCATCATGAACGCCAAAAACAAAAGCTTTGGCAGCAGCTTAGAGGGCCCAGGTCCTAATTGTAAGAGCTGTGTGGAAATGGACAACTGGAAACCAGCATAAAATGAGTTTTAGCTTGGCAACAGAGAAGATCAAATTTAGAAGCTCGTGGCCTGGCTCAAACAAAAAGTGCCTTGTGCCATGCTTCTGGCCTGCTACTCTATTTTAGGCTCTTCTGCCACCCAGGAGAGCTTCCTCTGGCCTCTCCATGAAGTAAATATTTCTGCAGGAGATAATAGAGTGTCTCCTCAAGGTCTGCAGGAGCTCTGCCCAGCCCTGGTAATATTGAAATTTCGTTGTCCATACAGGATAAAACTAAATGAAGACAATGCAAAGCTGTCAACCTGACAGGAAGAAAATGCTAAGCTGCTCTCAGTCATGCGAAGAGCAGCAGCCTCTATACCCAGTGCTCTCTCATCAAGAGCTTTGTTGTGGACACTGTAGCGTAGGAGGTTTTTTAAAGGGATAAGGGAGGTTATTCTGCCCCTGTACTCAGCACTGCTCAGACCACACCTTGAGTATCGTGTCCAGTTCTGGACCACTCAATTCAACAGAGATGCTGAGGTGCTGGAAGGTGTCCAGACAAGGGTGACAAAGCTGGTGAGGGGCCTGGAGCACAGCCCTGTGAGGAGAGGATGAGGGAGCTGGGGGTGTGCAGCCTGCAGAAGAGGAGGCTCAGGGCAGAGCTCATTGCTCTCTACAACTACCTGAAGGGAGGTTGTAGCCAGGTGGGGTTGGGCTCTTCTCCCAGGCAACCAGCATCAGAAGGAGGGGACATAGCCTCAAGCTGTGCCAGGGGAGGTCTAGGCTAGATGTTAGGAGGAAGTTGTTGGCAGAGAGAGTGATTGGCATTGGAATGGGCTGCCCAGGGAGGTGGTGGAGTCACTATCCCTAGAGGTGTTGAAGCAAAGCCTGGATGGGACACTTAGTGCCATTGGCTAGGGCTGGGTGATAGGTTGGACTGGTTAGGAGGAAATTTCTCCCAGTACAGGTGGTGAGATACTGAAATCAGTTGCCCAGAGAAGTTGTGAGTACCTCCTCGCCCTGGAGGTTTTCCAAGGCCAGGCTGGATCAGGTCCTGAACAACCTGGTCTAGTGGGAGGTGTCCCTGTCCATGGCAGAGAGTTGGAACTGGATTATCTTTAAATTCCTTTGCTGGTTTGAAGTAAATTGGAATATTTTAATAAGAGAAATTAGGTTATAGGCTGAGAAAGAAAAACATTGATGATGTCTACTTACTCATAGGTTTGCTGACCAATACCAAAGTAGAAACCCAAACATAAGTATCACAGAGCTGCTCGGGTCTGAGCTCTGGGCTGTTGGGCTCTCCCTTCCCTTGCCTTCCAGCTGCATCTGTGTAACCCAACTAGTCAATTCCTGCTTTTAACCCCCCCTAGCCAATCTTCCCTGCTTACCTGGCACATAAGGCAGATACTGGATAAGACTGGGTAGCGGGGGGAAGGTGGTTGGGAACCCCTCTTGGGGACTTTGATCTCTGGGATGGGCACTGTGTTTCTGTATCATCTTTTTGCTGCATATGTCTGTAAACATCTGTAATATGTTGTAAATATCTGCTTGTATATTGTGCTGAGCTGTGAATATAAAGCCATATTCCTTAACTTCCAGCCAGCTGAGTCTAGTCTGGGTGATTTCAAAAGTGTGTGGGGGCAGATAACTACCACAGTTCCCTTCCAAACCCAGATCATTCCATGATAGGATTCTAAGATATGATATACAGGTTCAGTCCATTGTGAGGCTGTAGTGGTTTAAGCAGTTCCCTGCCCCCCCACCTTTTGAAATAAACCCTGGCTAGGACTCAGAAACACTGGAAGTTGATAAATGAACCTTTCTATTTACAGCAATGCACAACATACAAGCAATTATTTACAAGATATAACAGATATTTACAGATATATACAATGAAAAGGTAATACAGAAACACCACAGCCCTCCCAGAGACCCAAATCCCCAAGAGGGGTAACCAACCACCCCCTACCACCTTTCCCCCCTTCCCCAATCTTATCTCACCACCTGTTGATGCTGAAGATAAGCAGAGGTAGATGGGCCAGGGGGGATTAGAAGTAGGAAAGTAGTTAGCAGAATTACTGAGAATTAGCTACCAAGGCAAACACAAAGGAGTCCATGCAGGAGGAGCAGCTGCAGCCAGAGTGGTCAGAAACCATCTGATATTTAATGTTTTGGGTACAATACTTAAAAACAATTATTTTCCTTTCTCAGTAAAGCTCTGGTGAAGTGACATCCTGTGTTTTCCTCTCTCAGCCAATAGTCTAATTTCTCATTCAAACCCTCCAATTAGTTCAAACCAGCACAGAGGCAAACATCCAATATAATGCTGCAGAGAGACGATCAAACCAAGCAGAAGCAACATCAGGACACCCTCTTTGTGAAACATCAACGTGCACAAACTGTGGTAGTCCATGGTTTACTGTGCAGCTGAATATTACCTGCATTTGACAAAGAGGCCTCCAACTCCATCAGCTCAAATGAATTTCAGTGCCTGGAGAGGGACAACTCCATTTATTGTCCTGTTAAGCTTTGAATACACACCAAACTCCACTAAGTGTTACTGGATATGCTGTTTCCTATGTGATTGTATAGCAATAATTATTGCTGTGGAGAGGAAGCATTTCCAAAAGCTGTTTTGATGTTGTAAGGTGCAGATTATAATTACATGTTCCCAGCAGTTTAGCTAGAAAGCAGGTACTTCAGCCTGCCAGCTTCTCCCTTTGCCCCCTGCTCCCAGCCCAAATTCTCCAAGCACACACAGACACAGTCCAACGAGCAGGAAACAAATCTTATTATGCCAGCAGGAGGTCTAAGGAGCTCTGATTTTTCAGAGCTCTAAGATGCTATTTAGGGACTGAAGCAATATGTGAAAGGAATTGCAAGTTGGAGCAGCAGTGAAAACTCCTGGTGGGTTGGTGTCCCTTCTTCAAGACAGGGTCTTTGAGCAAAGGGTGGTGTAGTTCTTCCCTCATCCTGACCCTAACAGTAACCCTAATGGCTTCTTGGGGATCTTGTCAATGTCTACACATGCCAGGATGAAGGTGCCAGGCTCTTTGGAGCAGTGCCCAGTGAGAGGACAAGGAACAACAGGTACAAGCTGGAACACAGGAGGTTCCACCTCCACATGAGGAGAGACTTCTTTACAGTGCCGGAGCCCTGGAGCAGGCTGCCCAGAGAGGTTGTGGAGTCTTCTTCTCTGGGGACTTTCCAAATCACCTGGATGTGTTCCTGTGTGGCCTGCCCTAGGAGATCCTGCTTTGGCAAGGGGAGCTGACTGGATGATCTCTTCCAGCCCCTCCTATTTTGTGGTTCTGCAAATCTCTGATTTGCACTGGTGTGCAGTGCAGTGAAGTGCAAACTGATCTCTTCCCCAGAGCTGTTGTTGCCTTCCTTTGGTGCATTTGGCAGTAGCATTGCTCTGATCACAAGACTTGAGAAAGCCTTTGGCCCTCCCTGTAGAAGTGGGCCCAGATGAACCTCACTAGGTTCAACAAGGCCAAGTACAGGGTTCCATACCTAAACTGGGGCAATCCAAAATATCAGTCCAGGCTGGGGGATGATGAGATTGAGAGGTGCCCTGCAGAAAAGGACTTGGGGGTGCTGGTGGATGAAAAGCTGCACATGAGACAGCAATGGGCACTTGCAGCCTAGAAAGCCATCCTGGGCTGCATCAAAAAGAAGTATGGCCAGAAGCTAAGAGAAGTGATTCTGCCTCTTCTGCTCTGGTCAAGTTAAACCTCACCTGGACTACTGTGTCCAGCTATAGGACCCTCAACACAAGAACAACAAGAACCTACTGGACAGGGTACAGAGGAGAGCCACAAAGAGGATCAGTGGGCTGGAGCACCTCTCCTATGAAGACAGGCTGAGACACTGGAGGCTGTTCAGCCTGCAGAAGAGAAGACTACAGGAAAGCTGGGTAGGAACTGTCTACAACAGCCTGTAGCAGCAGGACAAGGGACAATGGTTTTAAACAATAGCAGGGCAGATTTAGACACAACATTTACTATGAGGACGGTGAAATACTGAAACAGACTGCCCAGGGAGGTGATAGAGATCTCATCCTTGGAGAAGAGAAGGCTCTGGGGAGACCTTTTAGTGGCCTTCCAGTCTCTGAAGAGGGCTACATGAGGATGATGAAATACTGGAACAGGCTGCCCAGGGAGGTGATAGAGATCCCATCCCTGGAAATCCCAGTCTTGAAGGCCCTCTAAGCAACCTGATCTAGTTGGGGATGTCCCTGTTTATTGCAGGAGGAGTGGACTAGATGACCTCTTATCCAACCCAGTGCATTCCATGATTCATTCAGTGATCCATTCTGTAATTCCCTGTCCCATTCATACACCACCTTTCTTGCCTTCTGCCTTTTCTGGGGTGGGGTTAGTGGAGAGAACAGGATACCAGAGGCTGTGTCGTGGTTCAAACTCTGGCAGAAATCACAGGATGGAGTCAAGCTCTCCCACCATTCCCAGAATTACATCCCTGCTTGTACAGATAAAGCCAATAATAAGCTTCCACATCTCCCATACACCAGGAAAAAAAAAAAAAAACAAAAAGAAAAAAACCAAAAAGTTCCAGCAATCCAAAGCTAAATAGAAATAAAATGCAGGCTTCGTGCACACAGTGAATAATTTATAAAGAAAGCACTCTTTGAGGGCTGCTGCTGCATTCCAGCCTGAAATTCAGACAACCCAAGAATTGTTAAGCAGACTCATTGATATTCTTAGCAGCTTCTCATTGCAGCCATTTGGATTTCCCACGATGGTTCGTATTGGCCGCAACAAAGTTTTGCCCGTGCACTTTTTGAACAAAAGGATTGCTCTTCATGCAAGCAGACACTTATCTCCTGGAGAAAAAAAAAAACAAAAACAAAAAAACCAACCCCAAAAACTTCTCAGCTTGCAAACAAGAGTATATGTGATCAATAATTTAGCAAATGCTATCTCCCAATCCCCCATTCCAGAATTTTCAAGTACCCAAGCAGAAGTGATGCAGTTACACTGAGGTAACAGCAAAGAGCCAGGTTGGGCTGTCTGATACCAACACACAATCCACAGGTGGTTAACTCAGACAGGAAGATCTGGGTAACTGAAGAATACATGCACAGGAAAACCCTTCTCTTTCAGCAGTGTCATGGCTCCCAAAATCCAGAGCTGTTGATGCTGTATGATTTGTTCCAGTGACACACTTCTCATCAAGTCTTGATGATAGAGGCAGAGCATCGCCCAGACAGCTCTTGACATGAAGTGGGCTACAAGAAAGCTGGGGAGGGACTTTTGAGGCTATCAGGGAGTGCCAGGACTAGGGGGAATGGAGCAAAGCTGGAGGTGGGGAGATTCAGCCTGAAGGTGAGGAGGAAGTTGTTGAGCACGAGAGTGGTGAGAGCCTGGAATGGGTTGCCCAGGATGGTGTTTGGGGCCACATCCCTGGAGGTGTTTGCAGCCAGGCTGGCAGAGGCTATGGCCAGGCTGATCTAGGGTAGGGTGTCCCTGAGCCTGGCAGGGAGGTTGGAACTGTCTGATCTTTGTGGTCCCTTCCAACCCTGACTGATTCTATGATTCTGTGATTCTATGATTCTATTCTATTCTATGAAGGTACCTTGACCTCACATTTTCACACCTATAGCCTCTGGAACTGACTGTGGCTTGAAATGCAAGTGGAGCCACTCGACAACTGCATCCCCAAAAGAAGAGAGACATACACCTGCTTGAACGGGTCCAGAGCAGTGCAACAAGGATGATCAGAGGGCTGGAGAACCTCTCCTGCAAAGACAGGCTGAAAGGATTGAGGCTGTCCAGCCTAGAAAGGAGAAAACTCCAGGGACACCTTAAAGGTACATTTCCAAATCTGTAGAGGACCTACAGGAAATCTGAGGAGGGACTGTTTAGAAGAGCTTGTAGTGATAGGATGAGGGGCAATGGTTTGAAACTGGAGCAGGGGACATTTAGGTTGGACATGAGGAGAAAGTTCTGCACAGTGAGAGTGGTGAAACACTTGAAGAGGCTGCCCAGGGATGTGGTTGAGGCCCCATCCCTGGAAGCATTCAAGCAGACTCAATGTGTCCCTGGGCAGCCTGATCTAGTTAAAGGTGTCCCTGCTGACTGCAGGAGCATTGGACAAGATGACCTTTGAGGCTCCCTTCCAGCTCAATGCGATCCGTGAATCTGGAGCAGAAAACACTGCTTCTACTCACCACACAGGAGAGTCAATACCATACAAGAACAACCACATCAGCTGCCCACTGGGCAGGCACTGCCTGTACTCATCACACCAGCACGCTGGGTTGCCTTCCCAGTCTGTGCTAACATTGTACCACAAGATAACCTCCTGGGTTGTTCTCACAGTCTGTGCTAACATTGTTCTACAAGATGAACCCCTGGGTTGTTTCCACAGTCTGTGCTAACATTGTTCTACAAGATGAACCCCTGGGTTGTTTCCACAGTCTGTGCTAACATTGTTCTACAAGATGAACCCCTGGGTTGTTCTCACAGTCTGTGCTAACATTGTTCTACAAGATGAACCCCTGGGTTGTTCTCACAGTCTGTGCTAACACTGTACTACAAGATGACCCCCGGGTTGTTCTCACAGTCTGTGCTAACATTTGTCCTCAAGGATGA
>VWZI01022768.1:783748-798644 GCA_013396835.1 Psilopogon haemacephalus
AATACGGGAACATAATTATTCATTTTAAATAAGGATAAAAAAAAAAAAAAAAAAAAAAAAAAAAGCAGCTTGTAATGCCTGCACAAAATCAGAAAGGCTGCTGTGGAGTATCTGCCTCCTTAACTCCACCCAGCAAGAGCCTTGCCGAGATTGCCCTGCAGTGCTTCCTATGGAGACGGTGAGGTTTTGCAGAGGATAAACACGGTTTGGCAAATAGATTTGAAATGACTGATTTACTCAGATTTCCATGTTTACTGGTTTGCCACTGCTGTAATTTGTACTCCCTGTCGTATCTCATCTGCCCGGGCTTTGCTAAAGTGGGGCTGGGAGGATTCGTCTTTCGTAACTTTAGCACCACCACATGGTTTGCTGTGCTTAAAACTCCTATTAATAAACTGAGGATTTTTTTTTTTTTCCTTTCCTCTTTTTCTCTCCATTTTTCTTTGTTACTTTTCCATTCATTTGTTTTCTGTGCTTTCTTCTTTTCTTTTTCTTTTTTCTTTTCTGGTATTTTTCACAAGCGTTAAATAAAGACCTGAAGCCATTTCTTCCTTGGAGCAGGTACAAGATGAAATATCTCACTTCCTCAGCAATCAAAATATGAATTTTCTCTTAGGGTTGTAGGGTTCTCATTAGTCACTTCAAAACCCCTAAAAACAAATGCTTAAACGTACTGGCCAGACCCATTTGTAATCCCACAGCAAGAACGCTCCGTTCCCTGCTGTTCTGCATATTCCTCACAAAGCAGTTTCAAAAGCATGAGCTGATCTTGTCACAAATAACAACTCTCCTCTTCCCAAGAAAAGGAGAGAGAAGGTGACCATGCTGATGGCAGCAGTGGATATCAGAAGGAAGATGACAGAAAGTCAACATGTCTAAACACACAGAAGTAGCTCTCCTGTATGGACAGGCTGAAAGAATTGGGGCTGTTGAGCCTGGAGAAGGCTCCAAAGGAAACCTGAGAGCAGCATTGCACTATCTGAAGGGGACCTGAAATGAAGGCTGGGGAGGGAGGGGCTGCTTAGAAGGGCTTGTAGTGATAGGACAAGGGGCAATGGTTTGGAAGTGGAGCAGAGGAGAGTTAGGTTGGACAGCAGGAGGAAGTTCTGCACAGTGAGAGTGGTGAAACACTGCAACAGGTTGCTCGGGGATGTGGTTGAGGTCCTGTCTCTGGAGCCCATTCAACATCACACTGAATGCATCCCAGGGCAGCCTGCTCTAGTTGGAAACGTTCCTGCTGACTGCAAGGAGGTTGAACAAGATGACCTTTGAGGCTCCCTTCCAGTGTGAAGCTGTGAATTACCTTCCCTCCCATCCTCCTTGGCGAGTCTGTGAGTGCATGATGAGAGCCTGCAGACCCAGTTTTCTTTAGTAGGAACAAATATGATGGAGTTTCTTCAATGGTCATGTTGATGAAATTATTTAACTGCTCCATTCTTTTTTTTAGGTACGTGCCTGTAGCACTGGAAAGTGTGGATGCTCCCCTCCTTGTTCCTTACATTAACAGACTGATCAACCCGCTCTGAGGTAGCTAAGAAGACAAACACCTCAGCCCAGCTGAATTCTGTTGCATCTCAAACAGCCAACAAAAAAAAATTCAAGAGGAAAAAAAAAAAAAACCTAAAAGAAGAATGAGGTGAAAATCAGAGAAGGTGGATTGGAGAAATATTGGTGTGGTGGACAGAGGAAAAATTACAGAGTGAATTTGCTGCAGGGAAAGAAACAAAGACAGGCATGACTTTAATTCTGCCTCCTCTGAATAATTAAAAGTCATCTCAAGCTGCAGAGCAAATGCAAATGGCAAAGTCAATGTACCATTTATCTCCAAAATTTATTCCTCACTGGAGTTATCATTCCCAAGGACTTTTTAAGCAGTCCTTGAAAGCAAGATGGGAAACTGTGCTACAGAAGCAAGCTCCCGCTATAAGTGGTGTTTCCAGGTGCCAAGTGCCATGGGATGCCCTAAATGAGGCCAAGTTGCCATCCTCTACAGGCACAAAACAATGTTTCTCCAAGGGTCTTGTGGAGCTACATCCCTCAAAACAAAAGGTGCTGACTGGAGCCCCCAGTTCAAAATTACCTGTGAGGATTAATTTATCACCTTGTTTGTTCCTGATGCGTGATCCAAAAAAATAAGATGTCAGCGTCTGAAATTACCTCAGTAACACTAGAAAGATTTGGCCAAGAACTGCATGAAAAGAGAGTGAAATATCCAGAAAATAACCCCACAAACTAATCTAAACAGCTCAGATTTTTGGAGGTTAAGAAGCCTTTTCTTCCTTTTTGTTTTGTTTTTTTTTCTATAATCAAAATTTACTACAAGCTCCAGTGCCAGGGTGTAGCAGGAACCTGAACTCCACGCTGGAGTGGTGCCTCCCAAACCACAAAGCGCTGCTGAAAACAAAGAGATTGAGGCTGACAGAAAGGTCTGCCCACAGGGATTGGAATCAAAGATCAAGCCCTCGTGTTTCAAGCTGACATCTCTCAGGAGAGAGCTCCTCTGGCTGAGGGCTGGGACTGGCCGTGGCGTTTAAGCCACAATCAGCCTAACGGTGGAGGTCGTGTCCACTGTTTCACAAACTGTACTGCTTTTACTGGAGCATTTCTCACTCTCTGTTCCTGGCAGAGCAGAGACAAGAGGTAATTTACATTTTATTCCACGCTGTAATATTACATGACTTAGCCAAAATCCTGTCCTCTTTACTCTTTCTGCCAGCACAACTTGGACGAGTAACAAAGCTTTGATCGGTGCTCTGCTTGTCACACGCTATTCCTTCAGGTTTAATTTCTTTCTTTCCCTCCTGCATTTAATTTTTTAGCACAGATTCACTCTGCTCCACCAAGGTAGCCAGAGAGAGGCACTGTGGTCTAGCAGACATGGGACCATGTCCCAGGAGAAGCTGTGCCCCTGGCTGAGAGCCCACAGAAGAGCCAGCCCCTGTTAGACAGGAAATTGCCAGTGGCTTGGAGCCTTCGTTTCCAGCCTTGCTGATTTCCAAACATAATTTTTAGGAGCATCATGATAATTATATTTAATATTTATTCCAAAGATTTTGCTAATATCTAACAAAGTATGTGGAAGTGAGCTCATGTTCCAAGGGGAAAGAGGTTATCTCTTAGAAAAGGCTATGAGGGAGTGACAGGACTAGGGAGAATGGAGCAAAGCTGGAGATGGAGAGATTCAGATTGGATGCAAGGAGAAAATTCTTCACCATGAGAGTGGTGAGAGCCTGAAGTGGGTTGCCCAGGGGGATAGTTGGGGCCACTTCCCTGGAGGTGTTTGCAGCCAGGCTGGCAGAGGCTGTGTCCAGCCTGATCTAGGGTAGGGTGTCCCTGAGCATGGCAGGGGGGTTGGAGGTAGATGATCCTTGTGGTCCTTTCCAGCCCTGACTGATTCTATGAGATTTTCTGGTCTTGCTCTGGCAGGGAGGTTGGACTCAATGATCAACATCCTGTGATGCTGTACTGCTGCTGGTAGAGTACTCAGCAGGTAGATGTCTGCATCAGGGTTATCTGCCCAATGAATCTATTCTATGATTCTATGAAAAGGAGCATGTCCACAAGTTCAACATTTCTTTGGCTTAGATTCATAGAAAGGTTTAGCTTGGAAGAGACCTTAAACATCATCTAGCTCCAAGCCCTCTGCCATGGACAGGGACACCTCCCACTAAACCAGATTGGGTCAAGGCCTCATCCAACCTGGCCCTGAACGCCTCCAGGAAGATAGCATCCATGACCTCTCTGGGCAACCTGTTCCAGTGTCTCATCACCCTCATGCCAAAAAATTTCACCCTAACATCCAGTCTAACTCTGCCTTCCCAAAGCTTCAGTCCTCAGAAATAGTTTTCATCTTTGATTTCTTGATCATTTGTTGGAAACAAGTTAAAGGGCTTTGCTCCTTAGGGTTTGAGTGCTAAAATGTGCCCAAAATGCTGCTCTTCTACCACCTCTCTTTATCTGCACTCCAAAAATCAGCTCCTACCCTTCTATAATCCTGGGCTCTGCGTCTCATACATTAACCACAAATTCCCAGTTGCATCTCTTCCTTTAGATCCGAACCATGGTGCTGATGTTCACACCTATGTACAAGCACTGCCTGCTTGGTGCTCTGCAGAAGGGAGCCCTGTGGCTCCCTGCCCTCCCAGCACACACATAGAGCAACTGCCCAGCTCAGCCTGCTTCCATCTTATTTGTCCTGGGTGCCAAATGAGCTAGTTAGAAACACTCACTCTAACTTCCCACACAGCCTCCCAGAAGCTGTAATTCACCCTATAAACACACCACAACAGATGAAATCTCCAGCTATAAGCAGCTGGTGGAGGCAGATAAATACCACCCCTGCAATACACATAGCAAATGAAGCTAGGTAGAAACAGGCTGTGCACAGTCTAAGGCTATTAGCCAGATGAACCAGAAACAAAGTGATGGACCAACTACTAAAAGGGAAGAATTAATAACTTCCCAGGTCTCCAATAGGTTTGTTCCTTTCACTTGGAGGTGTCCTTGCTGACTGCGAGGAGGTTGGTGAGACCCCACCTGGAGTACTGCATCCAGTTCTGGAGCCCCTATTACAAGAGGAATGTAGACATGCTGGAGGTGTCCAGAGAAGGGCCATGAGGATGCTTCAGAGGGCTGCTGTGAGCACAGCCTGAAAGAGTTGGGGCTGTGCAGGCTGCAGAAGAGGAGGCTCCCAGGTGACCTTACTGTGGCCTTCCAGGATCTGAAGGGAGCTACAGAAAAGCTGGGGAGGGACTTTTTAGGTTATCAGGGAGTGCCAGGACTAGGAGGAATGGAGCAAAGCTGGAGATGGGGAGATTCAGATTGGATGTGAGGAGGAAGTTGAGCATGAGAGCGGTGAGAGCCTGGAATGGGTTGCCCAGGGGGGTGGTTGGGGTCAGAGCTCTGGAGGTGTTTGCAGCCAGACTGGCAGAGGCTGTGGGCAGCCTGCTCTAGGGTAGGGTGTCCCTGGGCATGGCAGGGTGGTTGGAACTTGATGATGCTTGTGGTCCCTTTCAATCCTGACTGATATTATGACCTTTGAGGATCCCTTCCAACCTGATGCAACCTGTGAGTCTGTGTGATTTAACTGAAACTCTGTCAGCCATTCCTGAAACTATTACTTCTCTGCAAAGCTGTATTGTGAGATGGTCCTAAAAGCCTTTTGCTTGGGTTTGCTTTCAGATCATCTATCAAAAGAGAAATTTTCCATGTTTTAGCCTAATTAGTAAAGACTTTTGAGTCTTAGCTTACTGGAAAACCCAGCCAAGCAATCAAAAAATCAGAGAATTGTTAGGGGTTGGAAGGAACCTCGAGAGGTCATCCAGTCCAATCCCCCTGCCACAGCAGGATCACCTAGGGCAAGTTATACAGGAATGCAGCCAGGCAGGTTTTGAATGTGTCCAGAGGAGGAGACTCCACAACCTCTCTGGGCAGCCTGCTCCAGGGCTCTCACAGTAAAAAACAGTCTTTATGTTCACACAGAGCCTCCTCTGCTCCAGCTTGCACTCATTGCCCCTTGTCCTGTCATTAGACATCACTGAGCAGAGCCTGGCTCTGTCCTCCTGACACTGCCCTTTTCACATCTTTAAGAACATGAATGAGGTCACTCCTCAAGCTCCTCTGCTCCAAGCTAATGAGACCCAGCTGCCTCAGCCTCTCCTCACAAGGCAGGTCTCCCACTCCCTTCTTTATCCTTGTGGTTCTACACCTCAGATAAGGTGCCAGTACCATATATAATCCTTCCTCATATGAAAAACAAATAAATAAAGCACTTCTAAACCATTGACAGTAGCTAAAAAAATAGTGAGGAAATGAAAGTTTGGAAGTTACACCCTCAGGGCACCCCAGCAGTAGGACAGCTGATGTAGATGTACCTCTCTACCAGCACAGGAGGCATTTTCTTACTGCTGTCAACATATTTATGTGAGGTCCACCCTTGGCAGGCTATGCAAATAAAGCAAAACTGATTCTTTGCTTTTCAGACATCCGTGGAAGTATAGCAGCAGGCTTTCTGTGCCTTCTGTTCCAATCAGAGAAGAAATAATTCAAGTAGAACACAATAGCTGCCAAATATTTTCTTGTCATTTCTGGTTGCAGAAAAGCTAATGGAGGGAAAGTTTGGGGAAGTGCAGTGCTGTATTTTGCAGCCCACAATGATCAAGACTGGTGGGCATTAAGAGTTGGGTGTGGTTTGACCATCTAGCACAGAGAATCATAGAATCACAGAAGGAAAGATCATCCAGTTCCAACCCCACTGCCACGGGCAGGGACACTAGACCAGGTTGCTCAAGGCTTCATCCAGCCTGGTCTTAAATGCTGCCAGAGATGAGATGTCCACAGCTTGTCTGGGGAATCCACTCCAGTGTCTCACCACCATCACAGTAGAATACTTCTAATATCCCATCAAAATGTTATCCCTTGTCCTGTGACCACAACCCCTAATAAACCCTCTCCAGCTTTCCTGTAAGATCCCCTTCTGGTACTGGAAGGTCTCTGTAACACCTCCCCAGAGTTTTCCCCATCTCCAGGCTGAATAGCCTCAACTCCTTCAGCATGTCCTTGTGGGACAGGTGCTTCAGCACTCTTTGTCATCTCCTCTGGACCCTGTTCAACAGAGCTACATCCTTTTGTTGAGGCTCCAGAGCTGGACACAATACTCCAGGTGGGATCTCATCAGAGCAAAGGGACAGAACTACCTCTCTGGACCTGCTGGCTTTGAGCCTTCAGATGATGTCTCTAATCATACCAGGGCAGAACACTGAATGAAGAGAAGGATTAACACAGCTCTTCTGCAATGCTTTCCACACAAGCCTCTCAAAGCATATGAAGAAACACTTAATGAAGCCTTGCAGTGCCCACACGAAGGAGGAGGGAGGGCAATGAAGCTGGTGAAGGGCCTAGAGAGCAAATCTTATGAGGAGCAACTGAGGGAGCTGAGGATGGTTTGAAAAAGAGGAGGCTGACGGGAGACCTCGTTGCTGTCTACAGCTATCTGAAGGGAAGTTGTGGAGAGGCTGCTGCTGGTCTCTTCTCACAGGTAATTTGAGACAAAAGGGGAAATAGCCCCAAGCTGCCACTGGGTAAATTTACATTGAACATTGGGAAAAAGTTTTCCACAGAGAGAGTGGTCAAATGCTGGAGAATGAGCTGCCCAGGGAGGTGGTGGAGTCACTAACCCTGGATGTGTGTAAGGGTTGTTTGGATGCAGTGCTTGGAGATACAATTTAGGGTGAATCCTGTAGAGTAGGGTTATAGGTTGGACTTGGTGATCCTGAGGGACTTTTCCAACCTGGATGCTTCTGTGATTCTTTACAGTGACAGAGCACTGAAGCAGGCTGTCCAGAGAGGTTGTGGAGTCTCCTTCTCTGGAGACTTTCAAAACCCATCCTGGGTGATCCCTGCCTTGGCAGGGAGGTTGGACTCAATCTCTGGAGGTCCCTTCCAACCTCCATCCTGCCTTGGCAGGGAGGTTGGACTCAATCTCTGGAGGTCCCTTCCAACCTCCAAAGGTCTACAATTCTGTATGAGAGCCAAAAGAGGGAATTAAAGCAATGCAAAACTTTGTACTTGAACATGGGTACAAAGGGCACAGCTCACTATTTTCTCCTGCAGCTTGATCGGGGAGCACCAAAGATGCTGCCAACTCCACTCAGCTCCCACTCCTCAGCTTATGAGGAGCCTGCCCCAGCCAAAAGGTCCAGTTGGCATCGTGAGCTTGAGGAGTAACACTCCTCACTGTGACCAGAGACTTTGCCGCATCCATGTTCAGTATCAAACAGCAACCTCCTGGTCAACAGAGAGTGGGAAGAGTGAGCAGTTTAGTATCGACATCAAAGCCAGAGCTGCATTTCACAGCTCACAACTGAAATGCCTGCCACCAGGCTAATGCTGTGTATTTATCAGCTGCTTTGAAAGAAAGGTGTATCAGCCAGATAAAAAGCCACCTCACTGGAACTAATCACATTTTACACTCAAACAGAGCCTTAAATCACCAACAGTTCTGAAGAATTTAGCCAAGCTCAGCAATCATGCAGACGAGAGCTGCCTGTTTTAACTTGAGCAAGTCATGAGTGAAGCCAGCAGAGCTACAGTGGTTTGTGCCAAGCTTATACAGGGGTAAGGACATGCACACGTATGGACCTCCCTCAGCTGCTGCTCAGCAAGGCTCTGCAACATGCACAGAATCATAGAATTGGGTCAGCTGGAAAAGATCATTGAGTTCAACCATGGATCTGACACCACCACAGCCAATAGACCACGCAGCCAAGGCAAGGAGATTAGAACAAACCCATACAGAAACTCCTCCATCCCCACCCAGAGAGTTGGGGACACAACTTAAGAAGGGATCCACTCTCCACACCTGGCTCTTTTCTGCTCCTTGCAGCAGACACAGTTAAAACCTCAGCTTCTCACCTCAACACCAGGCACTTCTTTACAGTGAGGGCAGCAGAGCACTGGAGCAGGTTGTGCAGAGGGCTTGTGGAGTCCTCTCCTCTGGAGACACTCAAAACCCTCATGGATGTGTTCCCGTGTGGCCCGGTTTAGATGATCCTGCTTTGGGGCAGGGCAGTTGGACTTGCTGATCTTCAAAGGTCCCTTCCAACCCCTTACATTCTGTGATTCTCTGATTCTTCTGTCACTGGTGCTCTTGAATCATAGAATGGTTTAGGGTTGGAAGGGACCTCAGTGATCATCTAGTTCCAACCCCTCTGCTGTAGGCAGGGACCAGTTGCATGCAACTATTCATTTCTCACTTTGGAAAGAGCTTCTTGGCTAAAATACTTTCCTTAAAACCACCTTCCCTTCAGTGCCTGATAATGACTAGCAGAAATACCCAGTGCCTTTTCTTTTTTTTCAGCATGTCATTACCAGGTTTCTCACTGAGTGGAGGCTGGCTGAGGTCTTGAACCTCTGAGACAACTCAGCCACCCAAAGAGTTCAGCAGTGTGATTTTTTTTTATTCGTTCCCAGTCTGGCAGATGACCACTTAACATAAATGCTGGTGACTGTGGAGAGACTCTGTCATGTTTAGTCAAAGAAACAGAGAATGGGTTGGTGGAAGCTGTAATTTCCAGCCTTCAAGGATGCCCTTTTGCATCCTTGCAGGATTGCAGGCATGTCATGAGGAAGATACTCCACTCCTTCTGACCTGACAGTTAATTATTTCTTGAAGAAAGCTACCCCCTTACATTCTGGGGAGGAGCTAAGAGTCGAGCTTTGAAAGCAGGAGCCTCCTGCTGGGTGAGAAAACACAAATTGTTCTGAGGTGACAGGTACAGGAAGGAGGGCATCATTTTAATACAGTGCTTGAGTCCAGGCAAGGCCTTTCAGAACAGGGCAAAACACAAACCACTTATCTCATCCATCGCTGACCTTCAAGGAGAGGGGAAGATTTGTGCCTGTTCCATTTCAAAACCCTGGTTTGATAGGAGTGTGTGCAGCCCCACCCCAGTGGGGCTTGCAGTCATTTTGGAGAGTGACTACAGCAGCAGCCTTTTATTAAGCCTATTCCATTCCTTAATTTGCTTTAGACTGTCTTCACTTCCTCGTTATTGTTTTAAATTCACCAAGGAGAATTTTAAATTCATCTTCTTTTTTTCTTTTTTTCCCCAAGCAAACCCTCATCAATAAGCACTGAAAGGATGATTAAAATATCACTCCGTGTAGAACAAACTATGTTAAAATTACTGTGGGGAGTAAATTACCCTAACAGAGATGTAATGTCCATGCCTTCATTTTATGAAAGGCTTATTATTATTAATAAAAAAAAAAAAAAAGAAAAACAGAAAATGAAACTCCTAACACTGTAAGCAAGTCTTTGTCAAAAGAGGAGTTTTTTTCTAAACAGCTAAATTACATGTTTTGGTCCAATACTAAATTCTTCATCCACAGAACAATTCAGGTTGGCAAAACCCCTCAGGATCACCAAGTCCAAACTAGAACCCTACACTGCAAGATTCACCTTAAACCATATCCCTAAGCACCACATCCAAACGACCTTTAAACACATCCAGGGTGGGTGACTCCACCACCTCCCTGGGCAGCTCATTGCAATGCTGACCACTCTTGCTGGGAAAAAAGGTTTCCTAATGTCCAGTCTAAACCTAGCCAGTTGCAGCTTGAGGCCATTCCCTCTTGTTCTATCACTAATTACTTGTGAGAAGAGACCAGCATCAACTTCGCCAACATCAAGCTCAACATGAACCGACAGTGTGCACAGGCAGCCCAGAGAGCAACTGTGTGCTGGGCTGAATTAAAAGCAGCTGTGGGCAGCAGGGCAAGGGAGGGGATTCTGCCCCTTTACTCTGCTCTCCTCAGACCCCACCTGGAGTACTGTGTGCAGTTCAGGAGCCCCCAGCACAAGAAGAACATGGAACTGCTGGAGAGGGTCCAGAGGAGGGCCACAGAGATGNGGCAAGACACCGGCACAGGTTGCCCAGGGAGGTTGTGGCTGCTCCCTCCCTGGATATGTTCAAGTCCAGGCTGAATGAGGTCTTGAGCGACCTGGTCTAGTGGGAGGTGTCCCTGTCTGTGGCACAGGGGGGTTGGAACTGGATGATCTTTGAGGTCTCTTCCAACCTAAACCATTCTATGATTCTATCCTTTCAGGTAGCTGTAGACAGCAATGAGGTCTCCCCTCAACCTCCTCTTTTTTAAATTAAGCAGCCCCAGCTCCTACAGTTGCTCCTCACAAGATTTATTCTCCAGCCCCTTCCCTTGCTTTGTTGCCCTCCTCTCCACATCTCTCTTGTATTGAGGTGCCCCAAACTGAACACAATCCTCAAGGTGTGGCCTCACCAGAGCTGAGTCCAAGGGGACAATCACCTCCCTGCTCCTGCTGGACACAGCATTTCTAATCTAACCCAGGATGTCACAGGCTTTTTTTATCATCTGGGCATGCTGCAGGCTCATGTTCAGCTGCTTGTCAATTAGAAGCCAAAGGTCCCTTTCTGCCAGCAGCTCTCCTGTTACACTGCCCCAAGCCTGTAGCATTACTCAGGGTTGTTGTGGCCCAGGATCAGGACCTGACATTTGGCTTTGTTGAAGCTCATCTCATTAATGCAATCTATCCAATTGCCCCTGGAGAGCCTCCCTATCCTCTTGAAGATCTTGGTGTCACCTGTACCTTCCTGCTGACACACTCTGTCTCCATCGAGGTCATCAATAAAGATGTTAAAGAGAAGTGGTCCCAACACTGAGCCACAGTGAATCACAGAATCTTGCTTTCCACCAAACCACTGGACAAAAAGGGCAAAGGAGCCCACCAGCCCCCTGGCTAAAGCAGAGAGAGAGAGAAGTAGACCAGTTACATAGCAAAGAGCAAATCCTCAGGAGAAGGGGAAAGGGAGCCACAACATCCAGCACTTGTACCTTGATGGTGGCCTTACTCCTGTTCACAGAGTGCACTGGGATGGAAGGGACCCTCAAAGGTCATCTTGTCCAGCCTCCCTGCAGTCAGCAGGGACATCTTCAACTAGAGCAGGCTGCCCAGGGACACATTGAGCCTAATTTTCTCCTCCCCTTGCTCTAGACAGATGGTCCTCTCCCTGCCTCAGGAACATTTGTGTTTGTGATATATTGAGCTGCTCCCATTCTGCTGTGTGAGAACAGACACGTAATTCACTTATTTATTCAACACTGCCTGCTGCTCCTCTGACAAAATTGCCCTTTCCATTCTGCAGAATCCCTGTTGCCTCGTTCATTTCTTATTCTTTATCCACTTCAAGTCCCTCTTCTTTATTTTCACCTCTTGTCCAATTTTCATTGTACCTCCTCTCTTTCCTACTCCCATGCTTTAACATTTTCCAGTTTATTCTGTAATCTTTTCACATCCCCTTTGAGTTTGCTCTTTCATAACTCATGTGTGTCCTTCCCTACTCCTCTTCCTACCCGAAAGTCTCTGTTAGCTACCTCTGCCTTATTTTACTTTTGCAGCAAAGTCCTGCTCTCATCCTAGCAGGACAGCAAAGCTCCTATTGATTTCGGTGGGAATTGGCCTCTTGGAGCATTTATGGCTTTGCTCAATAGACTTAAGCCCTGGGTAGGGGGAAAAGAAAGTAAATAAGCAATAAGGCCACAGCACACTGCCAATTAGTGGGTGCTCAGTGTAATAAAGTGAAGCTCCATCACACCTGTGGCATGCATTAATCAGCCCTAATACACAACCTGAGAGCCTGGATTGCTCTGAAATGGGTGCTTAAAACATTAAAACGCCTCTTTTGGTTGGTGAGAGCAATTACTAGAGGCCTTTCAGCATCTGAAGGGGAACTGCAAGAAAGCTGGGGAGGGAGAGACAAGGATAAGGGAGAATGGTTTGAAACTAGAGAAGGGTAGACTTTGACTGGACATCAGGAGGAAGTTCTTTATGGTGATGTCCTAGATAATTCTGCTTCAAGTTATCAGACCATCTCCTGTGAATCAGCCTTTGAGTACTAGGTGAGATAAATAAGTTATTGATATCCAAAACGAGTTTAGAAGCAGATCTCACTCAGCCACACAGAATGATAGAATGGTAGGGACCTCTTGAAGGCCTAGTCCAACCCCCCTTCCAGGGCAGGGTCACCTTGAGTAAAATCACACGGGAGGACATCCACAGAAGTTTTCTGCTGCCCAATGCTTTTCCCCAACAGAGGGAGTGAGAGAAAAGACCCAGCTCTCCAAATTGCCCACTTCACCTCTTTCTCTTTGGAAAGGCTGAGGGAGCTGGGTCTCTTTTGCTTGGTGACAAGGAGCCTGAGGGGTGACCTCCTTCATGTTTATAAAGATGTGAGGAGCAGAGCGAAGGTAAAGCCAGGCTCTGCTCAGTGATGTCCAACAACAGGACAAGGGGCAATGGGTGCAAGCTGGAGCAGAGAAGGTTCCACATGAACAGAAGGAAAAGCTTTCTCCCTGTGAGGCTGCTGGAATCCTGGAAGCAGGCTGCCCAGAGAGGTTGTGGAGTCTCCTTTGGTAGAGACATTCCAAACCCAGCTGGATGCATTCCTCTGTGACCTGCACAAGGTGATCCTGCTGTGGCAGGAGGGTTGGACTGGATGATCTTTGGAGGCCCATTCCAAGCCCTAATATCCTGTGAATCTCCATTCTCATGGAGAAGGGCAGCTGGATGCTATGTTTGTTTTCCGACTCAGGGCCCCCGCCAGCATGTTCCCAAAGCATTGGCATTTTCATTTTGTTCAGCTTAATGGAGGGTGACTCAAACCTTAAGCTGTTTGGCTTTGGAAAGCAAAGCAAATACACAGTGCAGCAGAGGATGAGGTATGCTGCAGACATATCTTTGAAAGCAAATTTCTCTTTCCTTTCCAGAACAACCCAACCCCTGTTCCATCATGTTCTATCTGCACATTGCCTCTCTGAAGAGACCTACCACAAACTCTGGACATAGAATCAGTCAGGGTTAGAAGGGACCACAAGGATCAGCCAGTTCCAACCCCCCTGCCATGCCCAGGGACACCCTACCCTAGAGCAGGCTGCCCACAGCCTCTGCCAGCCTGGCCAAAAAGACATGGCCCCAAACACCTCCCTGGGCAACCCAGGTGGTGTCTGCTCCCTCCCTGGGTGTGTACAAGGCCAGGCTGGATGAGGTCTTGAGCGTCCCGATCTAGTGGGAGGTGTCCCTGCCTATGGCACAGAGGGGTTGAAACTGGATGATCTTTGAGGTCTCTTCCAACCTAAACCATTCTATGATTCCAATGCCCCTGCCCTTGGCAGGGACATCTTCCACTAGCCAAGACCTCATCCAACCTGGCCTTCAATACTTCCAGGGAGGGGCATCCACAGCCTCCCTGGCTAAGCTGTTCCAGTGTCTCACCACCCTCACTGCAATGCCCTGGGGAAGCAGTAAAACATCAGAGACAGGCACCAGACATTTTGTAGACAAATCAAATCTCTCCTCTTACATCAGGAGAAAAAAAAAAAAAATTACTCCAAACGATGAGTATGTGCTACAATCAGAAATCTAAGCATTTGCCTGTAAGAGCTGAATTTAGCAATAGAGCAGAACATAAAAGAATGTATTTCATATTAAATATGAAACATTAAGTGCAGTGGGTTTCTGAGACTCAGCAAAACTCGATCATTTCTAAATCACATAGGCAGAAGGTAGCTCTCTAGTTGTGCAACACATCTGCAGCACAATACTGAAACCTTGGGAGCCTTTGCTCTTGGCACAATGAGGGCTGCACCTCCTGGGTGCATCCATGAGTGCTGGTGTAAATCAGAGCTAACTCAAAGCCACTGAGACAGAATGAATTGGAAACATCAGAGGTCCAGCATTTAAATGGCAGCAAAGACTGAGGCAGTTGACTTCAGCTACAGTTGGATCTGAGGGTGGGATTAAAGGAACCCCACTGAAAAAGACAATTTATTAGTGTCTCTTCACAGGCCCAAAGGGTGCTAGGGGTTGGAAGGGACCCAAAGAGATCACTGAGTCCAACCTCCCTGCCTGAGGAGGACCAGACAATCTAGCTCAGGTCACACAGGAACACATCCAGACAGGCTTTGGAAGGCTCCAGAGAAGGAGACTCCACAACCTCTCTGAGGAGCCTGTGCCAATGCTCTGGAGTCAGTCAAGAAGTTCCTCCTTGTGTTGAGCTGCAACCTCCTGTGCTGCAACTTACACCCATTGCTCCTTGTCCTTTGCCAGGGAGCAGTGAGCAGAGCCTGTCTCCCCCTCCTGACCCCCAACCCTCAGATACTTCTAAACATTGATTAAATCCCCTCTCACTCTTCTCTTCTCCAGACTAAGCAGCCCCAGGTCCTTCAGCCTCCCCTCCAGTCCCTTAATCATTCTTGTAGCCCTTACTCATCTAATCTTGTAGCCTTTGCTCATCTAATCTTAAAATACTCAAACCTTTTCCAAAGCATTCACAGTTTGGGTGTTTCAGCATTGGGGTTTTTT
>VWZI01022769.1:7636-51780 GCA_013396835.1 Psilopogon haemacephalus
CCCTTCCCCTTTCCCTTTCCCTTTCCCTTTCCCTTTCCCTTTCCCTTTCCCTTTCCCTTTCCCTTTCCCTTTCCCTTTCCCTTTCCCTTTCCTTTCCCCCAACAAAAGAACAGGTAGAAACTCTTCCCACTTGGAGTATTTGCTATTGCTTTCTGAGCAGCACAAGAGCCAAACCAGCAGGGGGTTATAAAGTTTATATTTAGCATAAAAGCATCTAGCAGAAAAATGCCTTTGAGTGCTTGCATGGAAGCTGAGTTTGATTTGACTGAGTTTTGACCCTCAGACAGTTCCCTGCATAAGCACAAATCCATTCTGCATGGGTGGATTCAATGGGCTGAGTTTGCCTGGAAAAGGAGTGCGGGTACCTGTGGTTAGCTTATGTCCTTAGCCCACCACAGCTTCTTCAGGGGCTTCAATTATGCAAGAGGAGTGGGTGCACTGAGCTCAGTGGTGCTTCTCACACGCCTGTGACTGAATGTGTGCACTTAGAGATTGCAATCTGAGGGCTCTCTTGTGTCTTCAGCAATAACCTAAATGCCTAAGGAGGTTAAAGTGGCTTCTGGACATTTTGTGTTGGTCCACTGCTGTCTGCCTCACTGGCCAAGGTGGAATGGAGCACCTCTGCTATGAGGACAGGCTGAGAGAGTTGGGGCTTTTCGGCCTGGAGAAGAGAAGGCTTCAAGGAGACCTTAGAGTAGACTTCCAGTATTTGAAGGGGGCCTACAAGAAGGCTGGGGAGGGACTATTCACAAGGTCTTGTAATGACAGGATGAGGGGGAATGGGTTTAAGCTAGCAGGGGGGAGATTAAAATGGGATGTTAGGAGAAAGTTTTTCACAGTGAGGGTGGTGAGACACTTGCACAGATTGCCGAAGGAGGTTGTGGCTGCTCCCTCCCTGGAGGTGTTCAAGGCCAGGCTGGATGAGGTCTTGAGTGTCCTGTTCTAGTGGGAGGTGTCCCTGCCTATGGCACAGAGGGGTTAGAACTGGATGATCTTTGAGGTCTCTTCCAACCTAAACCATTCTATGATTCTGTGATTCTAATCAATACTGCAGAATCGATATGATGGAAGTATTGTTCCACTTAATTGATGACAGGGTGATCCTTTTATAATGCTTTAGCTTAACGTGCCTCAATCTGATTGGTCTGTAGGATGCTGTCCATCCTGACCAGAAGCATACTAATTGGTTGGTATAATTAAATACAATCCCATTCATTTAATATTCATGACAACCTGTTATTCCTAACCCAGATGTTTCTCTGTCTCTTACTCCTGTGGAAGGCAGCTGCTATGTTATGGGAAAACAGAAGCCTGCCAGGCTGCCTTCCTCAACCCATGAGAACCAAGGTCGGACTGCCTTGTATCTCACACCCACAATTCAGAGGTGACTTCAGTGATTTGATGGTGTTTAAGTGCGGGAGACAGTGTCCATCCTTGGTTTCAGTGGAATTAAATGTGTTGGTTCTGTAGTAAATGCATCCTCTTTATAGTGTCACTCTCAGCTAAATGCTGATCCCCTTGAAACCAGTGGAACTGTATCTAATGTACACGGTGCAGCAGAACCCAGAGTCTGTGTGGACTGGCCTGCACACTCTTGGAAAATGTAGACCATTCCTCTGTGAAAGGAGACGCTATAATAGTGAACATCCTTATGGTTCTAAATGGCACTCCAGAATACCAATATTCCATAGAATCATAGAATGGTTTAGGTTGGAAGGGGAGACTGGATCCCAGAAAAATATTTTTCAGCATTTCAACAATTTTTCACCATTTGAACCATTTTCACCATTTGAACCATATTGGACACTGGAATAAACTCCCCAGAGAGGTGCTTAACTCCCCTACATGAGACAGTTTCAAAGGTGCTGGGCTAGCTCATTTAAATTATATCCTTACCCTGAAAGGTTGGACTGGATGATCCTTGAGGTCCCTTCCAAGCTGGTCTTCTGTGAACCTATGAATCTGTAGTATTCAAGTGCTGAGTAGAAAAGCTGCATCATCTCCCCACTTCATAGAAACATAGAATGATTTAGATTGGAAGGGACCTCAAAGATCAGCCAGTTCCAACCGTCCTGTGCCCATAGGCAGGGACACCTCCCACTAGAACAGGTTGCTCAAGGCCTCATCCAACCTGGCCTTGGACACCTCCAGGGAGGGAGCAGCCACAGCCTCCCTGGGCAACCTGTGCAAGTGTCTCACCACCCTCACTGTAAAGAACTTCTTCCTAACATCCAGTTTAAATATGCCCTCTGCTGGGCTCATCTCATCTCGTGCAGGGTTGGAACAACACTGACACACCAATATGGTGACTAATAGATCAAACATTTATTAGAACAGGACTGTTAGCTCATTAGCCAAGGCAAACGTGTCCAATTCTGATTTGGCCACATGCGTTCTGCAGGACCCTGTCCATCCCAACCAGAAGCATACTAATTGGTTGGTATAATTAAGCACAATCCCAGTCATTAATATTCATGACAGCTTGTTATTCCTAACCCAGATATCTCTCTGTCTCTTGCTCTGTGGGAGGTAACTGCCATGTTATGAGAAAGCCAGAGGCCTATGCCAGGACTCCTTTCTCAACTCATGAGAACCATGGTCAGGCTTCCTCACTATCTCACCCAGCAGCCTCCACCAGCTTAAACCCATTCCTCCTCATCCTGTCATTACAAGACCTTGTGAATAGTCCCTCCCCAGCCCTCCTGTAGGCTCCCTTCAGATACTGCAAAGCTACTCTAAGGTCTCCTCGAAGCCTTCTCTTCTCCTGGCTGAAAAGCCCCAACTCTCTCATCCTGTCCTCATATCAGAGGTGCTGCAGCCCTCTGAGCATCTTCGTGGCCTCCTCTGGACTCTCTCCAACAGTTCCATGTCCTTCTTGTGTTGGGGGCTCCAGAACTGCACACAGTACTCCAAGAATGGAGCAAAGCTGGAGGTGGAGATATTCAGATTGGATGTGAGGAGGAAGTTGTTGAGCATGAGAGTGGTGAGAGGCTGGAATGGGTTTCCCAGGGGGGTGATTGGGGCCAGATCCCTGGAGGTGTTTGCAGCCAGGCTGGCTGAGGCTGTGGCAGCCTGATCTAGAGTAGGGTGTCCCTGGGCATGGCAGGGGAGTTGGAACTGGCTGATCCTTGTGGTCCCTTCCAACCCTGACTGGATTCTATGATTTTATGAGTCTGGGGAAAAACTAGATCCTTGGAATCTGGGCTCTAGGATGCAAAGGAAGATGCTGAGCAATAGGCAGCGAGGTCACAGCAGTGCCTGCCAGGTGCTTTGTGCTCCAGAAAGCAACTAAGCCCGTTGGCCACCACACCCTCCTGGCCCCTCACCCCTGCAGGAGCAGTCCCAAGGGTCTCAGGAGCGGTTTGCACACCGTGTGCCGCGCAGGTGCTGGCTCTTCTAGAAGGAGGGATGAGAGCTTTGGCGGCGCTGACTTCAAGCGCTGCTCCGTCAGTGAGAAGGGACCACTGGGGGCCAGAGCTCCCCGAGCCCTGGCAGATGCAGCCGAGTGGCTGAGCAGAGCACGCGGCGCTAAGCTTGCTTGGTAACTCGGTACAAGCGAATGACGAAGCGAACCGTTGCGTTTTGTTCACAGTGACCATCCCAGCGGGTCCGCAAGCAAGAGAGACGGGTGTGAAACAGAGGATCCAGAGGCAGCCGGCAGACAGAGCGGCCAGGAGGGCAGGTCCAGCACCCTGACGCTCAAAGGGCAGCCCGCGGAGCTGGGAGAAGAGCAGAAGGCCAGGGGGCCCCCTCTGGTGCAGAAGGCAAGCCTCCACCACACGGGCTCCCCCGTCAGAGTGCAGCACGGCAAGGGGACGGCCTCCTGTTCCCATGCAGCTGCTTCCGATTATGAGCTCTCCCTTGACCTAAAGAATAAACAGGTACAGAGGCTTCCTCCTCAGGCTGTGGGAGAAGGGGACAGGGTGGGTGGGGCCGTGTCTGAAGTGTGTTGGGGCATCTAGTTGGAACCAGGTGACCCTTGTGGTCCCTTCCAACTCTCTGGAGCTTTGAAGTCTTGTATGGCTCTCAGGCCATGATAATGCTAATCACAGCACACACACAATAACCAACTGATCCTCCTGAAGAAATCTGTGATATAGGTTCACACTGTTGGAGAGAGTCCAGAGGAGGGCCACAAAGATGATCAGAGGGCTGCAGCAGATCTGCTACGAGGACAGGCTGAGAGAGTTGGGGCTGTGCAGCCTGGAGAAGAGAAGGCTGCCAGGAGATCTTATAGTAGCCTTGTAGTATCTGAAGGGGGCCTGCAGAAGGGCTGGGGAGGGACTATTCACAAGGTCTTGTAATGACAGGATGAGGAGGAATGGGTTTAAACTGGCAGAGGGGAGATTGAAACGGGATATTAGGAGGAAGTTCTTCAGTTGGGGGTGGTGAGACACTGGCACAGGTTGCCCAGGGAGGTTGTGGCTGCTCCCTCCCTGGAGCTGTTCAAAGCCAGGCTGGATGAGGCCTTGTGTGACCTGTTCTAGTGGGAGCAGTCCCTGCCTATGGCAGGGGGTTTGAATTGGATGATCTTTGAGGCCCCTTCCAACCTAAACCATTCTACGATTCTATGGTCTTTCAGCAGGTGCTGCTGCCTCGCCTTCACCTGGAGCCTGTGCCCTTTGGCTCCGTGGGACTGAGGGAGGAAGCAGCTTCTCCACCTCTGGCTGTGACACTCTTGTTCACCAAACCTGCTGGGCTCTGTGCCTTGCTGCCTGGGTTCTGTGGTCCAAAGTGGATGCAGATGCTCGGTTGCACCTGTAGACTTAGAAGTGGGCTGCAGGCAGCCAAGAGTGCACCTGGTCTAGGCATACCTGCATCAGTAGTGTAGTTGGACCAGATGATCTCCAGAGGCCCTTCCAACCCTTACCATACTATGGGTCTATGATTCTGAGAGCTGTGACGTGAAGAAATACTGTGTCACTCACAAGCATGCAGTGCCTGTGGGGCTCCCACCAACTGATTGTCCCTAAAATCCTCACCGATGGGAGAAATCTCCAAGAGACAGCTTGCCCTTGTGGATCGTGCTGCACAGACCCCTGGTGTACTTCCATATCAGCCTCTTCAAAGCATATCAGGTAGTGGCAGGACTAGGGGGAATGGAGCAAAGCTGGAGGTGGGGAGATTCAGACTGGACGTCAGGAGGAAGTTGTTGAGCATGAGAGTGGTGAGAGCCTGGAATGGGTTGCCCCTGCAGGGAGGTGTTTGGGGCCACATCCCTGGAGGTGTTTGCAGCCAGTCTGGCAGAGGCTGTGGGCAGCCTGATCTAGAGTAGGGTGTCCCTGTGCATGGCAGGGGGGTTGGAACTGGATGATCCTTGTGGTCCCTTCCAACCCTGACTGATTCAATGATGAGCTTTCAGGGGAAATGGGATTCATTCAGTGAGTGTCCTCCATGGTGTCTACCATGACGTTTGTGTTTTCCTCCCATTACTGCCTTCCATCCAATGCTGCGTGCTGAAGATCCAGACAGGTTTATCAGACTGAGAGAAAATAATTCAGTGCTTGAAGTTGTGAGCCTTGCCTCCTCTGCTTGAGGCTACAGCCTAGCACCAGAGCAGAAGTGTGCCCATCTCTAGCTGCATCTCCTGATGGGCTCCCAGCAGGGGCTAGCAGGACAGGGGCTAACAGCAGCTGACCTTCCCACTCAAAGGCAGTGGGGTGGAAACGTGCCTCTTGCCCTGGGTCTCCGCAGGCTGCAGCTCAGGAGAGCTGCTCTGCAAAACAAAACCTAAGGAGTCATCTGTGATTTTGCCCTGGGATGGCAGCTCGACCAGAGGATGTTTGATATGCAGACCCTGCAGTATGCAAGGTGTGGAGGGTGAGCAAATGCTAGTGACAGTGTGCAGATTATGTTATTCAGTGGGAGAATTTCAGTGGGAGCTGTGCTACTGCAGATAAAGGGTCTCCACTAATGAAGATTCCAACAGAAGAAGCTGCTGCTGCTTCTGGGCCGTCTCTCTGCCGCTTCCCTCAGGGCATCGCTTCTGTCCTTAACCATACAGGTCAGATCAATAGCCCAAGACATTCCTGAGCAGAAGAGAGACCTTGGCTCTTTAGCTCTGTCTTTCTCAAAATGCTGCATACTCAGTCACTAGGAATGCTTGCTTCACACCAGGAAAAGAAACAAGAGCAACTAATTAACTGGCTTCACAAAGGAATGTGACATATCCTCAGGGTGGGCCCTGAGGATCTTGCCTGCTATATATGGGCTTAGCTTCCTCGGTGTCCTAATGCTGCTCTGATTTGTCCTGGGGAGTGCCTGTCCTGTGTTATTTTAGATTCAGGGTCATGCTGTCCTATCACTGTTCTTGCAGCAGAAGCCAGACCTGCCCTGGATGCATGTGGGACACAGAGGCATGGTAGCTGCTCCTTCATTAGCTTCTGGTGCCCCACGGCACTGGCCCCACAGCACTTAGCCTATCTCTGAAGTGAAAGCACTTTTCTCACAGAAGAGTGCTCTTGCTGTATGTGTGCTCCTCCAGCCTGATGTGTGTCCTCAGTGGGTCACCTCCATACCTGCAAGGGGAGATTTACAGGGAGTGATTCTCTGTGGGCCATGAGGATGCTCAGAGGGCTGCAGCACCTCTCCTATGAGGACAGACTGAAAGAGTTGGGGCTGTTCAGTCTGGAGAAGAGGAGGCTCCCAGGTGACCTTCTTGTGGCCTTCCAGGATCTGAAGGGGGCCTACAGAAAAGCTGGGGAGGGACTTTTTAGGCTATCAGGTAGTGATAGGACTAGGGGGAATGGAGCAAAGCTGGAGGTGGGGAGATTCAGCCTGGATGTGAGGAGGAAGTTGTTGAACATGAGAGTGGTGAGAGCCTGGAATGGGTTGCCCCTGCAGGGAGGTGTTTGGGGCCACATCCCTGGAGGTGTTTGCAGCCAGGCTGGCAGAGGCTGTGGGCAGCCTGATGTAGGGTAGGGTGTCCCTGGGCATGGCAGGGAGGTTGGAACTAGATGATCCTTGTGGTTCCTTCCAACCCTGACTGATTCTATGATTCCATGAAGGATGTTCATTCTTTCACTCTAGTGTGTGTTCTTGTAAGCATTCCTATCAATTTACTTATCAGGTAGTTCTCTTGAACAGGAATGAGGGTGATAAGGTTCTTAGAGCACTGTCCCAGTAGTTCTCTGGTCATAGCACAAATTGAAATACAGTAGTGGAAAAGTAAGAAAAAAACAGATGGGATGAGGCATCTTTAGCCTCACAGTGCAACTGAAGTCACATCTACCTTTGAAGTCACATCTACCTTTTGGGAGAGAGGAGTGAGTGCTGTTTAGAGGGAAGGATGCATACAGGTATCTTCAGCAGGGCTTGAAGTTGCAGGCCATCTGCCAGTCATTGCCCCTCAGCTTCCTCCTAGTTGAGGAGCAGCATGCTTCCATCTCTACATAGACTTCTGCTGTGCAGCAGGGTAGATGAAGGCCAAGTGTAAGGTCCTGCACCTAGGTTGGCGCAATCCCAAACACAACTCCAGGCTGGGTGGCAAGTGGCTGGAGAGCAGCCCTGAGGAAAAGGATCTGGGGGTCTGGGTGGATGAGAAGCTCAAGATGAGGCTGCAGTGTGAGTGCAGCCCAGAAAGCAACTGTGTGCTGGGCTGCAGCAAGAGCAGCTGTGGGCAGCAGGGCAAGGGAGGGGATTCTGCCCCTTTGCTCTGCTCTCCTCACACCCCACCTCTCTGTACTCTGTGCAGTTCTGGAGCCCCCAACACAAGAAGGACATGGAACTGTTGGAGAGACTCCAGAGGAGGGCCATGAAAATGATCAGAGGACTGCAGCACCTCTGCTATGAGGACAGGCTGAGAGAGTTGGGGCTTTTCAGCCTGGAGAAGAGAAGGCTTCCAGGAGACCTTATAGTAGCCTTCCAGTATCTGAAGGGTGCCTACAGGAGGGCTGGGGAGGGACTATTCACAAGGTCTTGTAATGACAGGATGAGGAGGAATGGGTTTAAACTGGCAGAGGGGAGATTGAAACTGGATGTTAGGAGGAAGTTCTTTCCAGTGAGGGTGGTGAGACACTGGTACAGGTTGCCCAGGGAGGTTGTGGCTGCTCCTTCCCTGGAAGTGTTGAAGGCCAGTTTGGATGAGGTCTTGAGTGACCTGTTCTAGTGGGAGGTGTCCCTGCCTATGGCACAGGGGGGTTGAAACTGGATGATGTTTGAGGTCTCTTCCAACCTAAACCATTCTATGAAATGTTCCATTAATGGCCTCTATAGCAAAGCCCTTCCATTGTCGAAGGCTGGTGGGAGGGAGAGGTGTTCAGAGTGGGTGACAGAGACCTTGTACCCTCTCTATGCCTTCTTGTCCCTTTTTACAGTGCATGCAGTAGCCTGAGTGTCTCTCACTGAGCATGATTCTCTTCTCGCTAACAGAGTGGCATGTCACCATGCTCAGTGGCAACCTGGGTGAAAAACCAGTGCTGAGAATAAGATCAGGTTCATTCTTTCCTGGCAGGCTTACGAATTTCTGCCCTCTGGGCAACAAAGCCATGGGATGTGCATCTCTAATGTTTCACCATATCCAGGCCTGGCACTTACAATCATAGAATCAGTCAGGGTTGGAAGTGACCACAAGGATCATCCAGTTCCAACCCCCCTGCCATGCCCAGGGACACCCTGTCCTACATCAGGCTGCCCACAGCCTCTGCCAGCCTGGCTGCAAACACCTCCAGGGATCTGGCCCCAAACACCTCCCTGCAGGGGCAACCCATTCCAGGCTCTCACCACTCTCATGCTCAACAACTTCCTCCTCACATCCAATCTGAATCTCTCCACCTCCAGCTTTGCTCCATTCCCCCTAGTCCTATCACTCCCTGACACCCTAAAAAGTCCCTCCCCAGCTTTTTTGTAGGCTCCCTTCAGATACTGGAAGGCCACAAGAAAGTCTCCTGGGAGCCTCTTGTTCTCCAAACTGAACAGCCCCAACTCTTTCAGTCTTTCCTCACAGCAGAGGTGCTGCAGCCCTTCTCTGGACACACTCCAGCATGTCCACAGCCCTCTTGTAATAGAAGCTCTATAGAGCTCTAGGGCTCTGGAACTGGACGCAGTACTCCAGGTGGGGTTCTCCAGTCTGCACAGCCCCAACTCTTTCAGTCTCACCTCCTAGCAGAGGTGCTCCAGCCCTCTGATCACCACTTCAGCTTGCCTCAGGCTGACCTTGTTAAAGCTCCCTTCATGTGCAGTCCCTCATGGCAATGGATATTTCCCAGTCATTTCTAATTCAGCCTGAGCTGTTCACACTGAGTGTTCCTATTGAGGCCCAGAAATGCATTAAGCTAATTATTCTTTTAAATCCCCCCCTACCCCTCTCCCCCTCCCGCTTTTGCCTTCCTTTGGTGCTGGCTGTTGGATCATTCCCCGGAGAAGAGTAGCTTTAAGTAGGCAATTACTTGTGATTCATAGGGATTATTAGGAGTGAGAGAAGGCCAATCATGTCTGGCCTTACTCTGCTCTCAAATGAGAAGAGAAAGCTCCTCCAGCAAGCCAGACATGCATCACCATTACCTGTGACTGCTGTGGTGCTAATGGATGCCCTTTTATCCTCTGGAGAGGAGGAAAACAGGCCACAGCTGTGTAAAATTCTTCATTCCTGTGGAGAGTTATCACAAATGTGAACACCTCAGATATCAGTAAACAGTGAATGGCTGGGTTACAACAAGGAGAGAGGGACAAGGAGGAACTCAGAATCACAGAATCGTTTCAGCTGGAAAAAGACCTTTATTAGTTTAAGCCAGCCCCCTTGAGCTCAAAAGCTCAATAAGTACTTAATTTAATTTGGAAGCAGAAATATGCTTTAACAATAAATAGATGGTAAAGGGATGTAAAGGGTTAAGCTTACCTGGAACTGGATCCTGAATCCTCCCTGGGGGTGGTCTGACCTGCCCCCAGGTGTCATGTTTAGCCCCCTCCCACTTTCCTGCCCAGACTACTATAAGAGGGAGTGGACTTCCTGTCTCTCCTTCTCTTGGCTTTCCTCTCCTGCCTGCCCAGCACCTTGCTGCCCTGCTGCTGTCTCCCTACCTGCTCTCCAGCAAACACATGGGGAGAGCAATCATTTTTTTGGAACTCTCTAATTCTGCATTTTTACCATCAATCTTGCATCCGCCACCAAATCACCAATTTCAGTGCTTGGACTCAGCTTCCAACCACAGATTGTATTTTTGTATTGTGTATTTTATTCTCTTCCCTGCCCCCCCCACTATCTTCTGTAATTCCCCTCATTCCTATACCCTGTATTTTGGTTCCTTTTTTCCCCCATCCTCTGTAACTCCCCTTACCTTCTATTTGTTGTTAAAGTTTACCCTTTTTTTTAAGCTTCCAAATCAAATTAAGTATTTATTGAGCTTTTGAGCTGGGGGGCGTGGTGGGGAGGGGGGCTAGCTTAACCTAATACAGGGGAATTACAGAGGATACGGGCAAAGGGAACAAAATACAGGGTACAGGTATAAGGTAAGGGGAATTACAGAGGATGGGAAAAAAGGAACAAAATACAGAGTACACAGGTATAAGGTAAGGGGAATTACAGAGGATAGGGAAAAGGGAAATAAATACAGAGTACAGGTATAAGGTAAGGGGAATTACAGAGGATGGAGTACACTGTGTTGCCTGTGACACTCCGATTGCCAGGTGTATCCAGATGGTGCTTGAGAGTGAATTTAGCCAGCTAGTGAACCACTGTGTATTAGGGTCAGCAAGGGGGGTTAGAAGGGAATGATTAGGTGAGTGTCTTAGTTTAAGCCAATCCCCCCGAACTCAAAAGCTCAATAAATACTTAATTCAATTTGGAAGTAAAAAATAAACTTTAACAATAAATAGGAGGTATTTTAGGTAAGGGGAATTATAGAGGATGGGGTAAAGGGAACAAAATACAAGATACAGGTATAAGGTAAGGGGAATTACAGAGGATAGGGAAAAAAGAACAAGGTAAAATAAAATACAGCCCATAGATGGGAGTGGATGGAAGTTGAATCCAAGTACCAAAGTTGGAAATCAGTGGTGGATGCTGGTGGGATGCAGTAGGTTTGAGTTCCAAATATGGCTGCTCTCCCCATGTGCTTTTTGGAGAGCACCTCGTGAAATAGCAGCAGTAGGCAGGCAAGATGCTGGCTGGTGAGGAACAGGGACCCAAGAGGAAGAAACAGGAAGTTCATTCCCCCCCTTTATAAGAGTCTCAGCAGGAAGTGGGAGGGGGCTAAACACAACACCTGGGGGCAGGTCAGACCACCCCCAGGGAGGACTCAGGATCCAATTCTAGGTAAGCCCATCCAGGGAGGGCGCCTAACCCTTTACAAAGACCATGGAATCCAATGTACCAAGCAAGGGCAGGGAGGGCAAGTCTTTATGGGCATGCTGTTTCTGGTTTTGCCAGTCTCCTGAAACACCCTTTTGACCGGTTCCTGGTCCTTATTATCCCATCAGCAAGACACAGTAGGACTGCTGTTGCTTTGGACAGGGCTGGATGGAAGTGGGTTGTGTGTAGAAACTGTCCTTGCACACCTGGTAAGAGCTGGAGAGCAGACTGGCTTGGGAGTCCTCGTGCTTTGCATCTTGTTCTGCTCCTTAATGCTTCAGCCCTGTGGGGTGATTGAAAGAATGGACTGCAAAAAGCTGCTGATGTTTTGTCAAGGTACTGACAGCTTTCCCCATGCCTTCAGACTTGTAGAAGGACCTCTCCTCTTAGTAAATATTTTTAAATATGGCTTTTGGGGAACTGCCATTAGGGTGCATGAAACAAACTGGCCTCGCACTTCAGAGGAGCGATGACCTCTTGTCTTGGCCTCTAATCAGATCAGAGCATATGAATTTGGTGTTTTCAGAATTACAGGCTCTTGCTTCTGCCTCGTTGTGCATTTTTAAAATTATTCTTCCCACGGATAGTTGTGCTCATCCCTCCCATTTGTTCCTCTACCTTTGCATTAACCACACCATTAGATGAAGTGCTTGATGTCAGTTGTCAGTAACAACTGGCTGGGTTGAGCCTGTGCAGGTTGTTGGTGGATTTCTATTTATTTGCCTGAGTTTTCCTCCTCAAGGCAATGGCTGAGGGCTAGCTCAGATGCTTTCCAGGGGTAGGCGAGTTTAAAGGCATGCAGCAGGAGTGCTGGGGTTACAGAATCATAGAGTCAGTCAGGGTTGGAAGGGACTACAAGGATCAGCCAGGTCCANNNNATCTCCCCACCTCCAGCTTTGCTCCATTCCCCCTAGTCCTGTCCCTACCTGAGAGCCTCAAAAGTCCCTCCCCAGCTTTCTTGTAGGTCCCCTTCAGATCCTGGAAGGCCACAAGAAGGTCACCTGGGAGCCTCCTCCTCTCCAGCCTGCATAGCCCCAGCTCTTTCAGTCTGTCCTAATAGGAGAGGTGCTGCAGCCCTCTAAACATCCTCGTGGTCCTTCTCTTGACACACTCCATCATATCCACATCCCTCTTGTCTGAGGGACTCCAGAACTGGATGCAGTACTCCAGGTGGGGTCTCATCAGGGTGGAGTAGAGGGGGAGAATCACCTCCCTGGACCTGTTGGCCACACTTCTCCTGATGCAGCCCAGGCTCTGCTTGGCTTTCTGGGCTGCAAGTGCACACTGCTGCCTCGTGTTGAGCTTCTTCTCCACCAGCACCCCCAAGTCCCTTTCCTCAGGGCTGCTGTCCAGCCACTCACTGCCCATCCTGGATTTGTGCTTGGCATTGCCTCCACCCAGGTGCAGGACCTTGCACTCCAAGTCTGCAAGGGAAGGGCACCTCCAGGCTCCAGCTTGGATGGCTGTCACTCTAGGAAGAGGCAGGAGGAAGCTCACAGTACTGATGCTTCAGCTAGCTGTGGCCAAACTGGGGCCTTTTGTTGAAGTCAAGGGCACAGCAGTGCAGGCAAAAGCTAACTCAGTGCTGCAGGTCCTACTAGCAGTCACTGCAGACCAATGGGTGCGGGGTGAGAGAGGGCAGCAAGAGCTGGGGCAGCACACCCAAGCCTCTCTCTCTTTCTGTGTCTTCCAGGTGGAAATGCTAGAGCACAAATATGGTGGCCACCTGGTGTCTCGCCGGGCAGCCTGCACCATTCAGACTGCCTTCAGGCAGTACCAGCTCAGCAAGAACTTTGAGAAGATCCGCAACTCCCTGCTGGAGAGCCGCATGCCGCGGCGCATCTCTCTCAGGAAGGTCCGCGTCCAGAACTCGGAGAGCTTCTCCGCCGAGAAGGCCCTGGTGGAGGGCTACAACTTCGTGGGCATCCCCTTGGTGAGGTCCCCCTCGTTGCCAGCCACCATCAGCGGGGCTCTCACTGAGCTGGAGGACTCCTTCACGGAACAAGTTCAGTCCCTGGCTAAGTCTATCGATGATGCCCTCAGCACCTGGAGCCTGAAGACCATGTGCTCGCTGCAGGACGGGGGCTCGTATCAGATTAGGGAGACCTTCAGTGCCAGTTCAGTGCAGCCAAACCAAGACTTAGAAGCTGAGCTGCAGGACAAGGAGAAGGAGGAAGGGCTCCTGCCGGATACTCTGTCCAAGAGCAGCAGCACTCTCATGATGGCTTTTCGAGATGTTACAGTCCAGATTGACAACAAGAACATCTCTGTCTCCTCGTCTACCTCGGTGTCCATGGCAAACTGCCTCAGCAACAATGCCCAGGCTGAGCTCTCTCAAGCTACCAAAGCTGAAGAAAGCCCAGGAGAAAGGGAAGGAGAAGCCAGTGAACCACCTGCTGCCCCAGAAAGCTTGCCTGACCCTGGAGCTCTCCAGAACAGCCACACTTTGACTGAGGCGGACATCAGCGCTAATGGCAATGGCACAGGGGACAGCGCTGCTGAGCCTGGGCAGATGGCGGTGCAGAAGCTCCAGTTTGACTCTGGCAATGAGACAGGGCAAAACAAAGGCTCCGAGTCTGAAAACGCAGACAACTCAGAGCAGCTGAGCAGCAGCAGCACCTCCACTTCAGCCAAGTCAGCCTCGGAGGTGTCCTCGAAAGAGGCGCTGCAGGCCATGATCCTCAGCCTCCCCAGGTACCACTGCGAGAACCCAGCCAGCTGCAAGTCCCCCACCCTCTCCACAGACACCATGAGGAAACGCCTCTACCGCATCGGCCTCAACCTCTTCAACATGTGAGTGGCTTCTCCTCCCTTCCCACTTCTCAGCATGTTTCCTGCCTCACAGGAGCAGGTGATGGCAGCCTCTTGCTCTGTATAGATGAGTCTCCATGGACCATAGAATCATAGTATCAATCAGGGCTGGGAGGGACCACAAGAATCATCTAGTTCCAACCCCCCTGCCATGCCCAGGGATACCCTACCCTACATCAGGCTGCCCACAGCCTCTGCCAGCCTGGCTGCAAACACCTCCAGGGATGTAGCCCCAAACACCTCCCTGCAGGGGCAACCCATTCCAGGCTCTCACCACTCTCATGCTCAACAACTTCCTCCTCATGTCCAGTCCGCATCTCCCCACCTCCAGCTTTGCTTCATTCCCCCTAGTCCTGTCCCTACCTGAGAGCCTCAAAAGTCCCTCCCCAGCTTTCTTGTAGGTCCCCTTCAGATCCTGGAAGGCCACAAGAAGGTCACCTGGGAGCCTCCTCCTCTCCAGCCTGCACAGCCCCAACTCTTTCAGTCTGTCCTAATAGGAGAGGTGCTGCAGCCCTCTGAACATCCTTGTAGTCCTTCTCTGGACACACTCCAGCATGTCCACATCCCTCTTGTCCGAGGGACTCCAGAACTGGATGCAGTACTCCAGGTGGGGTCTCATCAGGGTGGAGTAGAGGGGGGAGAGTGACCTCCCTCCACCTGCTGGCCACACTGCTTCTGATGCAGCCCAGGCTGTGCTTGGCTTTCTGGGCTTCAAGTGCACACTGCTGCCTCATGTTGAGGGATGTTCTTTCATTCAAGAGCATGACGAGCCCATTGCCCCACAAGTAGTGTCCATGCTCTCCTGAATTCTCAACCTGGTCCTAGTTACATACAGCCTATTTGGCACCTACCAGCTGAGCCCAGCATCTAGGCTCCTGCTCCACTTTGTTGCAAATGAGGAAGGATATCCCCTTAGGCTATCAGGTAGTGACAGGACTAGGGGGAAAGGAGCAAAGCTGGAGGTGGTGAGATTTGGATTGGATGTGAGGAGGAAGTTCTTCACCATGACATTGGTGAGGCCCTGGAATGGGTTGCCCAGGGAGGTGGTTGGGGCCACATCCCTGGAGGTGTTTAAGGGCAGGCTGGCAGAGGCTGTGGGCAGCCTGATCTAGGGTAGGGTGTCCTTGGGCATGGCAGAGGGATTGGAACTAGATGATCCTTGTGGTCCCTTCCAGCCCTGACTGATTCTATGATTCAATGATTCTAAGTGTAGCTGGGACTGTAGACTCAGTTCTGGTTACTTAACATGGGGCACTTCCAAGTAAAACATGAGACAGAGGTAGAGCTGGGCTTAGCTAGCCCAGTATGAGACCTCTGGCTGTCATTTTCCTTCTGATGTTTGGGTAGATTATCACCTGACAGACCACACATCTGAGTCTAATATCCTGTGAAAAGGCTGTAGATGTGAAAGGAAAAGCAGATCAGCCCAGAGATCATCACCAGAAGAGGTTACCTTGAGGAAGTATAGAATCACAGAATGGTTTCAGTTAGAAGGGACCTCAAAGATTATACAGTTCAACCCCCCTGTGCCATAGGCAGGGACACCTCCCACTGGAACAGGTCACTCAAGGCCTCATCCAACCTGGCCTTGAACCCCTCCAGGCAGGGAGCAGCCACAACCTCCCTGGGCAACCTGTGCCAGTGTCTCACCACCCTCACTGTGAAGAACTTCCTCCTAACATCCAGTGTCAATCTCCCCCCTGCCAGTTTAAACCCATTACTCTTCATCCTGTCATTTCAAGACCTTGTGAATAGTCCCTCCCCAGCCCTCCTTTAGGCCCCCTTTAGATGCTGGAAGGCTACTCTAAGGTCTTCTCGAAGCCTTCTCTTCTCCAGACTGCAGAATCCCCAACTCTCTCAGCTTGTCCTCATAGCAGAGCTGCTGCAGCCCTCTGAGCATCTTCCTGGCCTGCTCTGCACTCTCTCCAACAGTTCCATGTCCTTCTTGTTCTGGGGGCTCCAGAGCTGCACACAGTACTACACCTATAGTCTCTTTTGGATTGGCAGAAAGTAGCTGAGCTCTTACAAGGAGCTTTAGATTTGTTTGCTTTTTCGTTTTCCATGGTACTTTTCTCCTCTAAGCACGCCATGAGCAATACTGGGTTTTGCTTCATCATCACATTCTCATCTCGTTCTGTCTTGGCTTCCATTTGTGTCCCGTCATGAAGATGCTGGGCATGGTAATGCACCCATGACAAGAGAATGCTTCATCACACCTGGGCCTTTGGTTAGAATGAGGGCTAAAGATTATGCAGTCCTGGACAGACACTTTTCACAGGCAAAGGAATTGTGTGTGTGTGTACTGTGGAGGGTCTGAACTTCAAGAAGTAGGAACCTGCCACAGAAGTTTTCAAGGCTGGGCTCAGAGCACACCCAGGACTGAGGTGGTGTTGGAGCAGATAGATAGTATGGGACACGTACAGAACCAAAGAAGACTTTTGACTAGCTCTGAGATCAGGTTGTGAAGAGGTGGGTCCAGGTGTTTGGATCAGAATTAGACTCTGAGCAGAAGGAGGCTGGCAGGAGGGAAGGTCATCACCAGATGTAGGTTGGGGTTGGTTATTATAGAAATAGTTTTAGGTCCATACAGATGTTGTGGTGTTAGTATTGGGACAGATGTACCTCTGGAGGGGGGCACAGAGTCTCTGGCACTGTGTTCTGGTATTCTAAGCTGTGCTTGGCAGTAATCTCTCCACCCAGTGTGGTTGTTGCACATCTTACATGAGCACTGATGTGAAGATAAAGAAGGAGTGAAAATTCTTTTCCCCAGCCTATCCTCCTCCCCCAATCTGCCTGGCACAATTTCCTGTGACACATTAGCAGCACCAGGTCTGTTCTGGGGAAGCAGCATTGCCAGCCTCCTTCATTCAGTGACCTGGATTCACCACATCTTGCAGGTCCTGTGGGATGGGATAGAATAGAATAGAATAGAATAGAATAGAATAGAATAGAATAGAATAGAATAGAATAGAATAGAATAGAATAGAATAGAATAGAATAGAATAGAATAGAATAGAATAGAATAGAATAGAATAGAATAAGTTAGGTTAAAAGAGACCTCCAAGATCATCCAGTCCAACCTTGCACCCAGCCCTATCCAGTGGCACTAAGTGCTCCATCCAGTCTGCTCTTGAACACCTCCAGGAATGGTGACTCCACCACCTCCCTGGGCAGCCCATTCCAATGCCAATCACTCTCTCTGGCAAGAACTTCTTCCTAACATCCAGCCTATACCTCCCCTGGCACAGCTTGAGGCTGTGTCCGCTTGTTCTGTTGCTGGTTGCCTGGGAGAAGAGACAAACCCCACCTGGCTACAACCTCCCTTTAGGTAGTTGTAGACAGCAATGAGGTCACCTCTGAGTCTCCTCTTATGCAGGCTGCACACCCCCAGCTCCCTCAGCCTCTCCTCACAGGGCTGTGCTCCAGGCCCCTCACCAGCCTTGGTGCCCTTCTCAACATCTCTCTTAACTTGAGGGGCCAAGAACTGGACCCAGGACTCAAGATGTGGCCTGACCAGTGCCAAGTACAGGGGCAGGATAACCTCCCTTGTCCTGCAGGCCACACTATCCCTGATCCAGGCCAGGATGCTATTGGCTCTTCTGGCCACCTGGATGATCCTTGTCATCCCTTCCAGACCTGACTTATTCTATATGCTGGGCACATCTTTGAGGAAGGAGAGAGTGAGAATGAGCCACCTCTGCTTATCTCAGCTTGGAAGGCTTGGGAGGTTTAAATGGGGTGGTAGGAGGAAGTTGTCTGCAGTAAGGGTTGCTGGACACACTGCTGGCTCATGTTCAGCCTAGTATCTCCCAGCACCCCCAGGTCCCTCTCTGCCTGGCTGCTCCCCAGCCACTCTGTCCCCAGCCTGTAGTGCTGCCTGTTCATGTTTAGGTGGCCATCGACAGCAGTGAAGTCACCTCCGAGCCTCCTTTTCTCCAGGCTAGACAGACTTACTGCAAAGCTCCAAAACATAACTTCCTAGTCAGGGCTCCCCTGCTCCCTTGAAACCAGCTACTGAAACAGTGTGTGGTAACCTGTGCAGTTCAGTTCTCTTGACAAAACAGCAGAGGAGGACCTGTTAGCCCTAGGGAGTAAAGCCTTTTTTTGTATTCTGTGAGTGGGATCTAAGTGGCACATGGCTTTCCTTGTGCCACCACAGTGCATCTTCTTCCAAAGGGCTGGGAAGACCTTTTGGCTGCTTATTTGGTCGTTGATTATTTGGTTTCCCTGACGGTTTCTACAACTACTTGAAGGGACATTGTGGAGAGAGGCTGGAGCTGGTCTTTTCTCACAGGTAATTGGAGACAGAACAGAGGGGAACAGCCTCAAGTGGAAGCTGTGTGGGTTTAGATTGAACATTAGGAAAGTTTTTCCCAGCAGGAGTGGTCGGGCACTGGATTGAGTTGCCCAAGGTGGTGGTGGAGTCACCAGCCCTGGATGTGTTTAGAAATCATTTGGATGTGGTGCTCAGGGCTATGGTTTAAGGTGAATCTTGTAGAGTAGGGTTCTAGGTTGGACTTGGTGATCCTGAGGGGCTTTGCCAGCCATCTGAAGATGGGCTCTTCTCACGGGTAATTTGAGACAGAACAGAGGGGAATGGCCTTAAGCTGAGGCTGTGTGGGTTTGGGTTGGACATTAGGAAAGTTTTTCCCAGCAGGAGTGGTCAGGCACTAGAGTGAGGTGCCCAAGGAGGTGGTGGAGTTACCAACCCTGGATGTGTTTAAGGGTGGTTTGGATGTGGTGCTTATGGATATGGTTTAAGGTGAATCTTGTAGAGTTGGGTTCTAGGTTGGACCTGGTGATCCTGAGGGGCTTTGCCTACCTGGATGTGTCCGTGGTTCTGTGATCCTAACCAGGAGCCAATTCACCTTTGTAAGTTTCCTATGCAGGCATGGAGCCCAGGCCCTGGGGTGAATATGTGCATGTCCTTTTAGCTGCCCCTTCCCCTGGCTGAAGAGCTGGCAGCCCCCAGTTCTCAGCAGCATCTGCCACGGTCTAGCTGGCGCTGTGCTGTGCTGTCAGACAGCAGTGCTCTGGCTGGGAGCAGCTCCCCGGGCAAGCGTTGCTGCTGCTGCACTGCCCTGGCATTTTCCCCAGCCCCACTCCAGAGCGAGGGGGTGGAATCCCTGGAACAGAGAGTGCTTTGTCATGAGCACTGCTGTAATCACTCTGTGTGGGCAGCTGCCTGCGTGGGCAGAGGGAAAGCTAACGGGACCCAAGGAATCCTGCAGCAATGCCAGCCCTGCCCAGCGCCCTGTGGCACCAGGGAGCAGCAGGGACTGGGCTTGGGAGAGAGGCAAGCGGAGATCATAGAATCAGTCAAGGTTGGAAGGGACCACAAGGATCAGCCAATTCCAACCTCCCTGCCATGCCCAGGGATACCCTACCCTACATTAGGCTGCCCACAGCCTCTGCCAGCCTGGCTGCAAACACCTCCAGGGATATGGCCCCAAACACCTCCCTGCAGGGGAAACCCATTCCAGCCTCTCACTACTCTCATGCTGAAAAACTTCCTCCTCACAACCAATCTGAATCTCCTCACCTCCAGCTTTGCTCCATTCCCCTTACTCCTGTCACTCCCTGACACCCTAAAAAGTCCCTCCCCAGCTTTCTTGTAGACCCCCTTCAGATCCTGGAAGGCCACAAGAAGGTCACCTGGGAGCCTCCTCTTCTCTAAAATGAACAGCCCCAAGTCCTTCAGTCTGTCCTCACAGCAGAGGTGCTGCAGCCCTCTGAGCATCCTCATGGCCCTTCTCTGGACACACTCCAGCATGTCCACATCCCTCTTGTAATAGGGCCTCCAGAACTGGATGCATTAATCCAGGCGGGGCCTCTCCAGGGCAAAGCAGAGGGGGAGAATCACCTCCCAGGCCCTGCTGGCCACACTCCTCCTGATGCAGCCCAGGATCTGGTATGCTGCACCTCTGGGCAAAAGCTTCACGCTGCAGTACCTGGCATGCATCTGCAGCTGCTCAGGGACAGAGATGCTGTGCTGGTGCCAGCGTTTTGTGGAGAACTAAGCTAATCCTGGGAAAAGATGCTGGAAGGCTGCTGTCAGAGAGGTGTGTGCAGGTGTGTGTGAGTTATGGTGCAGGGGGCTGCACAGCTGGGCTGGGTTAGCCTTGCATCCTCTGGCAGTGTGTGTTCCCTGTCTGCTGAAATCTGTATGTCCAGGACAGTGTGTGAGCTGCCTTTAGCCAGCCATACTCAGTGCCCAGCTCCTCTGGAGTAAGCCTAAGATCAGCCCAGTGGCTTGTGAGTGACATCAGTGGAGCTGAGATCATCCTTTGCTGTGAACACCATACAGTCCCTTGCTAAATGCCAACATGTGGAGGTGGAGGTGCATTTTATGACTGTATCTTGTCTTTGGCTTTGCTGCTGATCATGGCAGGGGGGTTGGAACTAGATGATCCTTGTGGTCCCTTCCAACCCTGACTGATTCTATGATTCTGTATGTGGCCTTTGCACTTAGGAGACAGCTTTGCCTGTGCCCTTCAAAGGTGAACCAGAACATATGTGTGATAACAGGAGTTGCACTGATGCTTTTCCCTGGGATTTTCAATACCAGCTCTTCTTGCATTTCTCCTGTTCATAAATCTAATGGTGACTTCTTCTCCCAGCCACTGTCCCCTGGGATACCACACTGAGCAGGCTATTTCCTTTGTGGCATCACAAAAGAAGCAGAACTATTCCAATCCTCTCTGTCTTTGGTGTATCCTTGAGGCCCCTTAAGGAGCAGGCCATTCCTCTGAATGCTGCTTCCCTTATAGCCACTCATGCTGCTCATCCACCCCCTTCATCCACCTGTTCTAGTGGGAGGTGTCCCTGCCTATGGCAGGGGGTTGGAACTGGATAATCTTTGAGGTCACATCCAACCTAAACCATTCTATGATTCACAATCTGACAGCCTCACAATCTCTGCCATGCACTCACCTGCTCTGAGATCTCATCCCCGTCCTTCCCCCACCTCAGGGAGGCTGCCTGAACAAACTCACTTCTTGACCCTTGAAGAAGTTCTCTGAATTTGGCTTGTGAGGAAAGTACAGTTTGCTTTCTTAGCCTCTCCTCAGTCACCAGCTCAGAGAACCAAAGGAGTGTGGAAGTTTTCTTGGTGTTGCACAAATTCCCCTCAGCAAGAATGCGTCATAGAATCATAGAATGGTTTAGTTTGGAAGAGAGCTCAAACCTCATCCAGTTCCAGCCTCCCTGTGCCATAGGCAGGGACACCTCCCACTAGAACAGGTCACTCAAGGCCTCGTCCAGCCTGGCCTTGAACACATCCAGGGAGGGAGCAGCCACAACCTCCCTGGGCAACCTGTGCCAGTGTCTCACCACCCTCACTGGAAAGAACTTCCTTCTAACATCCAGTTTCAATCTGCCCTCTGCCAGTTTGAACCCATTTCTCCTCATCCTGTCATTACAAGACCTTGTCAATAGTCCCTCCCCAGCCTTCCTGTAGGCTCCCTTCAGATACTGCAAGGCTACTCTAAGGTCTCCTTCTCTTCTCTAGGCTGCGGAGCCCCAACTCTCTCAGCTTGTCCTCATAGCAGAGCTGCTGCAGCCCTCTGATCATCTTCATGGCCCTCCTCTGGATTCTCTCCAACAGTTCCATGTCCTTCTTGTGCTGGGGGCTCCAGAGCTGCACACAGTACTGCAGGTGGGGTGTGAGGAGAGCAGAGCAAAGGGGCAGAATNTGTCCTTGTTGAATGTCATGAGGTTGGCCTGGACACACCTCTGCAGCCTGTGCAGGTCCCTCTGGATGGATCCCTGCCCTCCAGCAAGTCAACTGTGCCACACAGCTTGGTGTCATCTGCAAACTTGCTGAGGCTGCACTGATTCCTCTGCCCATGGCACTGACAAAGATGTTAACCAGCACTGGTGCCAGCACTGACCCCTGAGGGAGCCGCTTGGCACTGGTGTCCAGATGGACATTGTGCCCTTGATCACCACTCTCTGTGTGCCACCATCCACCCAATTCCTTACCCAGCAGTGCTCCACCCATCCAGTCTGTGTTTTTCCAGTTTGGTGAGCAGGATGTCCTGTGGGACAGAGTGAAAAGCCTTACTCAAGTCCAGGTAGATGCCATCAGTTGCCCTTCCCTTGTCCACCACTGCTGTGACTTCATCACCACAGACTAAACTCTCAAAAGAAAAAACCCCTGCACAACACACGTGTACATGCTCATGCCTGTCTGTACAGGCACCACGTAAGCTCACAGTCCCTCCTAGGACACACAGAAGCATGGCTACCCACAGCAGTCAAAGGGGTCGGGGGAGCATGTGTTGTGCAGAACACACCCACCTGCACAGAGCACAGACACTATCCTTTGGTGGTTTGGCAGTCCTTGTGTTGTGTCCCCCCACACACTTCAAAATAACCCAGGCTAGGACTCAGTTGGCTGGAAGTTGGTAAATGAAACTTTACATTTACAGCTTTGCACAATATACCAGCAGGTATTTAAAATGTATAAGAGATATTTACAGATTTATACTGTGAAAAGGTAATACAGAAACACCACAGCCCTGCCAGTGAGCAAAATGTGTGGCCAGCAGGTCAAGGGAGGTGATTCTCCCCCTCTATTTCACCCTGGAAAGGCCCCACCTGGAGTACTGCATCCAGTTCTGCAGTCCCTATTACAAGAGGGATGTGAACATGCTGGAGTGTGTGCAGAGAAGGGCCACGAGGATGCTCAGAGGGCTGCAGCACCTCTGCTATGGGGACAGACTGAAAGAATTGGAGCTGTTCAGTTTGGAGAAGAGGAGGCTCCCAGGTGACCTTATTGTGGCCTTTCAGGATCTGAAGGGGGCATACAAAAATCTGGGGAGGGATTTTTTAGGCTACGAGGGAGTGACAGGAGTAGGGGGAATGGAGCAAAGCTGGAGGTGGGGAGATTCAGATTGGATGTGAGGAGGAAGTTGTTGAGCATGAGAGTGGTGAAAGCCTGGAATGGGTTGCCCAGGGAAGTGTTTGGGGCCACATCCCTGGAGGTGTTTGCAGCCAGTCTGGCAGAGGCTGTGGACAGCCTGATGTAGGGTAGGGTGTCCCTGGGCATGTCAGGGGGGTTGTAACTGGCTGATCCTTGTGGTCCCTTCCAACCCTGACTGATTCTATGATTCTATGATTCTAAAATCCCTAAGAGGGGTTTCTAACCACCCCTACCATCTTCCCTCTCCCCAGATTATCTCACCATCTGTTTTATGCAGCACATAGGCAAAGGTAAATGGGCCAGGGGGGATTAGCATCAGGAAAGAAGTTAGTGAAATTATTCAGATTCAGCTACAAAAGGCAGGGCAAAAGAGCCACGCAAAAGCAGCCACAGCCTAAAACAGTCTAACTTATCTATATTTGGGTTATACTCTTAAGCCTTTTTTTTTTTTTTCCTTGTTCTTCAGTAAAGCTATGAGTGAAGTAGCACCATCAGTGTTTTCCTTACTCAGCCTACAGTCTAATTTCTCATTCAAATCCTCCAATTAATTCAGACCAGCACAGCACCCAAACACACATGCTGGCACTGCTCCCAGGAGCTGCCTGTGCAGGAACAGGCAACACCAACGACCAGAAAGCAATGCCCACAGCCAGGCAGTCAGACCCACTCAGCACCAGGCACTTGCAGCCACACAGTGAGGATCATCTAGTTCCAACCCCCCTGCTATGCCCAGGGACACCTTACCCTAGATCAGGCTGCTCACAGCCTCTGCCAGCCTGGCTGCAAACACCTCCAGGGATCTGGCCCCAAACACCTCCCTGCAGGGGAAACCCATTCCAGCCTCTCACTACTCTCATGCTGAAAAACTTCCTCCTCATGTCCAGTCCGCATCTCCCCACCTCCAGCTTTGCTCCATTCTCCCTAGTCCTGTCACTACCTGATGATCTAAAAAGTCCCTCCTCAGCTTTTCTGTAGGTCCCCTTCAGATCCTGGAAGGCCACAAGAAGGTCACCTGGGAGCCTCCTCTTCTCCAAACAGAACAGCCCCAACTCTTTCAATCTGTCCTCACAGCAGAGGTGCTGCAGCCCTCTGAGCATCCTCATGGCCCTTCTCTGGACAAAATCCAGCATGTCCACATCCCTCTTGTAATAGGGGCTCCAGAACTGGATGCAGTACTCCAGGTGGGGCCTCAGCAGAGCAGAGTAGGATACCAGGGCTCAGATGAGAAAGATAGAAAGTGGCACTCAACTCCAAGCACTAAAAATGTATAAAAGATACTTCTTTTTTTTACTAAAAAAACCAAAAAAAAACCCCAAAAAAACCCAACTTGACAGAATGCCTATGTTTGGTTACCCTCTTTTGTGACTTGAGCCTCATTTGCTGCTGTGTCAGCAATGTCTCTGAAGTCTGTTCACAGCTGCCTTTTGCCTTTGTCTGCCTTGAGAAGGTGCCACCTGAGCTCCTCTAAAGCACAGAATTTCAGGCCCAGCTCTACCCCTGATCCTGGGGACAGCTCAGTGTGAGGTGCTTTTGGAGTAGCTGAAGTACTGATACTTGCTGTGCTGTCTGTGTGGGGGACATGGTCCAATCATGTCCTCACAGGGAGTCTAAACAAACCAAGCTGAAGCAGGGGCGATGCAAGAGCCTTTGACTCTGAAGCAGGTAGTGACAGGACTAGGGGAAATGGAGCAAAGCTGGAGGTGGGGAGATTCAGATTGGATGTGAGGAGGAAGTTCTTCACCATGAGAGTGGTGAGGCCCTGGAATGGATTGTCCTGGGAGGTAGTTGGGGCCACTTCCCTGGAGGTGTTTGCAGCCAGGCTGGCTGTGTCTGTGTGTAGCCTGATCTAGAGTAAGGTGTCCCTGGGCATGGCAGGGGGGTTGGAACTGGATGATCCTTGTGGTCCCTTCAAACCCTGACTGATTCTATGATTCTAAGCAGACAGAAGAGAGTCACTGATGAGGCTGGGCATGTGCAGCGGGATCCTTTGTGGCAGTAGGATGGCACTCAGGATTGCCAGGTGAGAGTGGGTGCTGCAAGTGACAAGGCAGGTCTCTTAGCACCCTTTTGACTTCAGCAGTAACTTCGGGGTTTACTGCCCCGAGTCACTTCTGGGTTCCATCCCTGCCACATGCATGAACACCTAGGAGCCACGAACATACCAAGGGCTGCGTTGCTGCACGCCAGAGGCAGTAATGCCTTACAGAGATCCTGCAAACTCACCATATCTCTGTTCTTCCCTTTCAGAAACCCAGACAAAGGGATCCAGTTCCTGATTTCCCGGGGCTTCATCCCAGACACCCCCATCGGGGTGGCACACTTCCTGCTCCAGCGGAAGGGGCTCAGCCGACAGATGATTGGGGAGTTCCTGGGCAACAGCAAGAAGCAGTTCAACAGGGATGTCCTGGAGTAAGTGTGCAAACCCCTCTACCCCTTCTCCTTGCACTGTAAAGGACTTTCCAGGAGTCTCCCCTGCCAGGATAATTTTTCACATACAGGGCTGGAATGACACAAGCACACCAATATGATGTGTAAAGTCAAACCCTTTATTAGCAACAGGACACTTCTTTTATAGTGTTTTCTTATCAGGCTAATGCAACCTGCCTCAATTCTGAGTGGTAACATGAGCTCTGCAGAACACTGTCCATGCTAATCAGAGGCATACCAATTGGTTGGCAGAATTAAGCACAGTCCCATTCATTAATATTCATGATAACCTGTTATTCTCTGGGAACTGAGCTGTTCAGGCTGTGTGTAAATGGACGTGTCTTGGACACAGAGTGTGTGGACAGGTATCAAGCACGTGAGACTGGAGTTGGGGTTCAAACCTGTGTCTGATCTCTGCAGGCAGGAGGTGATGTTCTAGCACTTAGAATCTAGGCTGTCACCATCTCCTCACAATAAATTCGTGTGGTGGTTAGGCAGTTCCCTGCCCCCCCACACTTTGAAATAACCCAGGCTAGGACTCAGTCAGCTGGAAGTTAAGGAATGAAGCTTTATATTGACAGCTTTGCACAATATACAAGCAGATATTTACAAGGTATAACAGATATTTACAGATATAGACAGTAAAAAAAGGTAATACAGAAACACCACAGCCCTCCCAGAGATCAAAAACCCCTAAGAGGGGTTTCTAACCACCCCTACCACCTTTCCCCCCAGTCTTATATCACCATCTGTTTTATGCAGCAGATAGGCGAAGGAAGATGGTCCAGGGGGATTAGCAGCAGGAAATAAGTTAGTGAACTTATTCACATCCAGCTATGAAAGGCAGGGAGAAAGAGCCACAGCCCAAAGCACTCTGACTTATCTATATTTGGCTTACAACTCTTAAAAAGTTTTTTTTTTCTTCTTTCTGAGTAAAGCTATGAGTGAAGTAGCACCATCAGTGTTCGCCTTTCTCAGCCTATAGCCTAATTTCTCACTCAAATCCTCCGATTAGTTCAAACTAGCACAGTTTGTGATCTGTCTTCCTTAAAGGCAAAGAGTAGCCATAACATCTACAGCAATGGTTCTGGAACAGGAAGGAAAATCCACACACACTGAGCCAGCTTGCAGATACTCTTTCTCCTTTCCTGTGCCATTTCTGAGCTTGGGGACAGCAGTGGTTAGTGTTTTTTTCAAGCAGATTTTCATCAGCTGCTTGTGAGAGCTGGCTGGACGAGGGCTGCACAACCAGGAGTGTGATATGCATGGAAACAAATCCATTCCAGGAGAGATCCTGGCCCAGGATTATCACCTGGATGTTTTTTCCTCTCCGTGCTGCAGGAAGAAGAGGTCTGAGAGTTAAGCATAGTGTGCTGGCATTTTCCAGTGCACTGTAGCTTGAGGGCTAATCCCAACCTCTGAGCAATTTGTGCAGGAGCAAGAGGCAGCTTAAAGATGTTTTGGGATTTTATGAGTGTCTGTGACCTAGTTTGGTTCTTATTCCCCATCCAACTCCAATCAAACCAGCTCAGGAGCACTGTCACTGTTTGGGAGAATGGGCTCTGCAAGGGCAGTCTCACAAGTCCCCTCGTGACAAGCCAGCAACAGTGCACATGGCATTCCCTGGAGAGCATGTGGCAGACAGGACATCTCCTACAGTAGCCTTCTACAATTTACCCAGTGCCACAGTTAGTTTTGTGGCCCTAGTGGGCAGGAGAAGAACAGGCATTGTTATGAGAGACTGAGTGAGCTGGGGTTATCTAGCCTGGAGAAGAGGAGGCTCAGGGCAGACCTCATTGCTGTCTACAGCTACCTAAAGGGAGGTTGTAGCCAGTTGGGGTTGGTCTCTTCTCCTAAGCAACCAGCAACAGAAGGAGGGGACACAGTCTCAAGTTGTGCCAGGGGAGGTGTAGGCTGGGTGTTAGGAGGAAGTTCATGCCAGAGAGTGATTGACACTGGAATGGGCTGCCCAGGGAGTTGGTGGAGTCCCTATCCCTGAAGGTGTTCAGGAAAAGCCTCGATGGAGCACTTAGTGCCATGGTCTAGTTAATTGGCTAGGGCTGGGTGATAGGTTAGACTGGCTGATCTTGGAGGTCTTTTCCAACCTGGCTTATTCTATTCTATTCTATTCTATTCTATTCTATTCTATTCTATTCTATTCTATTCTATTCTATTCTATTCTATTCTATTCTATTCCATTACATTTTATTCCATTCCGTTCCGTTCCGTTCCATTCTATTCTGTTCCATTCCATTCCATTCTATTCTGTTCCATTCCATTCCATTCTATTCTGTTCTATTCTATTCTATTCTATTCTATTCTATTCTATTCTATTCTATTCTATTCTATTCTATTCTATTCTATTCCTGCAGAGCTCAAATGCTCCAGCAGTGGTGACCATGAGCAGGCAGTACTTGTTGGACTTGCTCTGACCTGCAGTGAACAAGCCTGCATGCAGAGGGAGATGTTTCTGCTCTGTAATATTCCAGAGCTGGCCCTGGAGCCTTCCTGGCCCAAAAGCAATTTCAATTATTGATGCCACTTTCTCAGTTTAGCTTTTGCTGGAGATGGGATCTTGTGTTAGAGTTGTGTACTGTAAGCAGTGTTTCTATTGTAGCTAGGTCACATGAATAAGTGATGGGGCAGCTTCTAAGCTGTCTTCAGAAGCGTCAGCTTCCCTTGTGCAGGTGGAGGTGGGGCAAAGCTGCCCAGCTTACAAACTCCAGACTCAGCTGTAAGTGCAGCCAGAATGGAGACTGTAAACTTCTCTTGGCTTCCACACGTACCGAAGCTGTGCTGGCTGACAAGCTGCTGCCTGTTCCTAGAGTCAGGAGTGCACACTGTGCACACTGTGAAGGTGATCCCTCTTTATTGCCCACCTAGTCAATGCTAAACTCCCAGGGAAGTGCCATGTTGCTTTGTGGTCGCTCGGGAGTTACCTGCCCTGCCCCCCCTGCCCTGAAATAACCCAGGTTAGGACTCAGTCGGCTGGAAGTTAATAAACGAAGCTTTATATTTACAGCTATGCACACTATACAAGCAGATATTTACAGTGTATAACAGATATTTACAGATATATACAATGAAAAAGGCAACACAGAAACACCACAGCCCTCTCTAAGAGGGGTTTCCAACCACTCTACCACCTTCCCCCTTCCCAATCTTATCTCACTGTCTGTCTTGTGTGCCAAATAAGCAAAAGTAGATTGGCCAGTGGAGTTAGCAGCAGGAAGGTAGTTAGTGAAGTTACTCAGATCCACCTAAGAAGGCAGGGAGAGAGATGTAGCAGTAGCCACGGCACAAAGCAGTCTCTCTTATCTCTGTTTGAAATAACCCAGGCTAGGACTCAGTTGGCTGGAAGTTAATAAATGAAGTAGATATTTACAATGTAGAACAGGTATTTACAGATATATACAGTGAAAAAGGTAATACAGAAACACCACAGCCCTCGCAGAGATTAGAAACCCCTAAGAGGGATTTCTAACCACTCCTACCACCTTCTCCCCTTCCCCAGTCTTATCTCACCATGTGTTTTATGCAGCAGATAGGTGAAGGTAGATTGGCCAGGGGGAATAGCAGCAGGAAAGAAGTTAGTGAACTTATTCAGATCCAGCTACAAAAGGCAGGGAGAAAAGAGCCATGCAGAAGAGCAGCCACGGCCCAAAACCATCTGACTTATCTATATTTGGCTTACAACTCTTAAAACATTTTTCTTTCCTTTCTCAGTAAAACTATGAGTGAAGTAGCACCGTCAGTGTTTGCCTTTCTCAGCCTACAGCCTAATTTCTCATTCAAATCCTCCAATTAGTTCAAACCACCACATGCTTGCAAAGCCTCTTAAATGTACGTAGGCAGGGGCACAATTGACATTTAAGCATAGCAATGAGGCGCAAGCACTCCGGTGTGCACGTTTGCATGCCCAGTACCCAAATGCCCTCAAATTTTCCCTCTCAGCTTCCTACTTTTCAACCTAGATTCTTGGAATCCATGAAAGGTGCCTGGATAACTCACAAGTCAAACACACCAGTGTGGTGGTTTAGCAGTTACCTGCCCCCTCCCCGCCCCACCTTTGAAATAACCTGGGATAGGACTCAGTCAGCTGGAAGTTAATAAATGAAGCTTTATATTTACAGCTATGCACAATATACAAGGAGATATTTACAATGCATAACAGATATTTACAGGTATACCTAGTGAAAAGGTAATACAGAAACACCACAGCCCTCCCAGAGAGCAAAATCCCTAAGAGGGGTTTTCCAGCCACCCCTACCACCTTTCCCCCTTCCCCAATCTTATCTCACCATGTGTTTTATGCAGCAGATAGGCAAAGGTAGATGGGCCATGTGGGTTAGCAGTAGGAAAGAAGTTAGAATTATTGAGAATCAGCTACAAAAGGCAGGGAAACTGAGCCATGCAAGAAAGCAGCCACAGCCCAGAGAGGCCTGAAGCACTCTGACTTATCTATATTTGGGTTACAACTCTTAAAACAAATTTTCTTTCTTTCTCAGTAAAGCTGTGAGTGAAGTGACATCATCTGTTTTCATTTCTCAGGATAGAGCCTAATTTCTCATCAAATTCTCCTATTAGTTCAAACCAGCACAAGCAGGCAGAAGGTGAAGCAGGAGGCCAGCACCTGACAGTTGCTGTCCATGCATCCTTGGGCTTGATGCTCAAGCCTCTTTGCTGAGGGAGATGCAATATGGCATTTCTCTTTCAGAAAAGGCTCCAAGGCTTTTAAAAGTAGGATTTAGCTAACCTGCCACGGCCACCACAAAGTTCAAGTGCCTTTTGTCAGTTTATTAATTCCTTTAGTCAATGGAGAGACACAGATTCCTCAAGGGGGTTGATTTTCTCTCTGTGTGCTACCTGAGGCTGTAGACATTTTCTGTTACAGGAGATCAATCCCACCTGTAGCCAATTCTGGGCATTGCACAGTAACAACTACTACTCACTGTGAGCCAGCATCCTACAGTAAGGTCCAGCCTCTTCTCCTGGGAATCTGATGTCACAAGCTGCCCTGCAGCTGGGTGGGAGGAGTCTCTGGGGATGTACCCCAGGCTTGGAATGTCTGCCAGGCCAGGAAATACAGCTGTAGCCTGAGGCACTGAAGCACTGCACTTGCACTGGACAGTTTTTATCAAACCATAGAATCATAGGATGGGTTAGGTTGGAAGAGACCTCAAAGATCATCCAGTTCCAACCCCCCTGTGCCATAGGCAGGGACACCTCCCACTAGAACAGGTCGCCCAAGGCCTCATCCAGCCTGGTCTTGAAGCAGCTACAACCACCCTGAGCAACCTGTGCCAGTGTCTCGCCACCCTCACTGTGAAGAACTTTCTCCTAACATCTCGTTTAATCTTCCCTCTGCCAGTTTGAACCCATTACCCCTTATCCTGTCATTACAAGACCTTGTGAACAGTGCCTCTCCAGCCCTCCTGTAGGCCCCCTTCAGATACTGGAAAGCTGCTATAAGGTCTCCTGGAAGCCTTCTCTTCTCCAGGTTTAATAGTTCCAACTCCCTCAGCCTGTCCTCATAATCCTCTCAGCAAGTACTATGGAAAAATCATTTTATGACATTGAAAAGTACTCCTGTGTGATCCGGTCTAGGTGATCCTGCTTTGGCAGGGGGGTTGGACTGGATGAGCTTTCAAAGTCACTTCCAGCCCCTGACATTCTGTGAAAAAGTCTTGCCCAAGACATTATGTGTATCTTCAGTATGATAGACATCATGATTCCTGCATACCTTTTGATGACCTGGAGAAGTGAATTGAGTCCATCATCAGTAAGCTTGCAGATGACACTAAGTTAGGGGGCAGGTGTCAACCTCTAGAAGGGTAGGAGGGCCCCGCAGAGGGACCTGGACAGGCTGGATGGGTGGGCAGAGGCCAATGGGATGAGATTTAACAAGGCTAAGTGCAGGGTTTCACATTTTGGCCACAACACCCCAGGCAGCACTAGAGGTTGGGGACAGAGTGGCTGAGAGCAGCCAGGCAGAGAGGGACCTGGGGGTGCTGGGAGATAGGACCTGAACAGAAGCCAGCAGTGTGCCCAGGTGGGCAGCAGAGCCAATGGCATCCTGGCTTGGATCAGGAATAGTGTGGACAGCAGGACAAGGGAGGTTATCCTGCCCCTGTACTTGGCACTTGTCAGTTCACACCTTGAGTCCTGTGTCCAGTTCTGGTCTCCTCAAGTCAAGAGAGATGTTGAGGTGCTGGAAGATGTCCAGAGAAGGGCACCAAGGCTAGGGAAGGGCCTGGAGCACAGCCCTGTGAGGAGAGGCTGAGGGAGCTGGGGGTGTGCGTCTGGAGAAGAGGAGGCTCAGGGCAGACCTCATTGCTGTCTACAGCTACCTCAAGGGAGGTTGTCACCAGGTGGGGTTGGTCTCTTCTCCCAGGCAACCAGCAACAGAAAGAGGGGACACAGCCTCAAGTTGTGCCAGGGGAGGTATAGGCTGGANCTATTCTATTCTATTCTATTCTATTCTATTCTATTCTATTCTATTCTATTCTATTCTATCCTATCCTTCATTCTGTTGTGTAATGTGCTCAAATGCATTGGTTATTTCGTTCTGTGCACTTTTCAGTTCTGTGTTTACTTGTTGATTTTTGTCCCTCATTCATACTTCAGTTTACTTGTCTCCCGCACCTGTTTCTGACTCAGGAATTGCTTCCATTTATAATTGATTCATACACAGTATAATGCCAGTGACTCCAGGAATCAGCTGTGCTGCTGCTGCTGGGTGCTTTGTGTTCAGGTCGTGGAGGTTGCCAAGTGCAGAAGTGGTTGTCCTTGTGCCTTTGCTGTCAGAGGAGAAAGGGGCAGAGCCTTAAGCAGAGGAGCTCTTGTCCTGAGCTGAGGGCTGATTGGTAGCCCACACTCTCCATGTAGGTGAGCAATTGGCCTGTGTTGCCTTCTATTTCTCTTAAAGAAAGTCACAGAGAGAAAAAAAAAAGATGCTCTTAGGAGTGAAAGTGCTGGGAGCCCAGCAAAGAGGCTGCTTCTCAAAGAAGAATTAGATTCCTCCGGGGCTGCCAAGGTAACCTTGACAAGTTAGCCCAACCCGGCCTCCTTTCCCCTTCTCGCTGGGCACATAACAGAGGATCGATAGAGGACTCACATTAGAGGAGGATTTGAGCAGCACAGTACTGCAGCTTGTGCTGTGGAGCAGTAGATAATGATGTGATGGAAACAAGACAGAACATCCTGGGCAGTTCTCTGACCTCTTGCTCTAAGCAAAGCTGTTGTACAGGTCAAACTTGTGAACAAGAGCAGCTCTCCCATGCTAGTCTTGCAAAGGCTGAAGGTACAGCTTGAAACTGTTTACTGCGTTCAGTTTGGGGCTCCCCAGTTGAAGTGGGACAGGGATCTGCTGGAGAAAGTCCAGCAGAGGGCTACAGGGATGATTAGGGGACTGGAGCACTGCCTGATGAGGAGAGGCTGAGGAACCTGGGGCTGCTTAGTCTGGAGAAGAAAAATACTGAGAGGGGATTTAATCAATGTTTATAAATATCTGAGGGCTGGGGGTTAGGAGAGAGGGAACAGGCTCTGCTCACTTGCTCCCTGGGATAGGACAAGGAGCAATGGATGGAAGCTGCAACACAAGGGGGAACTTCTTTACTGTAAGGAAAGCACTGAAATAGGCTGCCCAGAGAGGTTGTGGAGTCTCCTTCTCTGGAGGCTTTCAAGGCCTGTCTGTGACCTGAGTTAGATTGTCTGGTCAAGCCCTGGCATGTGGGGTTGGACTCGATGATCTCCTTGGGTCCCTTCCTAACCCCTGACATCCTGTGACTTAGGTGCTGTGGTGGTTTGGCCCTGGCTGGGGGCCAAAAACCCACCAAAGCAAATCTATTACTCCCCTTCTTAGATGGACAGGGGAGAGGGGGAAATATAAGCAAAGCCATTTGTAAGATAGGACCAATTTAGTAATAATGATCAGCAAAGTGCCAGACTGTGGGGAAGCAAAAGCTGAGAGCGATGTTAATGCTCTCTGCCCCTTAGCAGGCAGTGGTTGCTCTGGGACCACAGGGCTCTCTAGTGCAGTGCTTACCCTGGAGGACAGACACCATCAGTGGATGAGGCCTTGGGTGACATGGTGGATGAGAAGCTCAACATGAGGCAGCAGTGTGCACTTGCAGCTCAGAAAGCCAACCAGAGCCTGGGCTGCAGCAGGAGCAGTGTGGCCAGCAGAGCAAGGGAGGCGATTCTCCCCCTCTACTCTGCCCTGCTGAGACCCCACCTGGAGTACTGCATCCAGTGCTGGAGCCCCTGGGAAAAGACGGATGTGGAGATGCTGGAGTGTGTCCAGAGAAGGGCCACGAGGATGCTCAGAGGGTTGCAGCACCTCTGCTGTGAACACAGACTGAAGGATTTGGGGCTGTGCAGTCTGCAGAATAGGAGGCTCCCAAGTGACCTTCTTGTGGCCTTCCAGGATCTGAAGGGGGCCTACAGAAAAGCTGGGAAGGGACTTTTTAGTCTCTCAGGCAGTGACAGGACTAGGGGGAATGGAACAAAGCTGGAGGTGGGGAGATTCAGATTGGATGTGAGGAGGAAGTTGTTGAGCATGAGAGTGGTGAGAGGCTGGAACGGGTTGCCCAGGGAGGTGTTTGGGGCCAAATCCCTGGAGGTGTTTGCAGCCAGGCTGGCAGAGGCTGTGGGCAGCCTGATATAGGGTAGGGTGTCCCTAGGCATGGCAGGGGGGTTGGAACTGGATGATCCTTGTGGTCCTTTCCTACCCTGACTGATTCTATGATTCTATGATCTCTTCTAGTAGGACGTGTCCCTGCCTATGGCACAGAGGTGTTGGAACTGGATGAGCTTTGATCTCCCTTCCAACCTAAACCATTCTATGGTCTCCCGCACTGCCTTCTTGCACTTTGTTCTTATAGCTGAGCTATGGCAGGGAGCAACCCCTTTGGCCAGTCTGGGTCATCTGGGTCAGCTGTATCCTCTCCCTAGAACCTGCCCACCCCTCATGGCATACACCTGGGTCGGGGAAATGTTGGAAAAGCACAGCCTGGGGGCTTGTTCAGCAATAGCCAAAACACTGCTGTGGTGTCAGCTACAGCACTGAAAGACACAGCACCAGAAAGGTGCTCTGAGGAGAATTAACTTGAGCTCAGCTAAACGCAAGGGGCCCAGGGAAACAGCAGTGTCCCTTGCTCCTTAGGTAAAAAAGTTGTGGTGGTTTAGCAGTTACCTGCCTCCCTCACCCTTTGAAATAACCCAGCTAGAACGCAGAGTGGCTGGAAGTTGATAAATGAAGCTTTATATTTACAGCAATGCTCANTTAAGAATTCAGCCACAGCACAGAGAGGCCTGAAGCACTCTGACTTATCTATCTTTGGGTTACAACTCTTAAAACAATTTATTTTCCTTTCTCAGTAAAGCTGTGAGTGAAGTGACACCATCTGATTTCCTCTCTCAGCCTATAGTCTCTTCTTTTCGCTCAAACCCTCCAATTAGTTCAAACCAGCAGAAAAGGATTCCAGGTGTCCCTTGGAGTTAGGGGAGCTGAGAAGAGGGATGTTTTTCTTAACATCTTTGTGCCTTGTGGTTTTAAACTTTCCACCTGGCTGCCTTCCTCCTTATTCCCTCCTCAGGTGTGGGCTGCAGGTTAATTACAGATGCTTTTAGTTGCAGCCCAACTCCTCCTGCATTGTCACCTGAGTGGAGAAGATGGAAAGTAGGTCATCACTCTTGGGCAAGCCCATTCCAGCCCCACACCACACAGCTGCTTCCTGCCTTGGCTGAAGCCTTTTGCCACAAGGCATTTTTGCCCCGCTTACCCCCATGCTAAATCCTCACAACTCTTTTGCCACCATGTCCACCCTGTGTTGGGGGCTATATGTGTGCTCTGCAGCCTAGGAGACAGTGTGGTCACCACCGAGGAAACAGCTGAGCGAAATGATTTGTCTTTGATCAAGAGTCCACCCTATGGTCCTGTCCCATGGTCCCTGGTGTGCAGTTCTCTACAGCTGCGAGATCATACAATCATAGAACCATAGAATCAGTCAGGGTTGGAAGGGACCACAAGGATCATCCAGTTCCAACCCCCCCTGCCATGCCCAGAGACACCCTACCCTAGATCAGGCTGCCCACAGCCTCTGCCAGCCTGGCTGCAAACACCTCCAGGGATGTGGCCCCAACCATCTCCTTGGGCAACCCATTCCAGCCTCTCACCACTCTCATGGTGAAAAACTTCCTCCTCACATCCAATCTGAATCTCCCCACCTCCAGCTTTGCTCAATTCCCCCTAGTCCTGTCACTCCCTGAGATCCTAAAAAGTCTCCAGCTTTTCTGTAGGCCCCCTTCAGATCTTGAAAGGCCACAAGAAGGTCACCTGGGAGCCTCCTCTTTTGCAGACTCAACAGCCCCAACTCTTTCAGTCTGTCCTCACAGCAGAGGTGCTGCAGCCCTCGGAGCATCCTCATGGCCCTTTTCTAGACACGCTCCAGCATGTCCACATGCAAAGATACATGAGTTAGTGCTGGGGGACTGGGGCTACAAGGGTGACCTCAGCAGGCTTCACTGGTGTATGCAAGAGTTAGTGCTGGGGGACTGGGGCTACAAGGGTGACCTCAGCAGATGTCACTGGTATGTGCAAGAGTTAGTGCTGAGGGACTGGGGCTACAAGGGTGACCTCAGCAGGCTTCACTGGTGTGTGCAAGAGTTAGTGCTGAGGGAATGGGGCTACAAGGGTGACCTCAGCAGATGTCACTGGTGTGTGCAAGAGTTAGTGCTTGGGGACTGGGGCTACAAGGGTGACCTCAGCAGGCTTAACTGATGTGTGCAAGAGTTAGTGCTGGGGGACTGGGGCTACAAGGGTGACCTCAGCAGGCTTCACTGATGTGTGCAAGAGTTAGTGCTTGGGGACTGGGGCTACAAGGGTGACCTCAGTAGATGTCACTGGTGTGTGGAAGGGTCCTGCTATCACACCTCTGCAAACAGACAGTAGCAGCAAAATCATTTGGGTAGGTGCTGAGAAACATCATGCATTGGGAAGGATTATAAACATTAGAATGGGAGCCTTAACTGCAGAGGTGGCTGCAGCTGTGAATACAGTGACACCTTTCCTTACACTCATATGAATTTCAAGAAGCAGAATGCCTTCATGAGAACCCCAGGGACATGTGAGTAGAGGTATGAGAAAGATAAAAATAACTAAGGCAAGAAGCGATGGAGGAAGTTTTTTGTGTTGCCAGAAAACCTTTGTGAGTGTTTCTGCAGTCCACCTCTTGGAGAGGAAAGAGAAGACTCAATCTCAGATTTCCTGGGAGAGCAGCCCTATTACTCCTCTGCACTTGCTCCTCCCCAGTCCTTCCTACATACTGTGTGGAGAAGGATCCCACATTTCTGAGCTGAGGTTGTAGCAGCTGCAGCCTTAAAAGACGCCAAACACTCTGCCTTCAGCCAGAGCTCTCAATGAGCATTCCTGTGGGTGCTGCTCCAGTTAAGCAGTAATATCTGAACTCCTGACTCAACTGGGTGGTGGAGAGACATCTCTGAGCACTTGAGGCCTGTCCCCCACCCGTTTGAGACACGGTGACACAGATTTTCCATTCTAGCAGGGCTGCACTGGCCAGCCCAGCTCACAAAAACCTTCCCAAAAGCCTCCAGCAAACTGCAGAACTGCAGACAAGACCAACAGACACAGCGAGTTTGGACACAGAAATGACTAAAGGAACATCCTGTATAGAATCATAGAATGCTTTAGGTTGGAAGGGACCTCAAAGATCATCCAGTTCCAACCCCCCTGTGCCATAGGCAGGGACACCTCCCACTAGAACAGGTCACTCAAGGCCTCATCCAGCCTGGCCTTGAACACCTCCAGGGAGGGAGCAGCCACAACCTCCCTGGGCAACCTGTGCCAGTGTCTCACCACCCTCACTGTGAAGAACTTTCTCCTAACATCCTGTTTCAATCTCCCCTCTGCCAGTTTGAACCCATTTCTCCTCATCCTGTCATTACAAGACCTTGTGAATAGTCCCTCCCCAGCCCTCCTGTAGGCCCCTTCAGATACTGGTAGGCTACAATAAGGTCTCCTGGAAGCCTTCTCTTCTGCAGGCTGCAGAGCCCCAACTCTCTCAGCCTGTCTCCTCATAGCAGAGCTGCTGCAGCCCTCTGAGCATCTTCATGGCCTCCTCTGAACTCTCTCCAACAGTTCCATGTCCTTCTTGTGTTGGGGGCTCCAGAACTGCACACAGTACTGCAGGTGGGGTCTGAGGAGAGCAGAGTAAAGGGGCAGAATCCCCTCCCTTGCCCTGCTGCCCACAGCTGCTCTTGCTGCAGCCCAGCACACAGTTGCTGTCTGGGCTGCACTCACACTGCAGCCTCATCTTGAGCTTTTCATCACCCCACACCCCCACGTCCTGTTCCTCAGGGCTGCTCTCAGCTATTCCCCACCCAGCCTGGAGCTGTGCTTGGGATTGCACCCACCCAGGTGCAGGACCTTACACTTGGCCTTGTTGAATGCCATGAGGTTGGCCTGGGCACACCTCTGCAGCCTGTGCAGGTCCCTCTGGATGGATCCCTGCCCTCTAGCAAGTCGACTGTGCCACACAGCTTGGTGCCATCTGCACACTTGGTGAGGGTGCACGGATTCCACTGCCCATGGCATTGACAAAGATGTCAAACAGCACTACCAGAATGTGGTGAAGCCATGTGGTGAAGGTGTTTCCACTACCACTGGCCAAAATCCCATGCAGTGAGCATAAGAAGAAGATCGCTTGCCCAACAGAGGCAGCAGGAACTGTGGTAATAGGTGTATTGGGTTTAAGCTAGCCCCCCTGAGCTCAAAAGTTCAATAAATACTTAATTCAATTTGGAAGTGAAAAAAGAGAGAAACTTTAAGAATAAATAGAAGGTAAGGGGAGTTATAGAAGATGGGAAAAAGGGAACCAAAATACATGGTATGGAAAATGAGGAGGATTACAGAGGAAAAAGGGGGAAAAGGGGAGCAAAATACATGATAATAGAATACAGCCTGTGGATGGAACTTGCATCCAAATTCTGGAATTGGTGATTTGATGGTGGATGAAGCGGGATGCAGGATTTTGATGGTGAAATGCAGTTGAGTTAGAGTTCCAAAACAAACTCCCCTCCATGTGTTTGCTGGAGAGGATGTGGTGAGCAGCAGCAGAAGGGCAGCAAGTTGCTGGCCAGGCAGGGGGGACCAAGATAGAGAGAGAGGAGACAAAATGTCTCCCCCTTTTTATAGCAGTCTAGGCAGGAAGTGGGAGGGGGCTAAACACAACACCCGGGGGCAGGTCTGACCACCCCCAGGGAGCAGTCAGGATCCAGTTCCAGATAAGCTTTAACTCTTTACAGTAGGGCTGTCATGAGCTGAAGATGCCTCAGTGTGAAACAAGAGAGGTAGCATCTCCTTCTCTGGGTATCTCAGGTGGCAATGGTGTGCAAGTGTGTAGTGGTTTGGCAGTTATCTGCCCACCTACACTTTGAAATAACCTAGGCTAAGACTCAGTTGGCTGGAAGTTAAGGAACAAAGATATTTACAGCTTTGCACAATAGACAAGCAGATATTTACAATGTGTAACAGGTATTTACAGATATATACAGTGAAAAGGTAATACAGAAATGCCACAGCCCTCTCAGAGATCAAAATCCCTAAGGGGGGTTTTTAGCCACCCCTACCACCTTCTTCTCTCCCCAACCTTATCTCACCATCTGCTTTATGCAGCAGATAGGCAAAGGTAAATGGGCCACGGGGGATTAGCAGCAGGAAAGAAGTTAGTGAAATTATTCAGAATCAGCTACAAAAGGCAGGGAGAAAGATCCATGCAAAAGCAGCCACAGCCCAAAGCGGTCTGAAGCAGTCTGACTTATTTATATTTGGGTTACAACTCTTAAACCATTTTTTTTTAATTTCTGAGTAAAGCTATGAGTGAAGTAGCACCATCAGTGTTTTGCTTTCTCAGTCTAATTTCTCATGCAAATCCTCCAACAAGTTCAAACCAGCACAAAGTGCATCACCGTGACAGGAGAAATGATGCCCCAGGTGACAAGGAAGTGTGGCACTGGACTGTGGTGGAAAAGGAAAACATCATGTGGGATGTGTAGAACTGTCCAAAATTAGTAGAGGTTTAGACAGAAATGTTTAGACTGTCAGGGGCTCCTGGTGTTTGACTGCATGGACAGAGGTTTACCCAGCCTTGATGTCACAGCTGACTGAACATGAGCCAGCAGTGTGCCCAGGTTGACAGGAAGGTCAATTGCATCCTGGCCTGCATCAGGAACAGTGTGGCCAGCAGGACCAGGGCAGTCCTTCTGCCCCTGTACTCAGCACTGGTCAGGCCACACCTTGAGTCCTGTGTCCAGTTCTGGACCCCTCAATTTAAGAAAGATGTTGAGATGCTGAAAGTGTCCACAGAAGGGCACCAAGGCTGATGAGGGGGCTGGAGCACAGCCCTATGAGGAGAGGCTGAGGGAGCTAGGGGTGTGCAGCCTGGAGAAGAGAAGGCTCAGGGGAGACCTCATTGCTCTCTGCAGCTACCTAAATGGAGGTTGTAGCCAGGTGGGGTTGGTCTCTCCTCCCAGGAAAGCAGTGACAGAACAAGAGGGCACAGCCTCAAGCTGTGCCAGAGCAGTTTCAGGCTGGATGTTAGGAAGAAGTTCTTCCCAGAAAGAGTGATTGGCATTGGAATGGGCTGCCCAGGGAGGTGGTGGAGCGGGGAAGGAGCCTGCCTGGCATCCTCTGGAGGAAGAGGTGGTGGTGAAGGTTGTGTCTCTCTCCTACAGCTGCGTGGTAGATGAGATGGACTTCTCGGGTATGGAGCTGGACGAAGCCCTGCGGAAATTCCAGGCTCACATCCGTGTGCAGGGGGAGGCGCAGAAGGTGGAGCGACTCATTGAGGCTTTCAGGTAAGAGAATGAGCCCTGCTGCCCCCCTGCTGCCCCACAGTAGAAGCAGAGAACACACCAAGGCCAGAAACTTTGCAGCAACCATGGAGCAGGTGGCCTGGTACCTCCCTTCCAGTGAAGGTGATCATGGAGCGGCCTTTGAAGATGGCCTCTGAGCCGAGGCTGCAGCAAAGCTGTGTTCTAGTCATGTGTGGTGGCAGGAATCATAGAATCAGTCAGGGTTGGAAGGGACCACAAGGATCAGCCAGTTCCAACCCCCCTGCCATGCCCAGGGACACCCTACCCTAGATCAGGCTGCCCACAGCCTCTGCCAGTCTGGCTGCAAACACCTCCAGGGATCTGGCCCCAAACACATCCCTGGGCAACCCATTCCAGGCTCTCACCACTCTCATGGTGAAAAACTTCCTCCTCACATCCAATCTGAATCTCCCCACCCCCAGCTTTGCTCCATTCCCCCTAGTCCTGTCACTGCCTGAGAGCTTAAAAAGTCCCTTCCCAGCTTTTCTGTAGGCCCCCTTCAGATCCTAGAAGGCCACAAGAAGGTCACTTGGGAGCCTCCTCTTCTCCAGACTCAACAGCCCCAGCTCTTTCAGTCTGTCCTCATAGCAGAGGTGCTGCAGCCCTCTGAGCATCCTCGTGGCCCCTCTCTGGACACGCACAGGAAGGGCATAGAGGGCCAGGGTGAAGGCAGTCCTGAAATGTCTGCCAAGAGGAGACTCCTCTTCAGCAGTGACTGAGTGCAAGGTCCTGCAGCTGGGTCGAGGCAATGCCAAGCACAAATCCAGGTTGGGCAGTGACTGGCTGGAGAGCAGCCCTGAGGAGAGGGACTTGGGGGTGCTGGTGGAGGAGAAGCTCAACATGAGCTAGCAGTGTGCACTTGCAGCCCAGAAAGCCAAACAGAGGCTGGGCTGCAGCAGTGTGGCCAGCAGGTGGAGGGAGGTGATTCTCCCCCTCTGCTGTGCTCTGCTGAGACCCCACCTGGAGCACTGCATCTAGTGCTGGAGCCCCTGGGACAAGAGGGATGTGGACATGCTGGAGGTGTGCAGAGAAGGGCCATGAGGATGCTCAGAGGCTGCAGCACCTCTGCTGTGAGGACAGACTGAAAGAGTTGGGGCTGTACAGTCTACAGAAGAGGAGACTCCCAGATGACCTTCTTGTGGCCTCCCAGTATCTGAAGGGAGCCTACAAAAAAGCTGGGGATGGACTTCTGAGGCTACATTGGAGTTGGTTGCTCAGAGAGGTTATGGCTGCTCCCTCCGTGGATGTGTTCAAGGCCAGGCTGGATGAGGCCTTGAGCAACCTGATCCAGTGGGAGGTGTCCCTGCCTATGGCACAGGGGGGTTGGAACTGGATGATCTTTGAGGTCTCTTCCAACCTAAACCATTCTATGATTCCATGATTCTATGATTCTATGACAGGACTAGGGGGAATGGAGCAAAGCTGGAGGTGGGGAGATTGAGAGTGGAGGTGAAGGAGGAAGTTGTTGAGCATGAGAGTGGTGAGAGCCTGGAATGGGTTTCCCCTGCAGGGAGGTGTTTGGGGCCAGATCCCTGGAGCTGTTTGCAGCCAGGCTGGCAGAGGCTGTGGGCAGCCTGATCTAGAGTAGGGTGTCCCTGGGCATGGCAGGGGGGTTGGTACTAGATGAACCCTGACTGATTCTATGATTCTGTGATTCTATGACACACAGGAAGAGCCACACTGGGGCTTGCAGGGATGCTCTCTTGGTGCATCTAGAGGAGTGCTTTGCCCTTAGGAAGGCAGGCTGGGTTAGATACCTCCTGTTACATAATGAAACTGGCCTGAGTAGTCCTCCCTAGTCTCACCTGCTCTTTTGGTCCCTGAGAACAAGAAAGATTAAGTTTCAGTGGCCTACTTCAGCCACTGGTGGGTAAATTTGCCTTTGGAGAGCAGTCAGTTCCTTCTCATTTGTGTGAGAGGTGGAGTGAAAGGAGGGATTTGATCCACTGGTGATGAAGCCATTGCCACCCTGGAGCAGAGGAACTCCTTGTGTTCTGTGTTAAGTGTGTGCATCCCTCCTGCTGCAGCCAGAGGTACTGCATGTGTAACCCAGATGTGGTCCAGCAGTTTCACAACCCAGACACCATCTTCATCCTGGCCTTTGCCATCATCCTCCTCAACACGGACATGTACAGCCCAAACATCAAGCCTGACAGGAAGATGATGCTGGAGGATTTCATTCGCAATCTAAGAGGTGAGGCTCCTGCTTTCTTTGTTTTGCCCTCTTGCTGCTCTAAATCCTGTCTAGGAGAAGGTGACCAAAAAAAACCCATAGTGGAGCTGCCTTTCTCCAGGGCCACTGATGCTGCTTTCTGTGAGCCAGACGTGGAGAACCCTTTGTGGTGTCCATGGGACAGCAATATGCCCTTGGGGTCAAAAGGGCCAATGGGATCCTGGGGTGCATTAAAAAGAGTGTGTTGAGCAGATGGAAGGAGGTTCTCCTCCACCTTTACTCTGCCCTGGTGAGACCCCCCCCATCTTGAGTACTGTGTTCAGGTTTGGGCTCCCCACTGTAAGAGGGACAGGGATCTGCTGGAGAAGGTCCAGCAGAGGCCTGTGAGGATGATTAGGGTACCAGAACACTGCCTGATGAGGAGAGACTGAGGGACATGAGGCTTTTTAGTCTGGAGAAGACTGACAGGGGATTTAATCAATACTTTAAAATATCTGAGGGCTGGGGGTCAGGATGAGGGGGACAGGCCCTGCTCACTTGCTCCCTGGGACAGGACAAAGAGCAATGGATGGAAGCTGCAGCACAGGAGGTTCCACCTCAACACAAGGGAGAACTTCTTTACTGTAAAGGTCCCAGAGCACTGGAACAGGCTTCCAGAGAGGTTGTGGAGTCTCCTCTGGAGACTTTCAAGGCCTGTCTGGATGTATTCCTGTGTGACCTGAGCTAGATTGTCTGGTCCTGCTCTGGCAGGAGGGGGTTGGACTCGATGATCTCTTTGGGTCCCTTCCAACCCCTGACATCCTGTGATCCTGTGTCTTCTGGGATACTTGGGAAGAGGAAAATCTAAGCTTTTTCTTCTGCAGAAAGCTGTCCAGCCTTCTCAGGAGGCTTTTTTTCCTTGAGAGATGCTCTCATCTTTTTGTAGACCTCCCTGTGTGGAAGCAGGCCACTGCATTTTATTTTCCATCCTTTGTGGGCCCTGCTGGATTGTGCTAAATAAGCCCTTTCCCTCCTCGCTGCTTGGAATGTTTGAACACATTTCCATTCTTGTCAGGCTAAATGTTCCCCTCCTTAATTGCTTGCAATTACTTTTAGTAACTGTAGGCATGACAGAGTTCATGCATATATTACCTCTTTGCAGTTTCATCAGGCCCCCAAGTCAATTTTCTTCTGTTTTTCAAGGTCAGTCCTTCCCATCTTGGTAATAGGCTACTAAAAGCACCTTTTTTTTTCCCCAGCTGTGGCCACAACACATTCATGTGTAGAGCAACTACCTCCTCTACTAATGCAGCTCAGTATTGTTTGGCATTTTTTTAGACCATGTCTAGACAGCCAAATTCCTGTCTTAATTTCCCAGCCATCTTCATTCCTAGGTCACCCCAAGTCAGCTTGTCTTCCAAGGGTCTCTTGCTGCAATAAGAGGCACAGAATCATTAAGACTGGGCTTTACCCCCACACAGAGAGTGGTGATCAAGGGCACAATGTCTACCTGGATACCAGTGCCAAGTGGCTCCCTCAGGGGTCAGTGCTGGCACCAGTGCTGGTTAACATCTTTGTCAATGCCATGGGCAGAGGAATCAGTGCACCCTCACCAAGTGTGCAGATGGCACCAAGCTGTGTGGCAC
>VWZI01022769.1:52149-92935 GCA_013396835.1 Psilopogon haemacephalus
GGAGGGACTATTCACAAGGTCTTGTCATGACAGGACAAGAAGGAATGGGTTTAAACTGGCAGAGGGGAGATTGAAACTGGATGTTAGGAGGAAGTTCTTTCCAGTGAGGGTGGTGAGACGCTGGCATAGGTTGCCCAGGGAGGTTGTGGCTGTTCCTGCCTGGAGTTGTTCAAGGCCAGTTTGGATGAGGACTTGAGTGACTTGTTCTCCTGGGAGGTGCCCCTGCCTATGTCACAGGGGGTTTGGAACTAGATGATCTTTGAAGTCCTTTGCAACCTAAACCACTCTATGATTCTATGATTCCATGGTGTTACACACCACATCTCACTGAGTGTCACTCAGCCCCTTTCAGACAAGGGCAGCCAGTTCATTCCCAGCTCACCTGTGCTCATTAGCTTCACTAGACTGTGTTTGAAAACAGGCAGAGTGTTTATAAGTTCATTTGCAAGGATGTGGATAAGGGAGCCAGGAGATGACAATGCCTTTCAATTCCTCAGTGGTTCCTCCCCTCCATTGCTCAGGACAGCACTTTGCAGACCAGGGAGGTGGAGAGAAAGCAGAGCAAATCAGCATGGAACGACTGAAGAAATTTGGGCAGAGACTGGCAGTTTAAGTGGCGTTTTTTTGGCTCAGGGAAGGATGAGAGAGAACTTTTCTGCCAGGCTCTGCAAGAGTCAGACAGCAAAATTTGGAGACTTGTCTTCTAAGGAGAGGTAAAAGAGGAAGGGACAGGGCCAAGGCAGAGATATCACAGACAGAGTAATGGGGAAGTGTCACTCTTAGGAGGCATCACAGAAGGAAAAGGGTGGTGGCCACCAAGCAAGTAGGAGAGCTGATGCTTGCATTGGCAGGAGGAACAGCTGAATCCCATCTTAGATCTCTTCCACATGTAGCACCTCTGATGATATGAAATCAATGCAGGGGTTGCTGCTGAGTGGCTCGAGATACAGGAATGTGAAATTGTGGCTTAGGGATTGCTTGGACAGGAACCACTATGCAGAACAAAGAGAGATCAGTCCCTCCTGCTGGTGCATGAGGTGTGTTAGAGCAAGAAAGGCATCAGCCTGAAGTACTGCTCATTGTCTTCAGCCTTCCCAGCAGTGCACAGTGCAGAGGACATCATTTGTCTGTCAGGGACCGCTAGTTCTTCCCTTTTCCCTTTCTCCCTGCCTATCCTGTTGTAATGGTTTAGCACAAGGGCTAACCTGCCTGCTCCCCAAGCACAGGAGTGAAGGGAAAAGTGATACACAAAACTCAGGGGTGAGATAAAGAGAGAAGAGTGCTGGGGTCATTCTTCACATGTGTGGAGGTTTGGCAGTTACCTCCCCCCTCTACCTTTTTATATAACCCAGGCTACGATTCAGAATGCTGGAAGTTGATAAATGAAGCTTTATATTTACAGCTATGCACAATATACAAGCAGATATTTACAATGTAGAACAGATATTTACAGTGAAAATAATACAGAAACACCACAGCCCTCCTAGAGACCAAAATCCCTAAGAGGGATTTTTCTAACCACCCCTACCACCTTCCCCCCCCCTCCCCAATCTTATCTTACCATCTGTTGATGCAGCAGATAGGCGAAGGTAGATGGGCCGGGGGACTGGCAGTAGAAAGAAGTTAGTAGAATTATAGGGAATTAGCTACAAAGGCAGAGACAAAGGAACCATGCAAGAGAGCAGCCACAGCCAGAGAGCAGTCTGAAGCCATCTGACTTATCTATATTTGGGTTACAACTCTTAAAACATTTTTTTTTCTTTTCTCAGTAGAGCTCTGAGGGAAGTAGCATCATCTGTTTTCCTCTTTCAGCCTATAGTCTAAATCCTCCAATTAGTTCAAACCAGCACAACATGCAGGGCCAGAATGACACAAGCACACCAATAGGATGTATAAAGTCAAACCCTTTATTAGCAACAGGAGGGTTCTTTTATAGTGTTTTCTTATCAGGCTAAAGCCACGTGCCTAAATTCTGATTGGTAACATGAGCTCCACAGGATGCTGTCCATGCTAATCAGAAGCATGCTAATGGGCTGGCAGAATTAAGCACAGTCCCATTCATTAATATTCATGATAACCTGTTATTCTCTAACCAGATGTTTCACTATCTCTTACCCCTTGTGGGAGGCAGCTGCCACATTATGGGAGCCAGAGGCCTGTGTGAGATTGTTTTCCCCAACTGTGAGAACCAAGGCCAGGCTCCTCATTATCTCACAATCCCACAGAAGAGTTTACTATAGCATAAGATCTCATAATCACAATGAACAATTACCTTAGCTTATAACCTAATTAACCTAATAATACAATGCATGATTACCTTAGCTTAGCCTATTTGCAGAAGCAGCGCAGTGAAAGATAGGGGGAAAAAAAAGCAGCATAAACCAGAAAAGCCAAGCCAGAGCTACCCCACGCCCTGATGGTACGTCCAAGAACCCAGAAGTAGCAAGCAGAAGAGGAAGCCTCCCGCGCTGCAATCTGGACTTCAGTCCCCATCACACTTTGGTGCAGCCAACGCTTTCATTTTTGAAGCTGGCATGGCTGCAGCATGGTGTGGATAAGAGCAGCAGGTTCAAGTCAGCCCATGACACCAGTCCAACAATTTCTGTGTTTGGCAGGGGTGGATGATGGTGCCGACATCCCACGGGAGCTGGTGGTGGGGATCTATGAGAGGATCCAGCAGAAAGAGCTCAAGTCCAATGAAGACCACGTGACTTATGTCACCAAAGTGGAGAAGTCCATCGTGGGAATGAAAACGGTGAGCACCCATAACCCTGCTGGCAGTCACCCACCCCTGCCATCCCCACATTCCTCTCTGTCCTCTGTCCTGCCTTCTTCCTCCATGCCCCTACTTGTCTTCCATAGTACTCTCCTTGCTTGTCCTGATGAATTCACTCCTTTTTCTCCAAACACTTCCTTCCTTTCTGTCTCATTCCTTCTTTATTTTGAGGTTGATGGTACCTAATGCAGTATTTTTATTTTTTTTTTTTATTCCTCCAGAATCTCATTGCAGGTCCTACTTGTAAATGCAGGTCCCTCTGGTGACAGCTCTGCATTGTTTCAAACTTTAAGACCTTGTGAGGGTCTCGGGGGAAAAAAAAAAAAAGTCACCCATCTGTCTCTAATGGGCTTATGAGATGCCCCTAAACCAGAAACAACTTCTTTAGCTGTGAGCAGTCTGCAATGCAGAAACATGCATGCTGCTTGCTCACCCAGAATGAGCAGGGTCAGTTCTAAAAGCCCAGCAAACCTGCAGAGGTGCAGTGGAGTACTGGGCAGTCCTTTCTCTCCTCTCCTCTATCCCACCACAGGTGCATGGCTCTGTCTGCTCTTGCAGCGGCAGGGAAAGTGATGGTGAGGAGTGGTAGGGGAGGAGACAGTTGGAGTGGGCAGATGTCAAGGGTTAAGCTCACCTGGAGACTTCTGACTCCTCCCTGGGAGTGGTCTGACCTTCCCCCGGGTATCATGTTTAGCCCCCTCCCACTTCCTGCTGAGGGCTGCTATAAAAGGGGGTGGACAGGTTGGCTTCACTCTCTGCACTCCTGCCTCCCTGCCTGACCAACTCCTCGCTGCCTTGCTGCTGGACACCACGTACTCCCCAGCAAACACATGGAGGAATACCACTATTTTACCTTTGGAACTCTAACTGCATTTCATCACAAAAAAGCCTGCATCCTGCTTCACCCAACATGAAATCACCCATCCCAGCGTTTGAACTCAACTTCCATTTCCACTGGTTGTAGTTCTATTTCGTGTATTTTGATCCCTTTTCCCTTTATCATCTGTAATTCCCCTCATTCTCCATACCCTGTATTCTGGTTCCCCTTTTTTTCCCCACCTTCTGTAAAACTCCTCTTACCTCCTATTTATGGTTGAAGTTTTATCTCTTTTTACTTCCAAATAAAATTGACTATTTATTGGGCTTTTGAGCTCAAGGCGGGGAGTGGGGGGGGGCTAGCCTAAACCAAATACAGCAGAGAACCTTGTGCTGCTGTCACTGGACAGGGCTGTGCAGGCCGAGGGTGGCAGAGCCCAACAGTGGCACTTCCCTCAGCCCCCCGTATCTTTTCCTGGGTCTTGTGCAGGTCCTGTCCGTGCCCCATCGCCGGCTGGTCTGCTGCAGCCGCTTGTACGAAGTGACCGATGTGAACAAAGTGCAGAAGCAGGCAGCTCACCAGAGGGAAGTTTTTCTCTTCAATGACCTGCTGGTGGTGAGTGTGCTCTGGCAGTCAGACAATTCTGGTGGTTTGGCAGTTCCCTTCCCCATGCCCCACTGTGAAATAACCCAGGCTAGAACTCAGTCGGCTGGAAGTTAAGGAAATGAAGCTTTATATTTACAGCTTTGCAGAATATACAAGCAGCACAAGAAGGACATGGAACTGCTGAAGAGAGTCCAGAGGAGTGCCATGAAAATGATCAGAAGGATGAAGCACCTCTGCTATGAGGACAGGCTGAGGGAGTTGGGATTTTTCAGCCTGGAGAAGAGAAGGCTTCAAGGAGACCTTATAGCAACCTTCCAGTATCTGAAGGGGGCCTACAGGAGGGCTGGGGAGGGACTGTTCACAAGGTCCTGTAATGACAGGACGAGGGGAAATGGGTTTTTACTGGCAGAGGGGAGATTTAAACTGGATGTTAGGAGAAAGTTCTTTCCAGTGAGGGTGACAAGACACTGGCACAGGTTGTTCAGGGAGGTTGTGGCTGCTCCCTGCCTGGAGATGTTCAAGGCCAGGCTGGATGAGGTCTTGAGCATCCTGATCTAGTGGGAGGTGTTCCTGCCTATGGCACAGGGGAGTTGGAACTGGATGATCTTTGAGGTCTTTTCCAACCTAAACCATTCTATGATTCTATTATTCTGTATTTACGATGTATAACAGATATTTACAGAGCTATACAGTGAAAACGTAATACAGAAACACCACAGCCCTCCCAGAGATCAAAAATCCCTTAGAGGGGTTTCTAACCAGCCTACCACCTTTCCCCCACTTCCCAATCTTATCTCACCATCTGTCTTACGTGCCAGATAAGGTAGATTGAGCAAGGAGTTAGCAGCAGGAAAGCAGTTAGTGAAGCTACTCAGATCCAGCTAAGAAGGCAGAGAGAGATGCAGTGGCAGCCAGTACTAATCTTTCTTTGGATTCTAACTTTATACCATTTCAGTAAACCAACAAGCATTTGTGCTGGTTTGAACTAATTGGAGGATTTGAGTTAGGAATTAGTCTGTAGGCTGAGAGAGGGAAACAGATGATGCTACTCCACTCACAGCTTTACTGAGAAAGAAAAAAAAATTGTTTTAAGAGTTGTAACCCAAATATAGGTAAGTCAGAGTGCTTTAGGTCTCTCTGGGCTGTGGCTGCTCCTCTTGCATGGCTCCTTTGTCCCTGCCTTTTGTAGCTGATTCTGAGTAATTCCACTAACTTCTTTTCCTACTGCTAACCTCTACCTTCACCTATCTGCTGCATCAACAGATGGTGAGATAAGGTTGGGGAAGGGGGGAAAGGTGGTAGGGGTGGTTAGAAAGCCCTCTTAGGGATTTTGATCTCTGGGAGGGCTGTGGTGTTTCTGTATTATCTTTTCACTCTCTATATCTGTAAATATCTGCTTGTATATTGAGCATTGCTGTAAATATAAAGCTTCATTTACCAACTTCCAGCCATTCTGAGTCCTAGCCTGGGTTATATCAAAGCAGGGGGGAGGGGGGGGGCAGTGGGCAGGGAACTGCTAAACCCCCACAGCAGTTTACACTGGTTTTTTTTTTGCCTCACTGTTCCCCAGCACCTTGCTCCAATGACATGTCTCTCACTCCCAACAGATCCTCAAGCTCTGCCCCAAGAAGAAGAGCTCCTCGACATACACGTTCTGCAAGTCGGTCGGCTTGCTAGGGATGCAATTCCATCTGTTTGAGAATGAATGTAAGTCCATTGCTCCTGGATCACCTAGAAGAATGTGGCAGGGAAAAGGAGAAGGAAGGTCACCCAGTGTCAGTTCACATCAGAAGAGAGATACCATCAGGGTTGTATTGGGTTTAAGCTAGCCCCACCCTGAGCTCAAGAGCCCAATAAATACTTGATTCGATTTGGAAGTAAAAAGATATAAAACTTTAACAATAAATATGAGATAAGGTGGGGGGTTTACAGAAGGGTTTAAAAAAAGGGAACCAGAATAACAGAGTATGGAGAACGAGGGGAATTACAGATGGTAAAGGGGAAAGGGATCTAAATACACGAAATAGAAATACAACCCATTGGAATGGAAGTTGAGTCCAAACACTGGGATGGATGATTTGATGTTGGATGAAGCAAGATGCAGGATTTTGATGCTGAGATGAAGCTAGACAGAGTCCCAAAGGAAAATGATTGCTATCCCCTTGTGTTGGCTGGAGAGCACATTGTGTTCAGCAGCAAGGCAGCAGGGAGCTAGTCAGGCAGGGTGAGAGAGGGAAGACAAGCTGTCCTCCTCTTTTATAGCAGACCTTGGCAGGAAGTGGGAGGGGGCTAAACATGACACCTGGGGGCAGGTCAGACCACCCCCAGGGAGGAGTCAGAAGGCTCCAATTGGGCTTAACCCTTTACAAGGGTTAAAAGTGGAGGGGAGTAAACTGAGGCTTGGCGCTGAGGATATCACTGGCTCTGGTACAGAATGATAAGAAGAGCCTTCTGGTTCCTCTTGCTAGGCCTGAGGATCTGCAGAAGGGTTGAACTTAAGCTTGTTGAAGGATCTGGCTTTTCACAGTGGCAGAGAGAGAGGAGGGATGAGGCAGTCAGTCCCCAAGTTCAGCTCACTGAACACTCAGAAGCCAGCTCTAGGTGGAGAAGCTCGCTGGCAAAACTGCTGTTGCCAGCTTGTAAAGGATTAAGCCCTCTTGGAAGGGCTTACCTGGAACTGGACCCTGACTCCTCCCTGAGGGTGGTCTGACCTGCCCCCAGGTGTTGTGTTTAGCACCCTCCCACTTCCTGCTGTGACCCCCTATAAAAGAGGGGGAATGAATTTACTGTTTTTTTCCTCTGGGTCTCTGCTTTCCTCACCATCCCAGCACCTTGCTGCTCTGCTGCTGCTATTTCACCAGGTGCTCTCCAACAAACACTTGGGGAGAGCAGCCATGTTTGGAACTCTAACTTGCTGCATCTAAAAATCAGCTTGCATCCATCTGCATCTATCACTAATCCCCAACTTCACCACTTGGATTCAACTTCCATTCACTCCCTTCTATGGGTTGTATTTTATTTCATTTTGCACTTTGGAGTTTTGGTTTGTTGTTTTTTTTTTTTTCCCATATCCCCTGTAATTCCCCTTACCTTATACTTGTCCCCTGTATTTTGTTCCGTCTCCCTCTATCCTCTGTAATTGCCCTTACCTTATACCTGTACCTTGTCTTTTGTTCCCTCTCCTCCTATCCTCTGTAATTCCCTGTACCTAAAATACTTTCTATTTATTGTTAAGGTTTATTTTTCACTTCCAAATCAAATTATGTATTTATTGAGCTTTTGAGCTGGGGGGGACTGGCTTAAACTAATACACAGCTTTAGCCACTCTCCCCTCCTGCCCAAAGCCACAACTCCCATCTCTGCCTTTGACACTGATAAAGGCTCAGGTGCAGCTGCTGCCTCCCTGCACTGTGCCATGCTGTGCTTTGCTGAATGTTTCCCCAGACAGAGGCAGAGCCCCTTGGAACAGCACCCACCAAAGATGGCGAGAGGCCAGCCCTAGGCAGCCTGACCTTGATGGTCTGGGAATACAGCCATGATGTGTCATGACTGAGGCTGGTTTTGTGGTGGAGGAGTTCCAGAAACAGATGGGCTGCCTGCTGGCGCAGGCAAAGGGGTTGCTCAGCAGTCCCAGGCAAGCAACTGATGCCCACTGGGAATTTTGCAAGCACCTGCAGAACGTGCTGCAAGCAAGGAAGAATGTGGGAGCACTGTGGCCATGCTAAATTTTTACACCCTTCCTCTACCCTATTGGTAGCATGAGTCCCTCCCTCAACACCCAACCCTCTGCAACATGCCAGAGGTTTTCACATCCTTCTGTGTATGAAAGAGCCACTCATAACTCAGCATCCCCAGATGATCAGAGCTGGAATCAGCTTTCAGGGGTATCATGACTCCCCTGGGGAGTGCCTGGGGATCTTCTAGCAAAAACATCCTGTTTAGTATCTCCTGCAGAGACAGAAAAGCAGGAGTCCTAAAAGTCTTCTTATCTGGATGGATGAGACAGACATAGGGTGGGAAAAGGGATCTGGGACATCGCTGAGGGGTGCTGAGGGCTGGCAGCAAAATAGGAGTTTGGTCTTTTGACTTGTTTGGTAAAGACTGCTAAAGAAAGAGGGTGAGGAAGATGGACACATGCAGGGGCAGTGGGGAAGAACAGAAAACAGGAGAGGGGAAGGGAGCAATTGAGTGTAGAGAAAGATGAGAGAGAGGAAAATGGATTGAAACCAGTGGCCAGTGAAGCAAAAGGTAGATAAAGTCCAGTGGCAAGGACAGCTCTTGTTCTCCTGCTTCTGCGGGCTGAACTTCCAGCCACCATCTGCCTGCGTGCCCCATCTGAACTTTAAATCACAAGGCCTTCTCTTAGGATATTTTCCCCTCTCTGGGCACATCATTTCACCTGGATTGTTCTGTGCTTCGCCTGTTGGAAAGCGCTAAGCAGAGACCTTCAAACCCAGATCTTTCTCTTTACTGTTCTCTCTGCACAGAGCAATGAGCTCCCTGCCCCTGCTGTGCTAGCAGCCCACGCTCTCCACTGATGGAAATAAAGATTGGGAAGAAGCTCTGCCTCTGCAGATGTTAGTGTCTATTCTGTCTGACTCCAGATGCTGCTGCATCTCCCACAAGAGGAAAAAAAAGAGCTGTTTGACCTCTTATATACAGTTCTCCTCTCGGCAGGTTCAGAAGGGCTTTGTGGTACTACCTTTGTGCTCAGGTTTCCAGAGCCAGTGGTACACTAAGTGAACTCAAATCTAGAGTTTTCTGGTTGGGGCAGCACTGTGGTGATGGTGGCACTTGCCTTGCTGCTGCAGCTTGGCCTTTCTGCTCCCTGAGGGGCTGCAATGCTGCAGCTTGGCCTTTCTGTTCTCTTGAGGGGCTGCAATGCTGCAGCTTGGCCTTTCTGTTCCTTTGACAGGCTGCAATGCTGCAGCTTGGCTTTTCTGTTCTCTTGAGGGGATGCAATGCTGCAGCTTGGCCTTTCTGTTCTCTTGAGGGGATGCAATGCTACAGCATGGCCTTTCTGTTCCATCAAAGGGCTGCAATGCTGCAGCTTGGCCTTTCTGTTACCTCAAAGGGCTGCGATGCTGCAGCTTGGCCTTTCTGTTCCTTTGACAGGCTGCAATGCTGCAGCTTGGCCTTTCTGTTCTCTTGAGGGGATGCAATGCTGTAGCTTGGCCTTGCTGTTCCCTTGACAGGCTGCAATGCTGCAGCTTGGCCTTTCTGTTCCATCAAAGGGCTGCAATGCTGCTGCACAGAGCCTTTCTGTTCTCTTGAGGAGCTGCAGTGCTGCAGCTTGGCCTTTCTGTTCCCTCAAAGGGCTGCAGTTCTGCAGCTTCCCACATTTTGCAGTTTTCCAGACTCAAAAATGTGCCACTCAAGACGCTTGGACTGATGTTGGAAGCCCACTGTCCTTCAGAGTGCATCCACCTCCTCCACCAAGCATGCCTTACTCCTCTTTAATTTTGTTGCTGTATCTTCTTTGCAGATTACCCCCACGGCATCACACTGGTGACTCCAGTTTCAGGCTCAGAGAAGAAGCAGGTCCTGCACTTCTGTGCTCTGGGTGCTGAGGAAATGCAGAAGTTTGTGGAAGATCTGAAGGAGTCCATAGCAGAAGTCACAGAGCTGGAGCAGATACGGATTGAATGTAAGGGCCTCTGATGCAATTCACACTCCAATGCCATCAACTGCCCTCTTTCTACAAAGGAGGAAGGCTGAAGGAAGTTTTCTTTGGGAACAGGAGGGCAGGGAATGAGCAGCACAAGGCTGCACACAAGTGTGCTCACCAAAAAGCAGTCAGGCTTTGTCACCACCTAACAGGAGAAATGGAAGGAAATAACTACTCATGATGCTTACAAAACAGTGTGTGACACAGTGGTCTGCAATAGTGAAGTTTAGACTGACTCTTCTTGGCTGCGTTGCCAGCAGGGCAAGAGAGGGAAATTTGCCCCTTTGCTCTGCTCTCCTCACACCCCACCTGCAGTACTCTGTGCAGTTCTGGAGCCCCCAACACAAGAAGGATGTGGAACTGTTGGAGAGAGTCCAGAGGAGGGCCACAAAGATGCTCAGAGGGCTGCAGCAGCTCTGCTACGAGGACAGGCTGAGAGAGTTGGGGCTCTGCAGCCTGGAGAAGAGAAGGCTTCCAGGAGACCTTGTAGTAGCCTTCCAATATCTGAAGGGGCCTACAGGAGGGCTGGGGAGGGACTATTGACAAGGTCTTGTAATGACAGGACAAGGAGGAATGGGTTTAAACTGGCAGAGGGGAGATTGAAACTGGATGTTAGGAGGAAGTTCTTCACAGTGAGGGTGGTGAGACACTGGCACAAGTTGCCCAGGGAGGTTGTGGCTGCTCCCTGCCTGGAGGTGTTCAAGGCCAGGCTGGATGAGGCTTTGGGTGTCCTGATCTAGTGGGAGGTGTCCCTGCCTATGGCACAGTGGGGTTGGAACTGGATGATCTTTAAGGTCTCTTCCAACCTAAACCATTCTATGATTCTCAGTCCCATACTCCTCTGACTGTGCAAAGATGACCTGTAAATAGGTGAGAAGTACAGAACAGGTCTGTTAGCTTATCAGAGGTGTCCTTCATTCCAGCAATGTCCAGGGGACAAGCAGTCTGTAATGTATTCCTCTGTGGCCTGTCTTTTGCAGGTGTCCACATAGCCTTTGATGGCCTCTCCATGTATGAATTGATCAGCACAAGTAGCTCAGCATCAGGTGTCCACATAACCTTTGATGACCTCTCCATGTATGAACTGATGAGCACAAGTAGCTCAGCATCAGGTGTCCATGTAGCCTTTGATGGCCTTTCCATGTGTGATCTGATGAACACAAGTAGCTCAGCATCAGTGTCCATGTAGCCTTTGATGGCCTCTGCATGTGTGAATTGATGAGCACAAGTAGCTCAGCATCATTGTTCCGTACTTGTGTAGGAATAACCTGTTCTGTACAAACACAGGTCATGGGGATTTAGTTCTTTTCCTCCACTTGTCAATCCTCTGCAGTTCCTGTGTTGTTTCTTGGCTGTTCCTCTCCCCATCACTCCTCAACACTCTCTTGTTTATTTACTTGCATCAGCTCTCCTGTTCTGTACAGGTCATGGGGAGATATTTCAGTTCCTCCACATGCCAAAATCCTCTTCAGTTCCTGTGTTGTTTCCTGGCTGTTCCTCTCTCTTGCTTATTTATTTATTTATTTTGTTTTGTTTATTTATTTCTTCTATTTCTTGTTTCTTTGTTTATGTATTCTATTTCTTGTTTCTTTACTTATATCCAACACTCTCCTGTTTATTTACTTGCATTAACTCTCCTTGCTGACTTCCCATATTGCTCCTTCTGTGTGCTGCTCTCCTGTCCTCATTCATCTCTGGATGTCTGACTTGCAGGGGAGCTAGAGAAACAACAAGGGGCAAAGACTCTCTCATTAAGGACCAATGGAGCCCAGATGGAACTGCAGTCCAAGCAAGGCTCTCCAACAGGTAGGGGAACACCCAACTTCTCCTGGTCAAGCAGTGCTGCTGTTGCAAATGCACTCTGCTCAACTCCTGTGAGAACAACTGCAGAAGGCAATGTTCTGGTTCCAGCCTTTAGGCTGGGGCAGGCAGTGCAAAGCCCAGAGCACTGGGCTGTTCTTCAGCTCCTCTGGGAAAGCCAGCAGAGCCTCCTGCATAGGCTGGAGCTCTGACAGCTAGCAGAGAGGATAACTGACAGGGCATAGGTAACTGCTGGAGGACCTGGCCCACATTTCCTTCCCTAAGTCGACACAACACCCTGCCAGCACTATTAACTCCCTCCAGCCTCTTCACCAGCACTTTGGACTGGCCTCTTCTTGTCAAAGGCTTTGTGTCCAGTCATGCCATGGCTTGTATGCCAGCAAAAATCAAGTGCAGAGGTGAGTGCTTACCAACTCACTAGAATGGCACTGAGATTAGGACCTAAGGGTAGGATAGGACCCCAACAGAGAGCTGGGGCTCTTCAGCCTGGAGAAGAGAAGGCTTCCAGGAGACCTTAGAGTAGCCTTCCAGTATCTGAAAGGGGCCTACAGGAGGGCTGGGGAGGGACTATTGACAAGGTCTTGTAATGACAGGACAAGGAGGAATGGGTTTAAACTGGCAGAGGGGAGATTGAAACTGGATGTTAGGAGGAAGTTCTTTCCAGTGAGGGTGGTGAGACACTGACATAGGTTGCCCAGGGAGGTTGTGGCTGCTCCCTCCCTGGAGGTGTCCAAGGCCAGGTTGGAGGAGGACCTGGACGACCTGTTGTAGTGAGAGGTGTCCCTGACTATGGCACAGTGGGGTTGGAACTGGATGAGCTTTGAGGTCCCTTCCTACTTAAACCATTCTATGATTCTATGAACAGGGCCTCCCCTGTTGCAGCTCTCTGGTTGCAAGAGGATCTTGGATTTGTTCTTGCAGTCCAGGGCCTTTCTTGGCCCTGCATTTCTCCCTACAGATTTCTAGTCCCCAGTACAAGGGCCTGCTCTTGAACAGAGGTACAGACCTCATGAGTGAGATGTTTTGTTTCATTTCAAAGGCAAGAAGGATTTGGGGGAGAAGGTCTCGGACAGCACAGTGGAGGTAAGTAGAGTGCAGAGCAGCTGAGGTAAGTAATTCTCTCTCACTTCAGCTCTTCTCACATTCTCTGTTGTTTCTTTTCTCAGGTTTTAATCAATGCCTCCCCAGCCAGACTGACAATTTTACCAATTTCCAGAGATACAATTAAAAGTTACTGCTAGGACGGGTAATACAACTTTCAAAATCCAAACTAAACCTCAAAGCATTTTCAATCCTTTTTTAATAACTGTAACATCCCTCATGGACCAAGCTCCAAAACGCTGTAGACTAACCCACCCCACTGCTTATGGGGAGACTGAGAAGTCCACTAAGACTTCCCTGACATGCTAACTCCATGCAGCATCACATGCAAGTTCCCTTCAGCCCAGCTACCCTGCACAATCTCTGCAGCTCTGTCCCTCCATCTCCCCTGGAAGGGGATTAAGCATGGCCTCCGTATACCAGTCTTTCCCCTAGAGCTTCACTTTCCTAAGTAGAGAGCTTGGCTGTCCTGTGTACTTCTGTCTTTGCAGGGCTGGTTAGTAACCAATGGGCTGCCTGCTTCTTCAGTCACCCTTACTCCCTCTGCCTGGGAGGAAAACAGGCAAATGTGACCTTCACACAGGAAATCTTATCTAGTGCTTCCTAATCTTCCTGGAATATTTCCATTGTTCAGAATTTGCCCTTTTCCAGGGATATTCTTTCCCCTGCTGTCAGAGCATATTTGCTTAACAGGTTTAGCTTCTCTGTGGAGAGTGGGTGTCGCTTGCTTTGTTTTTTTTGCCCTGAGCAGCACCCCTTTTCCCTGCAGACACCAGCTCCTTTGAGCCAGTTTCCTATTCCTGTTGGGAGGAGTGTTTCTTTGTGGAGCAAGGCTGCCATCAGTTCTGTCATTAGCACATCATGGCCCAGCAAACAGGTTATCCCGTGGGATGTTCCACTGCCTGGTCAAATATTGACACAAAGTTATGCCCTGCTGTGCAAAAAGTCTGAGCAGCCTCCTTGCTCGAGTAAGGACATGCAGCTCATCCTCATTAAAACACGGTGGAAGTCTAGCCAAGCCACAGCTTAGCCTCCATAGCCAGGTCCCCTGCCCAGCTGGGAGCACTGCTGCCCAGCATATTAAACCATGGGGGCAGCTCTGCTGTCTGGCAGCCCCTCTGCACCCCTGCCCAGCTGGGAGCACTGCTGCCCAGCATGTTAAACCATGGGGGCACCTCTGCTGCCTGGCAGCCTAGCTGGGAGCACTCCTGCCTAGCTGGGAGCACTGCTGCCCAGCATGTTAAACCATGGGGGCACCTCTGCTGCCTGGCAGCCTAGCTGGGAGCACTTCTGCCTAGCTGGGAGCACTACTGCCCAGCATGTTAAACCATGGGGACAACCCTGCTGCCTGGCAGCCCCTCTGCACCCCTGCCCAGCTGGCAGCACTGTGCCAACCTGCAAGCACTTGTTCCCTCCCCAGGCTTAGTCACTCGGCTGCCATTCTTTTTTATTTTTTAACTGGCAACTTTGATCTGGTTTGGGTCTCCCCCAGCCTGTGTCCCTGCCAGGAAGAGCTTCACCCCCATTCGGGAAGCACCATGTTCCTGCTGTGCTTCCCCTGCTTAGGGACCTCCAGTCGGGGCCAGCTCGTCCTTTTCAGGCTGAGCTCTGAGCTCCCTTCTGTGACTTCTTATCAGCATCTCTCTGTGAGGACCCTGATGACCTCCTGCTTCCCTTCCCCCTTTCAGCTGCACAAGCAATGCTCTGCCAAGCAGAGAAGCATTTCCATTTCTTTCGAGATGATCTAATCTGCTGCCATTTCATCACGAATTTCTTTTGCCATTGTGTGAGCTAGATGGGCATTTTTTTTACCTTTCTTTTTTTTTTTTTTTCTCTTTCTTTTTTTTTTTTTTGGAAAATCATTTCCTTTCACTGACAAGCCATCAAATGGACCGGAGGGAGCTGCCTTTTGCTAGAGCCTGTCAGATTTCTGCTTTTCCCCTTGGTAAACAGATTAGCCAGTCATGTGCTGCAGCTTCCTACTCAGCGAGGCAGGCAGTTGGGCAAGGCTTGAGTCTCTCTGTGTCTCTCTCTCTCTCTTATCTCAGATTTAGCCGCCACCATTCTGCTGAAACCTACAGCCTCGATTATCCCAGCCCTTGCTGTGCTTCCCCTCTCCTTTTTCAGTTCACTGGTGGGAACAAGGGCATGACCTCCGAGGTCTGCTCCTGACCCAAACGTTACCGGACGCCTCTTCTCCCAGCCCTGTGCCCTTTGGATAAAACAAAGCTGCACCCGCGCTGGGCACCTCTGGCCCTGCCGCCTTGGATGTGGCAGAAAGGACAGGGGCGCCGAGGCCAGGCTGGGGCTGCTGGGGAAGCTGTGCAGCTAGGGCTGGTGCCTGTCCTGCTCTCCCGAAGGCAGGGGAAGGTTTGGTGCATGTGAGGCTGACTGGTGGCGGGGAGGGCAGGGTGCTCAGGGCGGCCAGCGGCAGCGGATGGGAAGAAGTCTTGTAACATTTAATGCTTCTTTGGCTGTTTCTAAACTAGGTGTCAATTCACAACAGGCTTCAAACGTACCAGCACAACTCCACCCCGGGGCCCGAGAGTGGAATGCAGCCCAGCACGCATCTTAACGTGCCACGGGAGCGGCTGGAGACAGCACTGGTGCCCTCACACCCCGCCTCGGCGGGGACACTTGTACAGTGCCAGCAGATTGTCAAAGTCATCGTCCTGGACAAGCCCTGCCTGGCTCGGATGGAGCCGGCCCTCAACCAGACTCTGACGCGCTACGTCACCTCCGACTCCTGCACCTCCACCCCCTGGCGCAGCGTGGGCAGCGGGCTCCCCGGGACCCCGATAAAGCTGGTCCATCAGCCTCCCCTCCCACCCCCTCCACCTCCTTACAACCACCCCCACCAGTATTGCCCCCCTACCTCCCTGCTTCAGAGGCGCAGGTACTCCAGTGGCTCACGCAGCCTCGTGTAGCCACACCACCAGCACCAAAACAGCACAGACTTCCCTGCTTCCCTTCTCCACCACCTCCCAGGGAACCTTTCTGCCTACAGAGATCTAGTTTGTGATTTATTTTTTAGTAAAAGAGAAAAAAAAAAAAACAACAGCAACAAAAAAAAAAGACCAGCCAACTGACCCACCTCTCACCCTGTCTTCCCCCAAGATGATGCTAATTGTGTGGGGCCATCTCTAGAACCTGCCACCCTCCATGCTCACACCCTCACACCCTGCCAGCTCACCTGGCCTCCCGTGCTCCTTAGCTGCCCTGATCCTGAGAGGCTTGATGACCTGCTGCTTCCTAGGCACCGTGTCTTCCGTTTGCTGCTCCTCTGCCTCCTTCCCTGCCTTGCACTTACCTGGCCATAGGTTTGTACCTACCCCAAAACTTCACCAGCCTCAGAGACAAATGAACTCACCATTGCCAAGGACCAACCTTGGGGCACTCCTGGGGGTGGAGTCCCCCCCACCCTTACCATCACTGCTGCTGCCTGCTAAGCTGGAGCTGAGAACTTGTACCTCTTGCCACACTTTCTCCTCATGGCTCTTCAGATATTCTCTCCTTGCAGCAGCCTGTTCCAAGAGAGGGAGTGTGCGAGTCGAGGAGAGCTGGAGGAGGAGAGACTGTCCTGACCTGCAGTCCAAGGCAGAGGTGGCCTCACTCTGAACACTGAAACTCTTTCTGTTGTTCTGTTGGAGCACTGTCCTGGAGAGCTCTGCTGAGCCCCATGTAAATACACCTGTGGCAGTGTCTGTATGGCGCATGCTGACCACCCAGGGAGCGCAAGGGAGGCACTAGCCCAGGGCCCTTTTCCAAAGAGATGGCACTGAGCAGCGCCCTGCCACCTCAGCACACACACACACACACACACACACACACACGAAGATTGTCTTCTCTGGCATAAAGCAGCCCCACCTCTGCTTTCCTCCTTCTATCTGCTTTTGTGTTTCCTGCCTACGTGCTTTTTTGTGTTCTGAAAGCAAAGCCCAGCAGCATTCGGCTCACTTTCTGGGGCGGATGCTTGGGTTTCTTCCTCCTCACTCGTGTGAGGTCCCATCTGTATCTCTTGCCTGGCTGTTATTCTTGCATCCATCAGCCCCTCCTGTAGGAAAGCTGCCCAGATGTCAGACTCCAAGGCATCTTCTCCTCTCTCCCTCCTTATCCCAGCTTCAAAGTGAGGAGAGGGAAAGATCCTGATAGAGATGTGAGCTCTTCTCCTCTGCTGTATTTGGGACACTGATGTGAAGGGAGGCAGCATAAAAAATGGGTTAAGGATGTATTTTTAGAGAAAAAAAAAAAAAAGTAGTGAGGGGGAAGGTATTAATTAGCTTAAAGGCTCTGGTCTTACTCAGTTACTTTATCTCCCTTCAAGGCTTAAGAAGATAAACTTTAGGATTTTAAAATAGGGCAGAATGCTTCTTAGGACTTTATTTTATTTTCTTGTGAGAGGGAAAGGTGCAAATGCTCCTCCTTCCTTTGCAAGGCTGAGGCATGTGCATTGGGTGCTGAGGACACAGCTATTGGGTGAGGAGGTGTTGGCAGTGGTGGGGGTGTGCAAAACGTCAGGGAAAGGAGGGCAGTGAAAACAGATGGGAGAAACTTTTTTATCTTGTGGGGTAAAAGCTACGCTTGGATGTCCTTAGGGATCACACTAGTATGCTCATCTCTGCAAATAGTGCCAGTACATTAGGAACTGGCTCCCCTCTTTAGATATCTGCTGGCTCTACTGAAATGTTCAGGTGCAAGTTGCCCAGGGAGGTTGTGGCTGCTCCCTCCCTGGATGTGTTCAAGGCCAGGCTGGATGAGGTCTTAAGTGACCTGATCTAGTGGGAAGTGTCCCTGCCTATGGCACAGGGGGGTTGGAACTGGATGAGCTTTGAGATCTCTTCCAACCTAAACCATTCTATGATTCATTCTGTGATTCTAAGTTCACATATCTGACCTGAGCATAAGCCCAGCTGGGGTTAAGGAACTGGACAGGGGCTGGGTGGAAGAGGGAAGGAGACTGCTCACTTCCAGGTCCTGTTGTTTCCGAGTCTGACCGTGCACCCAGGTGCATGACTTAAGTCTTTCTAAGCTGTTTGCAGTAGTACATAGTAGCAAATGTACTGACCGGGACCCAAAAGGCATAACCTCAGGGAGAGCTGCAGAAAAGACAGGAAGGATTGTTAAGAAGACCCTGAACAGAAGCCAAGGTCTTTGGACCAGATGAGCTTTCTTCTAGCAGCAAGGATGCTCCACATCTGAAAGCCACCCCAGGACAGAGAGAGGTTCTTAACCCCAGGTTAGGGCACAGCCCCCTCATCAGCCAGCTGTGAGGCACAGCTGGCCTGCTTTGCTACTGACTCCCTGCAGGGTGACTTCCTGTCAGCTCAGGGCAGCCAGCACCTCTTCTGGCTTGGCTGTAGCTTCCTGGCAAAGCACAGGTGTGGCATTCACCAGTGTCTGCTCAAGCAGAGTAGTGTTTCTTCACTGCTGCCGTGAGAGGAGTGGTGTCCTGGCACAGCCCTCCCTTCTCAGAGGTTATTTTGCTGTCCCAGAGGAATGGCAGTACCTGTTTGCTTGGGTTTTGTTCCCAGATTGCAGAGAGCCACTGGAGGTCTGCGTGCATTAAATAAATTACATTTCACTTGACATCCGACGCAAAGCGACGGCAACAAAAAACCTTAAGGTACTCAAAATTTTTTTTTTAAGATATAATATTCACATCCATGTCTACAAACTTCCTACAGGAGCTTGAACAATTGACTAGAAGGTGTACAAGAAGGCAAACGGGAAGTCAGGAAGCTTCCCTGAGCCTCCCTTCATTGCATTGGGTGAAGGGTGGCAGCGAGTTAACTGGAGTGCCCAGGCAGCTGAGGCACCCCCAGGCTCCAAGGCAAACTGGTTCCATTGCCTTGGCCTTCAGCTCTGGGCAGAGAAGCAAACAGAACTAACCTTTGCAGCAACATCTCCTGTGGGGTTCAGCTGCAGGTTGCTGTGTAGCCCAGCCCTTTGGACTCTGCTTCCAAGCAGGGATGTTCTGTTTGCCTTTGAAGGTTGGTCCAGAAGGCTGACAAGCACCTCGAATCATGTCTGCACCTCGTCTGGTCTATTCTGTTGTCTGCTGCCACAGCCCTTCCACACACACATACACACATACACACACAAGACACATAGACTCAGTGTTAAGTGTAGTAATGCTGTGAGCAGGCACCCTTGCACATAGACTGTTTGTTAAGGTGCAGGCTAGAAGGAGCATTAAGTCACCAGTGGCAACACAGCAAAGGGCACAATGGATGCTACAGCTCACTTGGGGGGGGGGGGAACCAGCCCTGAGAAGAATCACCAGCTCCTAACAGTTATCCTGATCTTGAACCTAGCACAATCTTCCAGGTGGAGTGGTCAGGCAGGAAGCTGCTGCAGAGATTAGACTGACCCAAATGAGCCAGTGGCTTCTTTAGCTTGACGGATTTGTATCCTTCTGTATCAAAACCAGGAGGAGGGGAGAGAGGAAAGAGAAGCCCAGTAAAAAGTATTCTGCAGTGAGCATCGGGTAGCTGGCAGCCAAATAAGAGGATGGTTCTGTTGGGCAGTGGAAGGGAGCAAGTTTTTGCTTGAGGTCTACGAAGCTGCACTACACAAACTGTTCGGCTCTGCCCTGCTCATCTCTTTCTTATGCTAGTGCAGATCCAGTGAAATTAAATCTCTTTTATCCCACTAGCAAAGGGGTGGGGGAAACGCAACAGGAGAATCGAGCTTAGTGCCAACAGTTGAAAGAGTTTAATGTGGTGTGTTTGGCTGCTGCTGTAGCACATCTAATGCCGTCGGGCTGGGTTGCTGCGGTAGCGACACTTACTGCTTTCTCCCAGGCCTTGGAAGCACTCTGCTGCTCAGTTTTCTCCCTGTAGATGAAAGGTGTGGCTACAGTCCACACGGGTTCTCAAAACTTCTCTGCAGGAAGATACGACCGAACGTAGAAGCATTTGAAGGCCTCCGAGCTGGAAGTTTGAGTGCTGCACCTTCCAGAAGGCTCAGCCTGCAGCTTATCCTGCACCTGTTTCTGTGGTTTCCAGAGCCAACCTTGAGCCCCTACATTGAGGAAGGGCTCTGCTGCTCGGCAGAGTCTCTGCATTCAAGCTGCTGAACAAGCTCCACTGTCTCCCGCTTCCACCAGCTGCCTCCCTGTGCTCGTGTAAGGCTCCGGGGACTGCCGGCAAGCGTTGTTTCACGATCTGGAGCTGTCATCCTGCCTGCTCTTTTCTCAGCCGCGATTCGAAGTCGTCGCCCTTAGCTTCTCAGCACTGGGCACAACACCACCACCACCAACCCCCACTCCCCCCATCCGAACGCGTCTGTTAAAAACGTTAACACCTAGCAGCAGAAGTGTTACCTGTGCGTAGGCTTTTGCAAGCACCTGTCCTGTCTGTACCCCGTGTCCTGCTGTAAATACCCCCGAGGCAAGCTCCCTCTGGGAGAAGCGCCGTGCTCGTTGCCTAGCAGAGCCCAGGTGGCTCACGTTTTGTAAGCGAGTGGCAGGCATAGATCAAGAGCTATTTTACCTGTTCTGTTTAATTAGAGTTTAGAAATTATATTGAGACACGTCACTCGTGCACCGACCTCTTCTTTGCTTCGGCACCCTGTGCTGTGTCCCTGGGCTCCCAGTGGCGTGTGGAGGGAGGGAGGGAGGCAGGCAGGTGGCACGCCGAGGCTATGCCCCCAAAGGAGGGCTTGGGCATTGCGGCTCCCTGCCGGCCCCGGAGCAGAGCGCTGCGGCAGCCGCTGTTTTTCATCCAGTGCTCAGGCTCTCTGAAGATGGGATCCAGAGCAAACCAGGAAGAAATCATCTTCTCTGTGTGGAATTCAGTCCTGTAGTGAGGTAGAGAGGGAAATTGGAAGGGAGGGGGGACGACAACACGACGGACAGGGGGACGGACGGACGGAAAGGCAAAGCCCTTCCCGTGCTGCACCTTCTTCCTTTCCATCCTGCTGGCACTCAGCAGAGCTGGACCCGAGCCCTCTGCTCACATCTCTGTACCTCCGCAGCCCCGGGCAGAGGGCACACTGCTGCCTGCCGCACCCCGGGACAAGGAGAGCAGCTTCGGCAAGCCGCTTGTGCCAGTGCGAGCGTTGGAGGCGAGCTGGCCACGGAGAAGCTCCTGCACCCAGAGGCGGCAGCAAGCCCCCTGTGCCAGCGCACATCTGCCAGCGTGGAGGACTGGCTGTGTGACACAGAAGATGCAGGCACCTCTGCTACCCGTGCAGCGGAAGGTGCTGCCCGAAATCAGCAGGCACACGCAGCCGCGCACTGCCGGAGCAGGACGGCTGCTGGCTGCAGCTGCCTTCGCATCGCATCTCGCCAGCTGCGGGGGCTCAGGCTTGGTTCACATTTGAATGGGAGGCAAGTAAGGGCGAGTCCATTTCTCACGCAGATCAGGCGCACATGCGTATTTCCACAGCATAGCCCCCAGGGTTAATGACACTGAGCGTTACGGAGTTCTGCACGGGGATGAGAGAGATGATGGGAGGCAGACAGGTGCTGCATAACAACCTCTCCCCTGCAGTGGATGGAGGGAGGCAGCCTCCAGCTTTGCAGCCCAGTCAGATAGTTGATGGCTTCAGGCTGCACCTGTGACAGTCTCCTGGCTACAGGGTGCAAATTCTTTGCTTCCTTCAGGATGTACCTGCTACAGTCTCCTTGATAAAGGGTGCAAATTCTTTCCTGGCTTCAAGCTGCACCTGTGACAGTCTCTTGGCTACAGGGTGCAAATTCTTTGCTGGCTTCAGGCTCTACCTGCTACAGTCTCCTAGCTACAGGGTGCAAATTCTTTGCTGGCTTCAGGCTCTACCTGCTACAGTCTTAATGGCTTCAGGCTGCAAATTCTTTGCTGGCTTCAGAGAATCCCTTATATCTCCAGGCCCATGGTAAAACGTTTAGGAGGACAGAAAACCCTCTGAGACACAGACAGGACATTTCCCTGCGGAACCAGAGGCTTCCACTGATGTTCTTGTGTGTCATGGGTATATTATAACTCACCCCATCCCAAACAGTACTTTTCTAAGATGTTTTGAAATAGGAGATTATTGGAGAAGTTTCTGCCTGATGTGTAGCTCACACTTTTGGCTGTAGAGATGAAAGCAATAAAACTAGATTGTCTACACATGAGTTGCTGCTAACTTGCTCCAATGTGCAGATACTGTGATTAATGGGAGGTCCTGTGGGGACAGATAACTGTGTAGACACATCTAGGTAAGTGCTGATGCCCAGAAAGCACATCCCACATGACATCTGTGCACTTCTGTCTCTACAGCACTCCTCACATGCAGTGAGGAATCTGTGTGTGCTCAGAGCTGACCAGGACATGCTGCTGCTTTTCCACACGCAACCCTGAGGTGCAATTTTTTTCTGTGCAGTTTTTACAGAGGGACTTTAGACTGCAGACAGCCTTCAAGTGCTTTGCTGGAAGTGGGTTAAATCATAGAATCAGTCAGGGTTGGAAGGGACCACAAGGATCAGCCAGTTCCAACCCCCCTGCCATGCCCAGGGACACCCTACCCTAGATCAGGCTGCCCACAGCCTCAGCCAGCCTGGCTGCAAACACTTCCAGGGAAGTGGCCCCAAACACCTCCCTGGGCAACCCATTCCAGCCTCTCACCCCTCTCATGCTCAAAAACTTCCTCCTCACATTCAATTTGAATCTCTCCATCTCCAGCTTTCCTCCATTCCCTCTAGTCCTGTCACAACCTGAGAGCCTAAGAAGTCCCTCCCCAGCATTTTTGTAGGCCCCCTTCAGATACTGGAAGGCCACAAGAAGGTCACCTGGGAGCCTCCTCTTCTCCAAACAGAACAGCCCAAACTCTTTCAGTCTCTCCTCATAGCAGAGGTGCTGCAGCCCTCTGATCATCCTCGTGGCCCTTCTCTGGACACCTCCAGCATGTCCATATCCCTTTTGTAATAGGGGCTTCAGAACTGGATGCAGTACTCCTGATGGGGTCTCACCAGAAAAACCTCTGACAATGCAGGGAGATGTCACTGAAGCAGCCCTGGTTTCCCACAGCAGGCAGGAGCTTTGCTAGCAGAGGCAGTGGGAAGCCCCAGGAGAGAAAGAAGGCACAAACACTACAGAGAGATGACTGAGTGAGCAGGGAAAGCATTGCCCCAGTTTCTGTGCAGAGCCTGCCCCACTGCTCACTGCCAGACTGCCCTTCCCAGGCTCCCTCTGGCCTGGCAACAGGCACACCTGCCTGGTGACACAGAGTGACAGGTCACTGGCAACAAGCAAGGCTAAGAGAAAAGGAGAACTGGCATGGGCAGGCAAGCTTGTCTCCAAAAAGGACAGGGGTCAGGTGAGCAGGAGGAAGGAAAGCAGAGAAGGAAGGACAAAGGGATGGGTACCTGGCCCTAGGACTGATGCAGTGGCCAAGATAGTGGAGAGGGAGATGGTAACGAACCCTCACAGGAGACCCCCCACCTTTCAGCCCTCTCTTGTCATCTCTTGTCTACCCTGAGAGGGTGCCATGATCAGAATTGCCTCCGTACTGATTTTGAAGAGCTAGCTCCCAGGTGTGGGTTTCAGAGGTTTCAGACTTTTACTTCCCAGCCCTGAGCTGCTCAGGTGGATTCTGCCCAGCAGCTGCAGTTGTACCCAAGAAAAGGTCAGAGATCAGGGGAGGAAAATCATACTGCATGGGCACACTATGCTGAATGGACACTCCAGTGTCAGTATTGGCCTCTGCTGCTGTGCACTGTGTTGGTGTGCTCAGCTTCTGAGGAAAGCAGGCAGCGTGCTTGGGGCAAGCTCTATCACCACCAGTGTGCTTGGTAGCCCACAACAGAAGAACCAACTTGGTGGACTTGCCTCTAGCGGTGCAGGCTGCCTCCACATTTGACCATCAGCAAATGAAACCAGAGTCCTGCAGTCCAAAGATACTTCCCCTGGATGGGATAAGGACAGGTTGCTCCTCCGGAGTGACAGAGGCTGCAAGGGCACTGGCCAAGGCGCGGCAGAGCCGTGCTCAGCACATGGCGTAGCAGAGCTGCTCAGAGTACCAGCCAGGCAGCAGGCCACTGCCACACAGCACCAGGATCCTGGTGTGGACCTTGCAGCTGTGCTTAACAACCAGCTGCCAGCTGTTGGAAGGTGTGTGGGAGCATGGCAGCAGTAAGTAAGCTCTTCCTGCCCCGTGGGAGAGGTTTGTGCCTGCATCCTTGGGGGAAGCAGCAATGAACCGATCTTGCCTTTCCCATTGCCCCCTCAGCCTCCCACTGGCACAGCAGAGGATGGGGCAATGGCATTTATTTTACTTTTCACAGCCCTCAGGGGAAAAAAAAAAAAAAAAAAAAGAGGATTTCAGAGGGGATTTGAGCACAGCTCCCTAAATAGCTCCTTAGAATTTAAGAGGTTTCATGGGGATTATTTCAAGCGGCGTGAGGGAGGGACCAGTGGGTGCTGGGGCGGGGACAGGAAAAGGCAGGAGAGCTGTGGGTGAACAGAGGGGAGCAACCTTCTGAACCACAGCATTCGGGGAAGTAGGGCAGCATCCCCCCTCCCAGCCATGCACTTGTCTGCTCTGCTGGCTGAGGCAAAAGGAAGGAGGAGCAGAGTGATGGTCAGAAAGGGCTCAAAAGCACTCGTTACAGAGGAACCACTGGCACAGACCACAGCTGCTGCCACTCCCTGCACATCTACAGCCTGACAGCAAAATGGCAGCAGGCAGATAGAGCTCTCTGTAGGATGAGCTCCAGGGCCCATTGCCATCCCTGCCTTCTCACCAGGTTGGAAACCTCTGTGTGGTGCAGGGAGGAAAACCGCTTCCAGCACTAAAGTTTGAAAAACCAGAGAAGGTAACCAGTCAGTCAGACAGGACCTGACTAAGGGCAGATTCCTCCCTGCAAAGCTACAGATGCCAGGCTTTGCAGATCCAAATAAAACAGGGCAAGAGAAGGAAAGCCCAGGAAAACCTTTCACAGCAGGCATGGCTCTGCAGAAGCTGATGGAACACGAGCTGAAACGCCTCTTCTAGCAACAGCAAGAGACAGCAGTGTTTGGCACAGTGCTTTCTGGAGCAAAAAGGAGGGGAAGACAGCTGAAACATCGTGTTATATTGAGATGGAAATCGGTTCTTAGGGATCAGGTTCCCAAAAGGCTGAGCTCCTCCATGGGTTGCTGAGTTCTAGCTTTCAGCAGGCAGGAAGGTTGAAAGCAATGCTCGGCGGGAGGCTGAGCCATGGGGGCGCAGGAACCAGGCTGGAAGGAGAGTGGAGCAGAGAAGCAGGGAAGCCAGGCTGATGGTAACAGAGAGAGACAGAAATGAGCAAAGTCTGGGAAGGAGAAGAGAAAGGAAAGAGACATGTAACTACCTGAGAGGAGGTTGTGGTGAGGTGGTGCTGGTCTCTTCTCTCGAATTACTAAGGGCGACGAGGCTGGGGAGAGGTCTGGAAAACATCACTGGGAGGAGCAGCTGAGGGAGCTGGGGTTGGTTAGTCTGGAGAAGAGGAGGCTGAGAGGACCTTATTGCCCTCTACAACTACTTAAAAGGAGGTTGTGGTGAGGCTGGTGCTGGTCTCTCCTCCCAAACTGCTAGTGATAGGACAAGAGGAAATGGCCTCAGGTTGTGTCAGGGGAGGTTTAGATTGGATGTTGGGAGGAAGTTCTTTCCTGAGGAGGTGGTCAGGCACTGGAAGGGGCTGCCCAGGGAGGTGGTGGAGTCACCATCCCTGGAGGCGTTTAAAAAAAAGGAGTGGATGTTGTGCTTGAGGCTATGGTCTGGTGATGAAGGATGCTGGGATGAAGGTTGGCCTGGCTGATCCTGGTGGTCCTTTCCAGTCATAGCCATTCACAGCAATTAGATGTTGTGCTGAGGGGTTTCGGTTAGTCAAGGACTTGTCAGTGTGAAACTAAGGATTGGACTCCATGAGCTTGAAGGGCTTTTCCAATCTAAGAAATTATGTGATTCTGTGATTGTAGTGAAGGGGAAAAAAAAAAAAAGGCAGGAAGAAGAAAGCAGAGGGAAAAAATTTCCACTGGGTGGGTGATAGTGAGAAAGCAGTGAGGTAAGCAACTGAAAAGAAACAGGGCAGGAGGGAAAGCAAAGGGGAAGGTCACAGGCAGAGACCAGAGCACGTGGTTAAGCCAATATTGCTGTCAGCAGCAGGGTGTGTAGAGGGTACCCACTCTGCTGCAGCCAGAGTGATGTTCTGCACCTGCCACAGGGAGGCCACAACCCAGGTAGACATTTGGGCTAAAATCCCAATGAAACAGAAACTGTTTTTGATGACTTTGTATCATGAACTGTTCCTTGTCCACATTTCAGGAGGAACAACCTGGGTGGAGGGACTATTGACAAGGTCTTTCAATGACAGGACAAGGGGTAATGAGTTTAAAGTGGCAGAGGGGAGATTGAAACTGGATGTTAGGAGGAAGTTCTTGACAGTGAGGGTGGTGAGACACTGGCACAGGTTGCCCAGGGAGGTTGTGGCTGCTCCCTCCCTGGAGGTGTTCAAGGCCAGGCTGTGTGCAGTTCTGGAGCCCCCAGCACAAGAAGGACATGGAACTGCTGGAGAGAATCCAGAGGAGGCCACAAAGATGATCAGAGGGCTGCAGCAGCTCTGCTATGAGGATAGGCTGAAGGAGTTGGGACTTTTCAGCCTGGAGAAGAGAAGGCTTCAAGGAGACCTTAGAGTAGCCTTCCAGTATCTGAAGAGGGCCTACAGGAGGGCTGGGGAGGGACTATTCACAGGGTCTTGTAATGACAGGACAAAGAGGAATGGGGTTAAACTGGCAGAGGGGAGATTGAAACTGGATGTTAGGAGGAAGTTCTTTCCAGTGAGGGTGGTGAGACACTGGCACAGGTTGCCCAGGGAGGTTGTGTCTGCTCCCTGCCTGGAGGTGTTCAAGGCCAGGCTGGATGAGGTCTTGAGTGACCTGTTCTAGTTGGAGGTGTCCCTGCCTATGGCACAGGGGGGTTGGAACTGGATGATCTTTGAGGTCTCTTCCAACCTAAACCATTCTATGATTCTACAACCCTTTCAGCTCTTCCAGCAACCCAGCAATTTGGTTGAGAGTTTGGAAAGTGCCCAATGGCACTGATTTTGTTCTACCTCAGACCCGAGCTGCCCCAAGAAAGTTGAAAATATTTCCTTTAAGGCCTCACTCAAGAACTGATTCTTTTGCTCATCCCCCCTCCTGTGCAAATCTCAGCCTGCATTTGAGGGGAGGGAGGTTGTCTGACCCAGATCACAGGCAAAAGCAGAGTTCTAGTAAAGGTCCTTACTGTGAAGATCAGAGGCTGACATTTCAGAAGCCCTTCTCACAAGACATAGGTGGATGTAAGGAGGGGTTTGCTTTATTATCTGGTTTATAAAAGAGATGAGGTTGGGATGGAAAATTGCAGCTCACCCCAGGACTTGCAGTCATGGGAGAAGGAAAGGTGCCATGGCTGACTGGCTGAGGTGGGTTGTGATGGATTGCAGCTCTCAGTGTTTGGCTTTCAGCTTTATGAGATTGAGCACCTTCTCATGCCCGCTTAACAGCCATGGGGTTGGGGGGCATGAACAGCCTGAGGTGGGACAGGGCATGAGCACAGCTCATGGTGTTGCAGCAGGTAGAACATGCACTTGAGGCCTGGCAGCCATAACCTCCAACAGTCAGGAGACAGCAGATGGCACCTGCACAGACAGATGCTGGGTATACATCTAGAGCAGCATTAACCACATCAGCAGGCTGGCAGGGGACCCAGCCTCAGCTTGAGCCTTCTTCACCAGATTCTTCCCCTTTTTTATGCCATCTGCACAGACAGATGCTGGGTACACACCTAGAGCAGCATTAACCACATGGGCAAGCTGGCAGGGGACCCAACCACAGCTCAAGCCTTCATCACCAGATTCTTCCCTTTTTCATGCCACCAGTGCTCTCAGATGAGAGCAGAGGAGGCTGGCCCTGTGCAGGATGGTGCTAGGGGCAGACAGCATGTGGCTCACCTTCACCACGTCGTAGTATCTCCACAGTGTGGATGGGACATTGTGAAGGGTTAAGCACACCTAGAGCCTTCTGACTCTTCCATGGGGGTGGTCTGACCTTCCCCCAGGTGTCATATTTAGCCTCCTCCCACTTCCTGCCAAGGACTGCTATAAAAACAGGGGGACAGGTTGGCTTCTCACTCTTTCTGGTCCTGCCTGCCTGACCAACTCCTCGCTGTTCTGCTGCCAGACCACCACCTGCTCTCCAGCCAACACGTGGGGACAACAACCATTTTCTTTGGAACTCTTAACTAACTGCATTTCATCATTTAAATCCTGCATCCTGCTTCATCCACCATCAGTCCCAGTGTTTGGACTCAACTCCCTTCCCGCAGGTTGTATTCTGATATTGTGTATTTCGTTCCCTTTTTTTCCTTTTACCCTCTAATAACTCTCATTTTTCCTACCCTGTATTTTTTTTGCTTCCCTTTCCCCCATTTTCTGTAACTCCCCTTACCTCCTATTAATTGTTTAAAGTTTATATCTTTTTACTTCCAAATTGAATCAAGTATTTATTGGGCTCTTGAGCTAGCCTAAACCCAACACATTTCCTCAGGCACGCATTTATGAGCTCTGTGAGCTGGGCCCAGGAGCATGAGCCGCTGGGAGGGCAGCGCTGGCAGGGTGCTAAGGGAGGCAAGAGGCTAACCTGCCCTGAGCCAGGCCTTATGTTTGTGTGCACATCAAACGAGCATGTGGGTGAGGCCACCAGGAAGCTGCCAGGGATGAGAGCATCACCATCACACCTGTGCTGTCACACATGCTGCCATCAGCTGCCTCCTCTCTTGAGACTTTATAACCCAGAAACCTGCTGCTGGCTTAGGACTGCTCTGAAACCCTGCCCAGCACCTCAGAGATGCTTCCAGCATCACCCACGATGCCTGTGCTGGGCACCAGGGTGGCGCAGCACCAGCAGCTGGCTGCACAGGCACTTCCCAAGGGAAGTCAGCGCTGGCTTGCAGCAGTGGGCGTAAGCATGGTGACTGTGTCCTACCAGTTAGCCCCAGGAGCAACTGCTACCCACCAGCTGGGATTTAGGTGTTGTCACATCCTGAAAAAAAAGTCTAAGCTGAACCACTCATGGGCATTGTGCTGCATCTTACTGCCTCTCACCATCTAGGATTTAGGTGTTGCCACATCCTGGGGAAAAAAAATATAAGCTGAACCACTCATGGGCATTGTGCTGCATCTTACTGCCTCTCATTAGCTGGGATTTAGGTGTTGCCACATCCTGAAAAAAATGTCTAAGCTGAACCACTCATGGGCATTGTGCTGCATCTTACTGCTTCCCACCTGGGAACACAGCCAGGGAGGATATTAGGCAAGAACTACCTTGCTCCAGCTGGGGAAGAAGATGGCACTTTGCTGGGATGTTCCCCCCTGTCACGCAGCAGGTATCTTGCCTCTGCACAAAGCTGACTGCAGCTGGGAGTGGTCAGTGTAGGACAGCAGGACAGCTCTAGCAAAGAGCCTTCCACTTACCCTTTTAAAATGCCCCTCCTAGGGTCAGGGGATGACTGTGGCAAACAGCCCCAGAGGGCAGGATGCTGCAGAGCTAAAAGGCTTCCTGCTCTGCTAGGCTGTAGCTCACAGCCCTAGACCCAATGGATGCAGTGAGAATGGAGACTGCAGAGGGCTGAAATGTGGCACCTGTGAGCAGCCTGGTACAGTCCTGGTAATCCTTCTCCAGCCTGGGGGCTACAACCACCTACAGCTGGCAGCACACTGGACTCCTCAGTGGAGTCCCTCATTCTGCCAGATCCCTTCCAGTTGTGCATTTGCTGGGGCTGGTTTATGCTAGCTGGATCGACATTCCTCTGGGATTTGAGCCCCATGTCAGCTGACTCTCTGGAGTGACAACACAGCTGTGTGCTGCACGATGCTCTGCAGAGGTTTGTGTGGAAAGGCAAGAAGAGCAGAGAATTGGTCAGCCAGCAGTCTAAGCTCTTTAGAAAGGTCTCACCAAGAGGAGGAAGACCTGGGCACCAGCTGTTCCTCCAGGATGTTGCAGGGCAAAGACAGTCACCACCCAGCACCCTGGTGGCAGCTTGTTCAGGGCCTTGGGAAACTGGGTTGGGAGGAGGCTATGTGAGAGGATTCCTCCGCCAGGTCCTCTCTTCAACAAGCAGTAGTCACTGTGGAGCTAGGAACAGCAAGCTGTGCTGGAGGAGCTCGAGAGACAATGTGGCATGAGAAGCTAAAGGGCAGGCTGAGGAGGTCCAGGCTCTCCTAGACAGCAGCATCCGAGCCCCTCCCGTTCAAGGATGTCTTTGGCTGGAGGCTGTTGTTCTGAGCGTGCATCTCTGGCTTGGGCTGTGTCATCTGTTGGAAACGCTGTCCCGGAATGAAAGGAAAGAGAAGGTCAGCCAAGGGGCCAGGGGGCAGCATCAGAGGGTGGAGACCCCTCACAGCAAGACCTCAGAGGTGGCCCTAGTTAAAAGGATGTAAAGGCTTAAGCCCATCTGGGAACCCTCTGACTCCTCCCAAGGGGTGGTCTGACCTTTTTCCAGGTGTCATGGTTAGCCCACTCACTCCCACTTCCTGCTAGGACTTGGCTATAAAAAGGAGGAGCCAGCTTGTCTTCTCTCTCTTCTCATCCTGCTTGCCTGGAGGAGCTACTCTGCAGCTTTCTGCTGCCAGACCACCAGGTGCTCTCTGCCACCTCGTGGAGAGCCCCACCATTTCTATTTGGAACTTGGACTAACTGCTTTTCACTCTCAAATCCCTACATCCTGCCTTCATCCAACACCAAAACCATCCGTCTCAGCCTTGGGACTCAGTTGCCTTCCATGGGTTGTATTTGTATTTTTCTTTCCTTTTCTTTTTGTGTTGCTTCGAGTGAATTGGAGAATTTGAGTGAGAAATTAGACTACTGGCTGAGAGAGGTAAACACAGTATGGCACTTCATCAGAGTTTTGTTGAGAAAGAAAAAAAAAAAAAAAAGTTGTTTTTAAGAATTGTACCCAAACACTAGATATCAGACAGTTTCTGACCGTTCTGGCTGCGGCTGCTTCTCTGGCATGGTTCCTTTGTTTCTTTGCCTTGGTAGCTAATTCTCAGTAATACTACTAACTTCTCTCCTGCCACTAATCCCCCTGGCTGATCTACTTCAGCTTATCTGCAGCATCAACAGGTGGTGAGATAAGATTGGGGAAGGGGGGAAAGGTGGTAGGAGGTGATTGGTTACCCCTCGTGGGGATATTGGTCTCTGGGAGGGCTGTGGTGTTTCTGTATTACCTTTTCATTGTATATATCTGTAAATATCTGTTATATCTTGTAAATATTTGCATGCATATTGTGCATTGCTGTAAATGTAAAGATTCATTAATTAACTTCCAGTGTTTTCTGAGTCCTAGCCGGGGTTTATAAAAGGTGGGGGGCAGGTAACTGCTAAACCACCACACTTTCCTTCTCCCCAGATTCTGTATTTTTTTTTCCCTCATTCCCCCTACCCTGCATTCTGGTTCCCCTTTCCTCCCACCTTCTGTAAATAACCCTTTTCCCTCCTACTTATTGTTAAAGTTTTGATACCTTTTTTATTTCCAAATGGGATTGAGTATTTACTTGGCTTTTGGGTTAGCTGGCTTAAACCCAATACACAGGATGAGGGAACAGTGCCCACAGCAGGAGTTACTCCTCCAGTGCCTTTCAGCAAGCCACTGAAAGCCTTTGTGTGTCACCTTTGCTTTGGTGCTCCACTCAGCACAGCAGCTCCTCCTTGTGCCTGCAGGGCAGGGGTTGCCCTCATGAAGTGGGCAAACTGTCACCGAGCAATGCCAGCCTGTGCCAGCAGGACCAGGAGAGCTGCAGTGTCACAGGCTCTGGAGCATCATTTTTCAGCCAGGGTTGGTTGCAGAGCATCACCAACCTGCTGCTTCAGGCTGACGAGTCTATGGTCTGTGCTGCTGATAGACACCAGGCCAGGCCACCTGCACAAACCTTTACACCAGCAGCAATTCCTGCCAGCCTGAGCAATCCGATTGAAAAATGCAGAGCCAAATAAAGTGGAGCAAGAACCCAGGGATGCCATCCAAAGGGACCTGAACGGGCTGCAGAGGTGTGTCCAGGCCAACCTCATGACATTCAACAAGGCCAAGTGTAAGGTCCTGCAGCTGGGTGGGTGCAATCCCAAGCACAACTCCAGGCTGGGTGGGAAATGGCTGAGAGCAGCCCTGAGGAACAGGACCTGGGGGTCTGGGGTGATGAAAAGCTCAAGATGAGCTGACAGTGTGCACATGCAGCCCAGACAGCAACTGTGTGCTGGGCTGCAGCAAGAGCAGCTGTGGGCAGCAGGGCAAGGGAGGGGATTCTGCCCCTTTGATCTGCTCTCCTCACACCCCACCTGCAGAAGGACATGGAACTGTTGGAGAGAGTCCAGAGGAGGCCATGAAGATGCTCAGAGGATTGCATCAACTCTGCTATGAGGACAGGCTGAGAGAGTTGGGACTCCTGTAGAAGGCTTCCAGGAGACCTTATAGTAGCCTTCCAGTATCTGAAGGGGGCCTACAGGAGGGCTGGGAAGGGACTATTCACAAGGTCTTGTAATGGCAGGATGAGGAGGAATGGGTTTAAAGTGGCAGAGGGGAGATTGAAACTGGATGTTAGGAGGAAGTTCTTCACAGTAAGGGTGGTGAGACACTGGCACAGGTTGCCCAGGGAGGTTGTGTCTGCTCCCTGCCTGGAGGTGTTCAAGGCCAGGCTGGATGAGGCCTTGGGTGACCTGATCTAGTGGGAGGTGTCCCTGTCTATGGCACAGGGGGGTTGGAACTGGATGAGCTTTGGTTTAGGTTGGAAGGGACCTCATTCTATAATTTTAAAATTCAGAGGGGCAAAGGCTCTGCTGGAGGTGTGGGGACTGAGCATGAGCAGCAAAGAAGAATTCATCACTCTTGCTGCTGCAGGTTGCAGAAAAAAGGGCACTGGATAAAAGGATTGAGCCTAACCTCAACAGACAGCACCAAGTCAGAGAGAAGCTCTTTTGCACAGAGGGGAAACAAGCTCCTGCTCTCTGAAGTGGCTGTTGCTGAATGAAGTTCCTGCAATATTCACTGCACTGCTTCTGCTATTCGTGGTCTTTTTCCCCCCTCCCCCTTTCACATTCATGCTCAGTAGTACCAAAGTGACTTCTAATCTCCCCTGTCTGTCAAAACCACTATACTCAGCATTGTCATCTAATTTCCCTCCAGCTCTATTACGAACTAATCCAGGATCTCTGCATCTAAAAGGCCAAAAATTCTGTCTCTCCAAAACCAACACACACACAGCAGCCAGCTTTCTTCCTGCTGCCATCTGCTGCTCCCTCGTGGGTCTGTGGACAGTGGGGAGGAGTTTGGGGTCTCCTATGGCACATGGGTTCTGTTCGAGGGAGAGTGGGACAGAAAGGGTACAGCCTAGCCACTCATACTGCTGACTTAGGATCATAGAATGGTTTAGGTTGGAAGGGACCTCAAAGCTCATCCAGTTCCAACCCACCCCCGTGCCATAGGCAGGGACACCTCCCACTAGAACAGGTCACTCAAGACCTCATCCAGCCTGGCCTTGAACACCTCCAGGCAGGGAGCAGCCACAACCTCCCTGGGCAACTTGTGCCAGTGTTTCATCACCCTCACTGTGAAGAACTTCCTCCTAATGTCCTTTTTAAATCTCCCCTCTGCCAGTTTAAACACGTTACTCTTTGTCCTGTCATGACAAGACCTTGTGAACAGTCCCTCCCCAGCCCTCCTGTAGGTCCCCTTCAGATACTGGAAGGCTACTCTAAGGTCTCCTTGAAGCCTTCTCTTTTCCAGGCTGCAGAGCCCCAACTCCCTCAGCCTGTCCTCATAGCAGAGCTGCTGCAGCCCTCTCAGCATCTTGGTGACTTCCTCTGGACTCTATCCAACAGTTCCATGTTCTTCTTGTGTTGGGGGCTCCAGAACTGCACACAGTACTGCAGATGGGGTCTGAGGAGAGCAGAGTAAAGGGGTAGAATGCCCTCCCTTGCCCTGCTGTCCACAGCTGCTCTTGATGCAGCCCAGCACACAGTTGCTGTCTGGGCTGCACTCACACTGCAGCCTCATCTTGAGCTTTTCATCACCCCACACCCCCACGTCCTGTTCCTCAGGGCTGCTCTCAACTATTCCCCACCCAGCCTGGAGTTGTGCTTGGGATTACACCCACCCAGGTGCAGGACCTTACACTTGGCCTTGTTGAATGTCATGAGGTTGGCCTGGGCCCACCTCTGCAGCCTGTTCAGGTCCCTCTGGATGGATCCCTGCCCTCTAGCAAGTGCCACACAGCTTGGTGCCATCTGCACACTTGGTGAGGGTGCACTGATTCCTCTGCCCATGGCACTGACAAAGATGTTAACCAGCACTGGTGCCAGCACTGACCCCTGAGGGACGCCACTTGCACTGCTGTGTTGCAGGTGCTGAGGGGACCTGCAGAAACTTGCTCATGAGCTGCCCCAACATGTCAGGAAAAAAAATTCACCACCCCTAGCAGAGACAAGACTGAGCTTAAGCAATCTGTATTTGCAGGTCTTGCCCTTGCCCTTCATATCTCTAGCTCCTATTAAGAGGTGTTAAGAAAGATATGCACAAGAAATATCTGGACATGCTGGAGTGTGTACAGAGAAGGGCCATGAGGATGCTCAGAGGGCTGCAGAACCTCTCGTATGAGGACAGACTTAAAGAGTTGGGGCTGTTCAGTTTGGAGAAGAGGAGGCTCCCAGGTGACCTTCTTGTGGCCTTCCAGGATCTGAAGGGGGGTACAGAAAAGCTGGGGAGGGACTTTTCAGGCTCTCAGGTAGTGACAGGACTAGAGGGAATGGAGCAAAGCTGGAGGTGGGGAGATTCAGACTGGATGTGAGGAGGAAGTTGTTGAGCATGAGATTGGTGAGAGCCTGGAATGGGTTGCCCCTGCAGGGAGGTGTTCAGGGCCACATCCCTGGAGGTGTTTGCAGCCAGGCTGGCAGAGGCTGTGGGTAGCCTGATGTAGGGTAGGGTGTCCCTGGGCATGTCAGGGGGGTTGTAACTGGCTGATCCTTGTGGTCCCTTCCAACCCTGACTGATTCTATGTTTCTAAGTCTACTCGCTTGGCCAGCTGCAGCCAGCTGTGTGCTGCTTGGGAGTGCTGGCAGCCAGTCCAAAGATGTCAGTGCTTAATAATGCCTGTAACTCCTTCCCAGCCAGACACTCTCCCTGCACAGTTCTGTGCACTAGAGCTGATCTGAGCCCTACTGGAGGTGAGCAGATCTCCTGAGGCACCAACCTGACGTGCTCTGACAGGTTTGTCAAAGTAGAGCCTGCTTAGTTCTTCTGAGGTTTAGTGCAGCAGGGGACTTGCTCTGAACAGAGAAGAGAAGAGGAGTGCTGAAGCTGTTTGTACCTGCTGGAGAGTCCCTGTCGAGGTGAAGAAACTGTACAGCATGTACCCTGGAATCAGCACCATGGAAGAGAGAGCCATGAGCCAACCAATGCCTTGTCCCCATGCAGGATAAACGTATTTTCCAAGTGTCAGGGGGGTCATTTCCACCACGCTGAAGAAGAACACACCCTGGGAAAAGACAACTGCAGATGAAATTGTGCAACATCAGGCTCCGTCCATCCAGACTTTCATTCGCTGTCCTCTTAGTTCCCAAACAGTCTTACAGCAACCTACTAGCTCCTTAAACTAGTCTAGATGCTCTCAGCCCACCAAGTGGTCTCATGTTATTTCTGATTATCCTGTGTAAGTACCTGGGACTGGAACACCATTGTTTTACTTCTTCATTAACCTACTCAGACAAGCAGTGCCCCCACACCAACTCCTCTGCAGCCCATCCAAACTAAGAGGCTCTTCTGGATGTACCCCTGCAGATAGAGTAGGATAGGATAGGATAGCACAGAAAATAAAAGAATATAGTAGAGTAGAATAGCATAGAGTAGAATAGAGTAGAGTAGAATAGAGTAGAGTAGAAGAGAGTAGTGTAGAGTAGCGCAGAACAGGCCAGGTTGGAAGAGACCTCCAAGCTCATTCAGTCCAACCTAGCACCCAGCCCTAGCCAATGGCACTAAGTGCTCCATCCAGGCTTTTCTCAAACACCTCCAGGGATGGGGACTCCACCACCTCCCTGGGCAGCCCATTCCAATGCCAATCACTCTCTCTGGCAACAACTTCTTCCTAACATCCAGCCTAGACCTCCCCTGGCACAACTTGAGGCTGTGTCCCCTCCTTCTGTTGCTGGGTGCCTGGGAGAAGAGCCCAACCCCACCTGGCTACAACCTCCCTTTAGGTAGTTGTAGACAGCAACAAGGTCACCCCTGAGCCTCCTCTTCTCCAGGCTGCACACCCCCAGCTCCCTCAGCCTCTCCTCACAGGTCTGTGCTCCAGGCCCCTCACCAGCCTTGGTGCCCTTCTCTGGACACATTCCAGTACCTCAACATCTCTCTTGAATTGAGGGCCCCAGAACTGGACACAGGGCTCAAGATTAGTCTGACCAGTGCCAAGTACAGAGGCAGGATAACCTCCCTTGTCCTGCTGGCCACACTATTCTTGATCCAGGCAAAGAATGCCCCAAGTCTTACCAGGCAGACAAGGGGAGTGAAGAAGGCCCAGCAGATCTTCCACCAGATGCAAGGTTTGTAGCCAATCATTTCTTCAATGTTCCTGTAAAACCTGTTTACACCTATGAAAAGAGATGGGTGTTGGGAAAGCCATCCCAGCTGAGCACTACGGGCAGCACTTCTGCTCAGGCACACCACAGGCTGCCCACAATGTTTGGCACTGTCTAGGAGGGATGGGAACTCAAAACTAAATTCGTTCTAGCAGCTTCCATGTTTCTGGTGTTCTCTTGAAAGACTAGAGGCAGAACCCTAGTCAACTGCCAGTTCATGCAGAGGTCTTTGTGGTGTCCTGTAGCAATGAGATGACAGCCTTCTGCTTCTGGGTTGTTTTGTTGTCATTGTTGTGGTTTTGTGTCTGGGAGGCTTCTGAAATGACTCTTTGTGTCCAGGGAGGAAAGAAAGGAGCAATGTCTTTTGTGCTTACCATAACACCAAGAAATCGAGATGGTCTCAAAGAAGACGAGGAAGAGAAGACACATGCCACTGGCTGAGTAGTAATCAAACAGCTTGAAGACATAAATGCCACCCTGAGGAGACAAAACCAGGGTCAAGGAGCTTAATTATAGATTATGGCCAACAATATCAGCCGGCTGCTTGGGTCGTTGCTGCCTGTGCCTGCTGGCTTTAATGTTAATTTCCTTGGACAGTGGACCCAGCGTTGCACTGGAGCCTGGTTCCCAGCAGCAACACTGATCTGCTCTCGCAGGCAGTTAGCCAACTTGTTCTGGCATGGCCAAGGGCAAGCAGAAGAGCAGAGATTCATAAAGGGCACACAGCGAATGAGGGGTGAAGAAGCAATGCAGAAATTTTATGCAGGACCCCCAGTACCCCACCACTCTAATCTGGTTTAAAATGTTGCTCGAAAGAATTTAGCCAGGATTTTATTCAGCAGTCAGCTGTGAGTCTCTGTTTTAGTTTTAGATGGAGTTGCTTAATTTAGCCTGTTCTGCCTCTTCTCGGGAGCTTTGATGTCTTGCCTTCTACAATTGCTCCACTCGGCCCTAACCTCCACATGCATGGTCCTTAGCTCCAAACCCAGAGGATCAGAGCCCCAGCAGACTGGTCTTTATGTGCTTTTAAGCCTTTGCACCAATTGGTCCCTCAGCTGGGACTCTGATGACTTGAGTCCTTCGTGCAAATAGCAAACAAAGAAGGCAGACTGGCAACAGGATGGTGGTAAAAAGTGTGGAGCCATCCTAAGCCACTTGAGATGTAGTAGTGATGAGCAAGCCCATTCATTCATTCAGCATTAGGATGACTCTCATGGATGCTGTCACTTCTCCCAAAGCTTTCAGTGTTGCTGTGCTATGCCACTGTGACTAGAAAGTGGCCACGAGTGGAGGTACCTGGGTGATGTTGGAGAATCCAATGAGATAGGAGATGAAGCAGACTACAGCAATGAAGATCTTCTTCCTGGCTCTCAGGAGATGAGGGTACTCATCCATCAGGGCTGTAATGAACCCTTCCACAGTGCAGAACTACAGGGAAAAGTAGACACCAAAGGATCTTAGCTAAACATCGTCACCTCCCGCATTTCCAGAGCTGGGAAAGACTCCCTGCTTTAAATGCTCTCTGCAGGCACTAGAACAGAGGGCACACCTGCACAAAACTGGTCCAGAGCAGCTCCTGAAAAATGCCTCTCTCCCTCTGCTGAATACAGAGGGAGCTAAAAATGCCAGGGTAAAATACCTAAAATTTGACGGGATAAAAGTCTGCTTCCTGTCTCCTGTGGAAATCCTTCCCTGTTCTTCCCATTCTCTACAACCTCCCCATGTGCCGGTTTGAACTAATTGGAGGATTTGAATGAGAAATTAGTCCATAAGCTGGGAAAGGAAAGCACTAATGGTGCTACTTCACTCATAGTTTTACTGAGAAAGAAAAAAAAATGTTTTAAGACTTGTAACCCAAACATAGATAAGTCAGACTGCTTCAGACCTCTTTGGGCTGTGGTATCTCCTGCATGCCTCTTTTCTCCCTGCATTTTGTAACTGAATCTGAGTAATTTCACTAACTGAGTCCTAGCCTGGGTTATTTCAAACCACCACTGCCCTGTTCCTGCAGTCTGCCAGGCTCAGCCACACCAATGGCTGTCTGCTGATGGAGCATGAGCAGGACCTTGCTTGCTCTTCCTTTCCTATGGGTGCTCTTCTCACCCTTTTGCCATGGTACTTGTGCTGTCTGATGAACTAAAATACTTAGAATCATAGAATCATGGAATCAGTCAGGGTAGGAAGGGACCACAAGGATCAGACAGGTCCAACCCCCCTGACATGAACAGGGACACCCTACCCTAGATCAGGCTGCCCACAGCCTCTGCCAGCCTGGCTGCAAACACCTCCAGGGATCTGGTCCCAAACACTTCCCTGGGCAACCCATTCCAGGCTCTCACCACTCTCATGCTCAACAACTTCCTCCTCACCTCCAATCTGAACCTCCCCACCTCCATCTTTGCTCCATTCCCCCTAGTCCACTCACTCCCTTAGAGCCTCAAAAGTCCCTCCCCAGCTTTCTTGCAGGCCCCATTTAGATACTGGAAGGCCACAAGAAGGTCACCTGGGAGCCTCCTCTTCTCCAAACAGAACAGCCCCAACTCTTTTTAGTCTGTGCTCACAGCAGAGGTGCTGCAGCCCTCTGAGCATCCTCGTGGCCCTTCTCTGGACACATTCCAGCATGTCCACATCCCTCTTGTCCCAGAGGCTCCAGAACTGGATGCAGTACTCCAGGTGGGGTCTCAGCAGAACAGAGTTCAGAGGGAGAATCACCTCCCTGGCCCTGCTGGCCACACTGCTTCTGCTGCAGCCCAGGCTCTGCTTGGCTTTCTGGGCTGCAAGTGCACACTGCTGCCTCATCTTGAGCTTCTGGTCCACCAGCAGCCCCGAGTCCCTCTCCTCAGGGCTGCTCTCCAGCCAGTCCCTGCCCAGCCTGGATTAGTGCTTGGGATTGCCTCGACCCCGCTGCAGGACTTTGCATTTGGCCTTGTTGAACCTCCTGAGGTTGGCTTGTGCCTCCCCAGGGAGATGGGTGATGAGGAAGAAGGCTACAAAGTGTGATGAAATCTTTTTGGTTTCAACCAAAATGCAGCAGCTGTTTACCAGATGAGGCAGAGAACCACTATGGCAGTACTCTGCTTTTTCTAGGTGTAGAACAGGCAACAGCCTTCATACCACTGATTGAAAAGTGCCTCAGCCCAGCCTCAGCTTTCAGAGGTGATTCTGCCCCAAGGAGGTTTGCATCTCCTCCCTCAGCAAGCGGTGTCTGCAGCTGTGGTGCACAGAATCATAGAATCAGTCAGGGTTGGAAGGGACCATCTAGTTCCAAGCCCCACCCTAACCCTAGATCAGGGACTGTGGCTCCTGGACTGGAGTCACAGGATTTCCCCCCCTGCATACCCAACCTTTGATGCTCACATTAGGTCAGCAGGCTCTGGAGTGAAAGCAGGCTGCTTTCAGGTCACTGTGGTGCCCTCCTGGGCTCACCTTGGCCCTGTGCATGTACAGGTGGACACAGACACACACTTCAGTCTCCTTTCCAAAAAGTGTCATTTTCCTCATTGTCTCTAGCCACAACTTTTACCACAGGCTCTGTTCTTCCTTGGTATTGATCCTCTCATACATATCTCCTTTCCATTTGCTTCTCTCTTTTCCTTACCCCCATAACACCTCCCCCCCCCCCCCCCCCCCCCATTACACAAGTTTCTGGGTACAATAACCTGGGCTTGGCAGTCAGCACAGGCAGGAGGGAAAGTCTCACTCCCATTTGCTTCCAGTGTCAGGGGCTTGTGCCACAAAAAGCAACCTGCCCGGGACCTAGGGGCCAGCTGGGAGTTCACCCATAGCTGCCAGATGTGTGGCAGAGAGACAGAAGGGTGGACCTTTGTACTGCCAGCTGGAAGTCCTCATGAATAACCTGCGAGAGAGGCAGCCTCACATGGGACAGACGCAAGCTTGCAGTCACAAGGCTCGTGGCTCCCCTGGGGACAAAACGCCTGACCTGGAAACGGGTAGGTTATAAAAAAACAAAAACAAAACCAAAGCATCAGCCTGTTATGCAAGAGGGGAGGGATGCGAGAGAGGTGAAGCCTGGGTAGATCAGAGGCAGAGGAGGAGAGGCGAGTGCGGGCATAGCAGGCAGGGGCGCACCGAGCAACACAGGTCGCTGGTCGCAGGCTAGCAGCGCAGCGATCAGCACCGCAGCAGCAAGCGGCGTCTGCAGCTGTGCCGCGTAGAATCAGTCAGGGTTGGAAGGGACCACAAGGATCAGCCAGTTCCAAGCCCCCTGACATGCCCTGGGACACCCTACCCTAGATCAGGCTGCCCACAGCCTCTGCCAGCCTGGCTGCAAACACCTCCAGGGATGTGGCCCCAAAACCTCCCTGCAGGGGCAACCCATTCCAGCCTCTCACCACTCTCCTGGTGAAGGACTTTCTCCTTATATCCAATATGAGTCTCCTCACCTCCAACTTTTT
>VWZI01022769.1:105793-116676 GCA_013396835.1 Psilopogon haemacephalus
AAAAAAAAAAAAAAAAAAAAAAAAAAGAGCCCAGAAGAGGTCTTGCTCTCTCACAGGGCTGCCTCTAAAAAACCTCTTTCCAAGCCTCTTCCCATGGAGACCGAGCACTCAGACCTGTGACTTTACAGGGAAGAGCTCAGAATGAAAATTGCCACGAGCACAGTGTGCTGGTTTGAACTAGTTGGAGGATTTGAATGAGAAATGAAAACAGATGATGTTACTTCACTCACAGCTTTACTGAGAAAGAAGAAAAAAATGTTTTAAGAGTTGTAACCCAAATATAGATAAGTCAGAGTGCTTCAGACCTCTTTGGGGCTGTGGCTGCCTCTTGCATGGCTCCTTTCTCCCTGCCTTTTGTAGCTGATTCTGAGTAATTCCACTAACTTCTTTTCCTACTGCTAACCTCTACCTTCACCTATCTGCTGCATCAACAGCTGGTGAGATAAGATTGGAGAAGGGGGGAAAGGTGATAGGGGTGGTTAGAAACCCCTCTTAGGGACTTTGATCTCTGGGAGGGCTGTGGTGTTTCTGTGTTACCTTTTCACTGTATATATCTGTAAATATCTGTTCTACATTGTAAATATCTGCTTGTATATTGTGCATTGCTGTAAATCGAAAGCTTAATTTATTAACTTCCAGCTGACTGAGTCCTAGCCTGGGTTATTTCAAAGTGTTTGTGTGGGGGGACGGGGGGCAGGTAACTACCAAACCACTGCACAAAGGCAGCGATTTTTTTTTTATGGCCATGAAAAGTAAATGTCAGCATCTAATAACACCTGCTGTGACTCTGCTGTGAGCCAGGGCAACCTCAGCTGTAGGCCCTCGAACAAACTTGAGCCCAGAGGGATCCTTCAGCAGCTGCGAGCTGAGCACAGCAGGGAGAGAGGCAGCACTGACGCACTCAGCCCTCACAACTTACCTTGCCTGTCCATTCCACGCCCTTCCAGATGGAGAAGTAGACCAGCAGCCAGGCCAGGGCCAGTGTGCCAGCCAAGGGCCAACGGACGGTGCCAGGTTCCCCCAGGCTTCCAGACATCTGGTGCATGTTCCTCCTAGGAGTGCAAGAAGTTCAGTTAAGAGCAGGTCTGACCCTTGGGGGGAAGAGGGATTGGAGATCCTGGAGGCTGCCGGAGGGTGAGGGGCCAGGTGTCGACAAGCACAAGAGCCTGCAAAGCCCTCAAATGATCTGAAAGGTCACTGAGGAAGGAAGGTGAAGAGAGGTGGAGAACCTGTTATGCTCTCAGTTCACCTGAGCTGCAAGCTATGCTTGCACACCCACACCCACCCCCACCAACAGCAGCTGCTGCTGCTGCTGCCTTCCTGCCGAGGCTGTCCAAGGCGAGGGGCCAGTGTGTACTGCCACAGCCCCATCAAGCAGGCATGCTGGAGGTGGACAGGGGGTGAAACCTCGTGTAGGCAGGCTGTGGACGTACTCCCAGAACTCGGTGACGGCGCTGGTGAGGTTGGTAGTGTCACCCAAAGAGTAGTTGGAGAAGCAGCGATCGGTGTTCCAGGCGTTCCCACAGCTCTGCCACGGCAGGTCCTGCACCCACACAATGACATCAAGGTTAGCATTAAGGGGACATCTCCCGAGGGAGGAACAAAAATTTGGCTTCTTTGGGTTGTTTTTTTTGTTTCTTTTATTTTGTTTGGGGTTTTGGTTTGTTTTGGTTGGTTGGTTGGTTTTGGTTGTTTTTTTTTATTAACCTCAAATAAGATGTGCAGCTTCCCTGGATGACAAGGGGTTGTTCAGCCTGGAGAAGAGGAGGCTCAGGGCAGACCTCATTGCTCTCTACAACTACCTGAAAGGAGGTTGTAGCACGGTGGGGTTTGGTCTCTTCACCCAGGCACCCAGTGATAGAACAAGAGGGCACAGCCTCAAACTGCACCAGGGCAGGGTCAGGCTGGATGTTAGAAGGGAGTTCTTCCCAGCAAGAGTGATTGGTATTGGAATGACCGGGGAGGTCATGGAGTCCCCATCCCTGGAGGTGTTCAAGAAAAGCCTGGGTGGAGCACTTAGTGCCATGGTTTAGTTAACTAGAAGGGTTAGCTGATGGGTTGGACTCAATGATCTAAGAGGTCTTTTCCAACCTGGTTAATTCTGTGATTCTGTGATTCTTCTCAGTTGCCCCCTGTGATAGGACAAGGGATAATGGGTATAAACTACAGCACAGGAAGTTCCACTTAGTTAACTAGAAGGGTTAGCTGATGGGTTGGACTCAATGATCTAAGAGGTCTTTTCCAACCTGGTTAATTCTGTGATTCTGTGATTCTTCTCAGTTGCCCCCTGTGATAGGACAAGGGATAATGGGTATAAACTACAGCACAGGAAGTTCCACCTCAACATGAGCCCCCAGCACAAGAAGGACATGGAACTGTTGGAAAGAGTCCAGAGGAGAGCCACGAAGATGATCAGAGGGCTGCAGCAGCTCTGCTATGAGGACAGGCTGAAGGAGTTGGGGCTTTTCAGCCTGGAGAAGAGAAGGCTTCCAGGAGACCTTAGAGTAGCCTTCCAATATCTGAAGGGGCCTACAGGAGGGCTGGGGAGGGACTGTTCACAAGGTCTTGCCGTGACAGGATGAGGAGGAATGGGTTTAAATTGGCAGAAGGGAGATTTAAACAGGATGTTAGGAGGAAGTTCTTCACAGTGAGGGTCGTGAGACACATGTACAGGTTGCCCAGGGAGGTTGTGGCTGCTCCCTCCCTGGAGGTGTTCAAGGCCAGGCTGGATGAGGTCTTGAGCGTCCTGATCTAGTGGGAGATGTCCCTGCCTATGGCACAGGGGGGTTGGAACTGAATGATCTTTGAGGTCTCTTCCAATCTAAGCCATTCTATGATTCTATGAGGAAGAACTTCGTGGCTGTAAAGGTCATGGAGCACCAGAACAGGCTGCCCAGAGAGGTTGTGGAGTCTCCTTCTCTGGAGAATTTCAAGACTGGTATGTTCCTATGCAACCTCTGCTAGATTCTGTGGTCCTGCTCTGGCATGGGGGTTGGACTCGATGGTCTGTGTAGGTCCCTTCCAACCCTGTGAGCCTGTGAAGCTTGCAGCCAGAAGCACAGAGCAGTTCTCCCAAACAACGGTAGAGTGTGACAGATTGTCCAGGAAATGACATGATTAGGACCACATTCTAGCTCCAAGATAACATTAGCAATTCCCCAGACAGAAAGCCATTTCTAATTAACTGTTGGTAATGAATAGATACTAATTACAATAGCTACAGGGTGGGGGGTGGCATTGCATTTATAACCATTGCAGCTTTTGGCTATCACTCACCAAGTGGCTAGAAGAAACACCCAGTAGGGTTCTTCTCCTTTGTTTTCATCAAGCTTCAATGGTTGAAAAGCAATGTGGCATTCAGAATGGGGGCTAATGGTTTGTCTACACAAACAAATTGCTGGAACATAAGGCCCAGGAGCAAATCTGAAGAGGAGTAGCCCTTGGATGCCATCCCTGGCCTGACTGTAAGGGAGCACAAAGGAATTGGTGGGAGGTGTCACACTGTAGGTACCAGTGTGACAGCAGCACCTTGCTACAGATTCAGTAGAATCATAGAATCAGTCCAGGTTGGAAGGGACCACAAGGATCAGCCAGTTCCAACCCCCTGCCATGCCCAGGGACACCCTACCCTACATCAGGCTGCCCACAGCCTCTGCCAGCCTGGCTGCAAACACCTCCAGGGATCTGGCTCCAAACCCTCCCTGGGCAACCCATTCCAGGCTCTCACCACTCTCATGCTCATCACCTTCCTCCTTACCTCCACTCTGAATCTCCCCACCTCCAGCTTTGCTCCATTCCCCCTAGTCCTGTCACTACCTGAGAGCCTACCAAACCTGATAGGATCAGCTTTGCCACTGCAAGCAGAGAAATGACAGAGTCAGAGCTGACACAAAGAGTTGAAATTCTGTGATTTTCTCCCAAACTCAAATTCAATGGTTGTTTTAATCTTATATGGGTGAGCAAAGCACAAACACGTAGAATAAGGTGATCCCTGCACTCTGAAACTGCAAACTGTATGTCAGTGGATCACAGAATATCTTTTATGATCTGACAATGCATGGAATGGGTTGCCCCTGCAGGGAGGTGGTTGGGGCCACATCCCTGGAGGTGTTTGCAGCCAGGCTGACAGAGGCTATGGGCAGCCTGATCTAGGGTAGGGTGTCCCTGGGCATGGCAGGGGGGTTGGAACTGGATGATCCTTGTGGTTCCTTCCAACTCTGACTGATTCTATGATTCTATGTTCTTAAGGCTGCAGGTTGCTCAGAGAGCTAACAAAGCTTTTCCCAGCTACTGGGCTTAAATAAATCACTAATAGGCAGTCACAGCAGATGTCTAAATACTTGCTGATTATTTTTTTTTTTCATCAGAAAAAGTCCTTGGGATTTCCTTTATAAAGATAAGAGTAAATGAGGACTCATTAAAGTCAGGGATAGGTTGTGACAAAGCCAATAGTGGAAATTTGCAGCTCTTGGATTTAACAAAGCTCTAGAGATATGACAGAGACAGGGGGTGGGTTTTTAAAGAATGAAGTGATTAACCACAGCTCCCAGAGAGGGGACAGCATTGTGTCCTCTAGAGGACCACCCTCTCCAAAGTACACGCATTTGTTCCCATCAGCACTACACAACTGCCTCCAGGGCTTATGAATCCCCTTGGGAAGGGACCGGCAGGGTGATGAGCAAGGTTGCTTGCACAAGCTACAGTCAGTTAGTTTATGGTCTGTGGCACAAACAGCTACTCCCTGTAGAGCAGGGAGTCAGGATCCATAGCTCAGACACACTGTGGGCATGTCTGTGACTCACCATGGTGAAAGAGTTGAAAAGATAGTAGAGGGCCCAGGCAATGATGACAATGTAGTAGATGTTCAGCCAGAAGGAGAGAACCACAGCTGCCAGCCCCACTCCTAAGAAGGGAGGCAGAGAACATTGTCAGTCCAGCTCTCCAGTACCCAGTTGCACTCATGCATGTCACAACAAAATTCATGGCAGAACCAGCTCGTCAGGGAGTCACTTGGTACAGCTAAACTGAACTGTTCTACAAAAGAGGCTCTTCCCTCACATTTCTCACCCACTTATCTCCACAGAGTGAATAGTGCTGGCTGTCATTATGCTACAGGTGCTTTAGTGACGGAGCTCCTTGAAAACAGGATCTGGTCACTCAGTGGATGACGCTGGCTTCCCCTCCTCCAAATCACTTCTGAATCACTATTGCTTTTCAGAAGACTGCTGCTGCCTTACGTCCCCTATTTACAACTTTCCTATGCAATTAAAGTGAGCCCACGTGGGGAGGCTTAGGGAAGGCTTTGTGCAGCCAGAACCTGTCCATCACAGTCCCTGCTGCTCATAAAATGCTTTGTCACAGACTGCTTGAACAGCAGTCAGCTGATGACAGTGGCTGCGTCCTGATCTAGTGGGAGGTGTCCCTGCCTATGGCACAGCGGGGTTGGAACTGAATGATCTTTGAGGTCTCTTCTAACCTAAACCATTCTATGATTCCATGACATCAGGGTGAAGGATAGCTTGATAGAGACAGGGGAAACTCCCCTACCTGTCACCTCACCCCACCCCAGTCCCCAGGGCTTTGCTTCCCAAACCAGGAAAGTGGTTTTGGCTGCAGCTGTGTGCTGTCACCTTCACCAATTTCCAGTACAGTACCTTTAAACATAGGAGCTAATTTCCAGACTCCCAGTCCACCAACAGAGGTATACTGGCCCAGAGCAGTTTCCAGCAGGAAGAGAGGAATACCAGCAAACACCAGCGTCAGGAAATAGGGGATGAGAAAGGCCCCTGAAAGAAAGAGTAGTGTTACCAGATGGGTCAGCAGTCTTAGCAAGAAGCAAATGCCCCCAGCTGTAGTTCCTTTCTCTGCAGCACCCATAGGATGAGGAGCAGACTTGCTTGGAGGTGGCAGTCTGCAACTGGAGCTAGTGTGCTCAGGGAGTCTCCTACATTCTTCCCCTTACCTGTTCTTATCATATATGTATCATGTACACTGCTTATGTGGTGCCAGCCTCACTGTGTTGTTAGGCATTTAGGTGATGCTAAGCCCAGTGTGGCAACAAGCCTGACTGCTAGGACAGTGGCAGTGGTGACTTGTCTTAACATGCAACTCCTAGTTCTTCAACTTGAAGGAAAAGAACACAGGAATGTCTGGCAGTGGCTAATACTCACTTTGGTTTCTCTCTGGACAGACACTGCTTTAACGTCTGAGAACACAGAGAAAACTGTAAGATCATAGAATCAAAGAATGGTTTAGGTTGGAAGAGACCTTGAAGATCATCCAGTTCCAACCCCCTGCCATAGGCAGGGACACCTCCCACTAGATCAGGATGCTCAAGATCTCATCCAGCCTGGCCTTGAACACATCCAGGGAGGGAGCAGCTACAACCTCCCTGAGCAACCTGTTCCAGTGCCTCTCCACCCTCACTGTGAAGAATTTCTTCCTAACATCCCATTCAAATCTCCCCTCTGCCAATTTGAACCCATTCCCCCTTGTCCTGTCATGACAAGACCTTGTGAATAGTCCCTCCACAGCCCTCCTGTAGGCTCCCTTCAGATACTGGAAGGCTACTGTAAGGTCTCCTGGAAGCCTTCTCTTCTCCAGGCTGAAAAGCCCCAACTCTCTCAGCCTGTCCTCACAGCAGAGCTGCTGCAGCCCTCTCAGCATCTTGGTGGCCTCCTCTGGACTGGCTCCAACAGTTCCATGTCCTTCTTGTGCTGGGGGCTCCAGAACTGGACACAGTACTGCAGGTGGGGTGTGAGGAGAGCAGAGCAAAGGGGCAGAATCCCCTCCCTTGCCCTGCTGCCCTTGCTGCAGCCCAGCACACAGTTGCTGTCTGGGCTGTGTGTGCACACTGTTGGCTCATGTTGAGCTTCTCATCCACCCAGACCCCCAGGTCTATTTCCTCAGAGCTGCTCTCCAGCCACTCACCATCCAGCCTGTATTTGTGCTTGGGATTGCAGCGACCCAGGTGCAGGACCTTACACTTGGCCTTGTTAAATTTCAAGATCTTTGCTTTGCTTTCCTTATCGGAGTTTTACAAGCCCCAAGGTCAGTCCGCTCCCTGGCACCACTAGGCACCGTATTTCACACAGTCTGTGCCCAGGGCCTGTGTGTTTAGTCATCCAAATCAAGCAGCTGTGTGTAACTCGAGGTCTTGCTATTCCCTTTGCCTGAGCCAGGGATTTGAGCTGGTTGTTGGCTGAGTTTTGGCACCCACTGTGCCTTGGCAAATTACCATCTTGTCTGAAAAGGCACAAACAGGCGAGGGAAAAGGTGCGAGTGGCACCTGTCTGAGAGGTTCCCACCTGGCAAAGCTCCCCGTGTTTACGAAGCCCTGAGTTCTGTGCCTCATTTTTAGGACCATCACAGGTTTGAACGGCTCCTGTCTCTTGCACGGCTCTTGGGTTTTGTCCTGTCCCTGCCTTTTGGACATTCCCCACTCCACACTACCCTGCGGCTTTGCAGGCTCTGCAAGTCCTGGGTCCCTTTTGAGAGAGCTGCTGGTGGCGCCCGGACCTGGCTCCTCTGGGACAGCTACCAGCCAGCTCCCTGTTTGCTATTCTGGCTGTATCCTGATTGAGGGATTGAATCAGCTTGGTTCTCCCTCATCACTGCCGGAGGCAGCGATTCCCACGGAGCTCTGCCTCGTGGTAAACACATATTTGAAATGCCAGGTTTTGCTTTTTGAATCTGACTGGACATTATTTTATAGCCAGGATCAGTTGAGCCGCAGAGAAAATGCAGCAAGAGGCACAACCAGCATCATTCTCCTCAACACAGTGAGTAAGCCCTTGTGCCCTTGATTCTCTCCTTAGCATATTTTTAGCGGGGTAAAAGCTGTTTATGGCTCAGCCTTTTCCATTTTCTGACTTCCTAAATCTCTGAATTTGTCTATAGCACCTTTTGAAGATTTTTTTTTCTTCCCCCAATCAAATTGAAACCTGTTAATAAATTAAAGATTAACCCTGTATATAGTTTTGAAGGGAATAAAATAATAATTATTTTTTTTTTATTCCTGACTCAGCCACATTAATTCCCCTGCCCTTCACAACACCACCCTAGAGCATGTGCTGGAGCATGCCATCATTCCAGAGCAGGACAAACTCTTACAGAAGATGCTGACTGGGAAGAGAAGCAGGACACTTGGTTAGCTCAGTAGCAGCTGGCTGTGTTCCATACAGCACTGCTCTCTGCACTAGCCAGAGCTCCGAGCTGTCAAAGTCTTTTTCTCCAGATATTAGTGGAAAAGCAAACACAGAGCTAGTGAGCAAAGCCAGTCTGGAAAGCTGCAACCCAGCTTGCAGCTGGCAGAGCCAGGCTCCAGCAGCTGCTCTCTGAGGGCAGGGAAAGCAGCAAGGCACAGCCAGAGATGCTGGCTCAAGGGACACTCATCTGGGGACACCTGCCTGCCAAGCAGGGAGCTGAGCTCAGCTGGGAGAGGCAGGCATCAGCACCCGGTGTGGGATTTGATGGGAGGCTGCACGCAAAAGGAGCTGGCATCAGGTGGCAGGGAGAAAACACACTCTGGGCCAGAAACTCGATGACCATGAGCCAGACTCACAAGCTGGCATGGAAGCACAGGCTCTGGGCTTCAGCAGCAGCTTGGCATGGAGGAGCAAACAGCTTTGAGCATCACTGTGGGAGAAGCAATGCCTGTGCTCTTGCTAGATGCTGCATTCTGCGAGGTGCAAGCTCCTAGGAGCTCTGCAGGAAGGCAGAGTCTGCCCTGAAGGCATGGCGCTGCCTAACTACAGCTGTACCTCAGTCTAGAGACGAGTTTGTCATCAGTCACAGTGACTTGCTTCCCTCTGTCAAAATGGCTGATGAAATTTGGCCACAGTCCTGGTGATTCTGCACTTTTCATCTAGAGCAGGCCAGGAAAATTTGTAGGTAAAAGGTATTTTTAGACTTAAGAAAAAAAGCAGACAGACTTTTGGACTTAGGTAACTTATCCTGGCTTGCCAAAAACCCTCTACAGGGCAGATCACAGGCTTCAGCTGAGAGCTGTTGACAACACCTGGAGAGTCAGGTTCCTGAGCAGGCACAACATTCTTGAGTGCTGCACAGCCAGAAGGAAAAGCAGTTCTGAAATTTTCACCTAAAGTTTGCATGCCTGTGCCTAAATTTTTAGCACAGAAAGAAAGAACTGCTCTTTGACCTCCAGCCATGGATGGCTGCTGAAAGGTTTGCTTCAGCCTCAGCCTGCTATAAATCACTGTGTGTGACCTTGGGAGAGTTCAGGCTTGTTTCCAAACTTCATAGGTCAGACGAATGATGCCACTGGTCCTGCCCTGCCTTATCAGACACAGCACCTGACACTGAACCAAATGTGCTTGCCATGAAGCAAAGCTGGAGGTGGGGAGATTCAGATTGGAGGTGAGGAGGAAGTTGTTGAGCATGAGAGTGGTAAGAGCCTGGAATGGGTTGCCCAGGGAGGTGGCTGGGACCACATCCCTGGAGGTGTTTGCAGCCAGGCTGGCAGAGGCTGTGGGCAGCTTGATCCAGGGTAGGGTGTCCCTGGGCATGGCAGGGGGGTCGGAACTGGCTGATCCTTGTGGTCCCTTCCAACCTTGACTGGTTCTATGATTCTATGATCTCCAGCTCCTAACACCGTACAGCAAGGAATCACAATTAATCCTTAGCATGGCAAACACTGCTCCTGCTTCAACAGTTGAGCACTGGGAGCAGTTACATGTAAATGAGAATGCAGGATGCTTGAAGGAAGTGTTTTTCCCTCAGGTCATTCAAGCTCAGGATCTCAGAGACCATTTTTGGCACCTCCCAGGCTGCATTTATAGTAAGGTAAAACACTGTTTGACATCAGAAGGGCTGAAAGAGGTTAGAAAGCATTGCACAGGCTGCGGTGTTCATCGTGGCTTGGCACATCTCCCCAGCACAGAGAGCCAAACCCAATCCCTGCAGCAGATGGAGCTTAGAATCATAGAATCAGTCAGGGTTGGAAGGGACCACAAGGATCAGCCAGTTCCAAGCCCCTGCCATGCCCAGGGACACACTGCTCCTGATGCAGCCCAGGCTCTGCTTGGCTTTCTGGGCTGCAAGTGCACACTGCTGGCTCATGCTGAGCTTCTCCTCCACCAGCACCCCCAAGTCTCTCTCCTCAGGGCTGCTCTCCAGCCACTCACTGCCCAGCCTGCGCTGGGTTGCGGTACCCTGGCTGTGTATCCCCTAACGATGTGCCCGACCACACTGCCGAGCAGCTAGGCCGTGAGCTGATGCGGTGTGACAGCGGGAAGCGAGAGGATGATCTTTCCATCCAGCTCAATCTGCCTGTGCGTAATGGAAGCAGCGCACACGGCCGCGCTCTGCGCAGCGCACAGGCAGTGGCTAAAATTAGAGTCCCACCCACAGCCTGCTCCGTTCCGCAGGCGCTGCCCCTGGGGCACAGCCGAGCCGCTGCACACCGATGACAGAATCATAGAATCAGTCAGGGTTGGAAGGGACCACAAGGACCAGCCAGTTCCAACTCCCCTGCCATGCCCAGGGACACCCTACCCTAGATCAGGCTGCCCACAGCCTCTGCCAGCCTGGCTGCAAACACCTCCAGGCCTGTGGCCCCAAACACCTCCCGGGGCAACCCGTTCCAGCCTCTCACCACTCTCATGCTCAACAACTTCCTCCTCACCTCCAGTCTGAATCTCCCCACCTCCAGCTTTGCTCCATTCCCCCTGGTCCTGTCACTTCCCAAGAGCCTAAAAAGTCCCTCCCCAGCTTTTCTGTAGGCCCCCTTCAGATATTGAACATAGGCTGTTGGTATGAGAAGGAGTCATAAGAGACAGAGACACAGTAGATTTTGAGAACAGAATTCAAGGCAAAAGAAAAGGGGAAATAAAAAACAACAAAACCCCCCAAACAAATAACTA
>VWZI01022769.1:117556-127651 GCA_013396835.1 Psilopogon haemacephalus
CCCAGACACTTCTTTGTGGTAGCCCTGCAAATTTGGACTTCAAAAGCCTGGCAAAAAGGCAAGCCTCTCCTTGTATTTCTTTGTGCTGCTTCTTCCCAGCCTGCACTTGGATTGTGCAGCCCCCAGGCTGTGAGAACTCACCACCCAACAGCTGAACAACTCCCATTGTGATGGAGTGTCCTCAGCAAGGAAACCAGCTGCTTCCCCAGACTCAATCACAGAATTTCTTAGATTGGAAAAGCCCTTCAAGATCATCGAGTCCAATCATTAGTTTAACACTGACAAGTCCTTGACTAAACCAAATCCCTCAGCACAACATCTAATCACTGTGAATCGCTGTCATCCAGTCCAACCTTCAACCCAGCATCCTTCATCACTAGACCACAAACCTCAAGTGCCACACCCACTCTTTTTTTTAAACACCTCCAGGGATGGTGACTCCACCACCTCCCTGGGCAGCCCCTTCCAGTGCCTGACCACATCCTCAGGAAAGAACTTCCTCCCAACATCCAATCTAAACTTCCCCCTCAGCAACTTAAGGCCATTTCCTCTTGTCCTATCACTAGCAATTCGGGAGGAGAGACCAGCACCAGCCCCACCACAACCTCCTTTTAGGTAGTTGTAGAGGGCAATGAGGTCCCCTCTCAGCCTCCTCTTCTCCAGACTAAACAACCCCAGTTCCCTCAGCTGCTCCTCACAGGTGATGTTTTCTAGACCTCTCCCCAGCCTCATCACCCTTCTCTGCACCTAGATGTCCCTCCTAAATGGCAGTGACCAAAACTGGACACAGTACTTGAGGTGCAGTCTGACAAGTGCTGAGTACAGGGCCATGATCACCTCCCTACTGCTGCTCACACCATTTCTGATCCAGGCCAGGATGCTGTTGGCCTTCTTGGCCCCCTGGGCACACTGCTGGCTCATGCTCAGCTGCTCTCCATCAACACCCCCAGGTCCTTTTCCCCAAGGCAGCTCTCCAGCCACTCCTCCCCCAGCCTGTAGGGCTGCTGGGGGTTGTTGTGGCCAAGGTGCATGACCTGGCACTTGGCCGTGTTAAACTTCATGCAGTTGGCCTCAGCCCATGGCTCCAGCCTGTCCAAATCCCTCTGCAGGGCTTTCCTACCCTCCAGCAGATTGACACTGCTGCTTAATTTTGTGTCATCTTCAAACTTGCTGAGGGTTTTCCCCACTTCTCTTAAATTAACTCCTGAGTAGAAGTCGTCCAAAGAAATACACTTCCTTTAATATCCAAGTGTGCTAGTTTGAACTAATTGGAGAATTTGAGTGAGAAATTAGACTATAGGCTGAGAGAGGAAAACAGATGATGCTACTCCACTCAGAGCTCTACTGAGAAAGAAAAAAATTGTTTTAAGAGTTGTAACCCAAATATAGATAAGTCAGAATGCTCCAGACCACACTGGGCTGTGGCTGTTTCTTGCATGACTCGTATCTCCCTGCCTTTTGTAGCTGATTCTCAATAATTCCACTAATTTCTTTTGTACTGCTAACCCTCTCTGGCCCATCTACCTTCGCCTATCTGCTGCATCAAGAGATGGTGAGATAAGATTGGGGAAGGGGAGAAAGGTGGCAGGGGTGGTTAGAAACCCCTCTTAGAGATTTTGGTCTCTGGGAGGGCTGTGGTGTTTCTGTATTACCTTTTTTGCTATCTATATCTGTAAATATCTGTTCTACATTGTAAATATCTGCTTGTCTGTTGTGCATAGCTGTAAATATAAAGCTTCATTTACCAACTTCCAGCTGTTCTGAGTCCTAGCCGCGGTAATATCAAAGTTGGGGGGCAGGGGGCAGGTAACTGCTAAACCACCACACCAAGGGAAAAAAAAAAATTAAATTTCTTGAGACTTCATAGTCCTCAAAGCTGTGCAGCCTTGCAGAGGGTGCAAGACAGAGCCCAGCTCCCCTCTTCCACACCTGCCCTTGCCAATTGTCTCTGTGTGCCTCCTTTTCAGCTGCTGTGTCTCGCCCAGCTGTTGTGACCAGCTGGGAAAGGTGGGAAGGTGGTGTAGAGGTGACTTTCCCACAGAGTTCCTCAACTGAACAGTTTCTTCTTTTGTTTTTTGAAGCTAGTAAAAGTTTAGAGAGCTCCCAGCACAAGAAGAACATGGAACTGCTGGAGAGAGTCTAGAGGAGGGCCATGAAGATGCTCAGAGGGCTGCAGCAGCTCTGCTATGAGGACAGGCTGAGGGAGTTGGGATTTTTCAGGCTGGAGAAGAGAAGGCTTCCAGGAGACCTTAGAGTAACCTTCCAGTATCTGAAGGGGGCCTACAGGAAGGCTGGGGAGGGACTATTCACAAGGTCTTGTAATGACAGTATGAGGAGGAATGGGTTTAAACTGGCAGAGGGGAGATTTAAACAGGATGTTAGGAGGAAGTTCTTCACAGTGAGGGTCATGAGACACATGTACAGGTTGCCCAGGGAGGTTGTGGCTGCTCCCTCCCTGGAGGTGTTCAAGGCCAGGCTGGATGAGGTCTTGAGCGTCCTGTTCTAGTGGGAGGTGTCCCTGCCTATGGCACAGGAGGGGTTGGAACTGGATGAACTTTGAGGTTTCTTCCAACCAAAACCGTTCTATGATTCTATGTTTTTAGGGAAAATTCTTATTGATACGCTGATAATGATTAGAAAAAGGATGTATAATTTTTTTAACTGACTGGAAGGGTGGTTTTGTGTCGGCGTTTCCCCTGCAGTCTTTTCCCAATTGCTCCCTTCTTTTCCACTTTTTGATGTCTTGCAGCACTTTCGATTTCATAATATGAAGAAAATCTCTGCCTTCAAAGCATAACCTGTGCACTGCTCTGCTACATGTACTCGCTACTATTTCCTTGTGCATTTTCATCTGCATATAATCTTTTCTTTCATCTACATATAATAGTTTCTTCATCCAAACCAAACCCCCCTCCCCCTGAGGGGACAAAGCCACTCAGGGCCGAGTGAAGACTCTGCACAGTTCTCTCACCTCCTCCATTCTTGCCACAGAGGTAGGGGAAGCGCCAGACGTTGCCCAGCCCGATGGCATAACCCACGCAGGACAGCAGGAAGTCAAATCTCCCCTTCCAGGAGCCTCTGTCTGGGATTTCCTTCTTTTTCTTCTTGGTGCTCATTGCCTCGGGGGTTATTGGCTCTGGATCCTCCAGGGCTGCCTGCTTCACCTCGGAGGGAGAGCTCAGCTCCACAGAAGTGTTGTCCATCTTCCCCATGGCGACTCAGATGTGTGGCTGCTCTTGCTCAGGGGCTGGAGGAGCAGGAAGGGCAGACGTGACCCTGGCCAAGCAGAGATGAGATGGATGGTGCTGGGCAAAGCTCCTGATGGGAAAGTAAGCAAAGCATTCTCCATTAGTGTAGCAGGCTGAAGAAGAGGCCCCTTGTGGGGTGTGAGAGAGCTCGCTGGGCAGTGTGGTGCATCTCAGGGCAGGCTTTCCATGCCCCCCTGCTTTCCCTACAAAGCAAAAGAGGATGATTTAGTTTTGCTGCACAACTGCAGGTCCATTGTCAAGCAGATTGCTAACAGAAAACTCATGGCTGGGGGTTGGAACTGGATGATCTTTTAAGGTCTCTTCCAACCTAAACCATTCTATGATTCTATTACCAGCTCCAGTTGGGGCTCTGCAGCCTGGAGAAAAGACTGCTTGAAGAGACCTTATAGTAGCCTTCCAGTATCTGTAGGGAGCCTACAGGAGGGCTGGGGAGGGACTATTCATAAGGTCCTGTAATAACAGGACGAGGGGGAATGGGTTTAAACTGGCAGAGGGGAGATTGAAACAGGATGTTAGGAGGAAGTTCTTCACAGTGAGGGTGGTGAGACACTGGCACAGGTTGCCCAGGGAGATTGTGTCTGCTACCTGCCTGGAGGTGTTCAAGGCCAGGCTGGATGAGGCCTTGAGTGACCTGTTCTAGTTGGAGGTGTCCCTGCCTATGGCACAGGGGCATTGGTAACTGGATGATCTTTGAGGTCTCTTCCAACCTAAACCATTCTATGATTCTATGTAGCAAGCCCCTCAACTCTCATCATAGGTCCACTTCACATCAACACCTGCACGGCAAGAAAGGCTCCAGGACAAGCGTGCATGGAGAGAGGTTATAGCCTCTGGGTAACCCACCACAGAGCCATCCAGGCTGCCAGAGCTGGGCCAACCCTAGAGCTGGGGAAACCCTAGAGCAGCCTTCCAGTACCTGCAGGGGGCTACAGGAAAGCCAGGAAGGGACTTTTTGCAAGGGTGTGTAGTGACAGGACAAGAGCAAATGGATTGAATCTTGAGGAGGAGAGATTTAGACTAGATATTAGGAAGAAATTCTTTATAGTGAAGCTGGTAATACAATGGAACAGGTTGCCCAGGGAGGTCATGGGTATCCCTTCCCTGAAGGTGTTCAAGGCGAGCTTGGATGAGGCCTTGAGCAACCTGGGCTAGTAGAAGGTGTCTCTGCCCATGGCAGAGGTGTTGGTACTAGGCAATCTTTCAGGTCCCTTCCAACTCAAACCATTATAGAATCATAGAATGGTTTAGGTTGGAAGAGATCTCAAAGGTCATCTAGTTCCAACCCCCTTGTGCCATAGGCAGGGACACCTCCCACTAGAACAGGTTGCTCAAGACCTCATCCAGCCTGGCCTTGAACACCTCCAGGCAGGGAGCAGCCACAACCTCCCTGGGCAACTTGTGCCAATGTCTCACCACCCTCATTGTGAACTTCCTCCTAACATCCCATTTAAATCTTCCCTCTGCCAGTTTGAACCCATTCCTCCTCATCCTGTCATTACAGGACCTTGTGAACAGTCCCTCCGCAGCCCTCCTGTAGGCCCCCTTCAGATCCTGGAAGGCTACTCTAAGGTCTCCTCGAAGCCTTCTCTTCTCCAGGCTGAAAAGCCTCAACTCCTTCAGCCTGTCCTCATAGCAGAGGTGCTCCAGCCCTCTGATCATTTTCATGGCCTCCTCTGGACTCTCTCCAGCAGTTCCATGTCCTTCTTGTGCTGGGGTCTCCAGAACTGTACACAGTACTCCACGTGGAATTCTATGAATCCATGAATCTATGTTTAAATGACAGGGAAGGAGAGCATGATGGAGGTGCAACATCCCCCAGATCTGGGCCCCAAAACTGAGTGCATCAGCCACAAAGCCACCTGAGAGATAGTGTGGCCCATCCGGCCATGCATGGCTGTCACAGTGCAGCTTTTCAGTGACACCCCTCCACTACGTCCCACACTGCAGTCCTACGCTTTAATCCCCTCTCATGGCAGGGGTGCAGGCATGGTAACAGCTGTGCTCTTGCAATGCCTGGCAAAGACATCACTCATCAGCTCAGCACCTCCTTGTACACTGTGTTGGATGTGATACTGCAATTGCCAGGTGTGTCCAGATGGTGCTTGGGAGTGACTCTAGCCAGCTGTGTATATAGGATCAGCAAGGGGGGGGTTAGAAGGAAATAATTAGTTGGGTGTCTTAGTTTAAGCCAGTCCCCTTGAGCTCAAAAGCTCAATACATAAAATACATTTGGAACTAAAAAATAAACTTGAACAATAAATAGAAGGTAAGGGGAATTACAGAGGATGGGGGAGAGGAAACAAAATACAAGATACAGGTATAAGGTAAGGGGAATTACAGAGGATAAGGGGGGAGGGAACAAAACACAAGGTACAGGTATAAGGTAAGGGGAATTACAGAGGATAGGGGGAGAGGAAATGAAACACGAGGTGCAGATATAAGGTAAGGGCAATTACAGAAGATATGGGGAAGGGAAAGCAAAGTACAAAATGAAAAAAACCCCATAAAATGCAACCAGCAGATGGGAGTGGATGGAAGTTGAATCCAAGCAGTGAAGCTGGAAATTGGTGTTAGATGCAGAGGGATGCTAGTGGGATGCAGGGAGTTAGGGTTCCAAATATGGCTGCTCTCCCCATGTGTTTGCTGGAGAGCACCTGGTGAAATAGCAGCAGGGAAGCAATGTGCTGGCTGATGAGGAAAGCAGAGACCAAGAGGAAGAAACAGCAGGTTCATCATCATGCCCACCCTGCCTTTATAGGGGGTCTCTCAGCAAGAAGTGGGAGGAGCAACACCTGAGGAGGAACAACATCTGGGGGCAGGTCAGACCACACCCGGGGAGGAGAGAGGCTCCAGTTCCAAGTAAGCCTCCCTGGGAGGGCTTAACCCTTTACACACTGAAATCCCACTGAGCAAGACTAAAAGTCCTGAGGATTAATTGGATGAGTCTGACTTTAAAATTGAATTAATTAGCACACTAAAGCACACACAGAAAGAAGGGGATAAATGGTATCTGAAATGACATTGCACTCATGCCTTGCAAACTAAGCCCAGCTCCTCCTTCCCCTCACAGAAGCAATTGCAAAGTCAGAAAAAAAAGGTGTGGAGGAGAGCAAAAAGGATGCTCGAAAGTGTGGGACATCTTCCATGTGAGGAAAGCCTAAAGGGACTGGGATCCACCATCCCGTGGAAGAGGTAAGCTGGCAGGGGCCTAGAAACATGTCAGCATCACAGGATCTGAGTGCTGGCTCCTTCTGATGCAACAGCTATGGGGGACTAAAGCAGCAGAGAGGACATTTGGAAAGAGAAAAAGGTGAAACTCCATAAGCATAGATATGGAGTGAGATTTCCCCCTCCGCCCCCCCCATCCCAGAACATGCTATGTGACTTCAATAATGACATGTAGAGGAAAAACAATGTAAGGAAAATCCACCAGGAGCTGCCACTGCAGGTGAGAATAAAAATCCCTGAGCTGCAAGTTGTTGGAGGATGAGGATCTCTTCTGTGTGAGTATCTGTTCCTGCTTCTCCATCTCACCTCTGTGCCTGGTAGGATCATGGAGCAGATCCTCCTGGAGGCACTACTGAGACAGGAAAATAGTGCAGATTGGGTCCAATAAGCATGGCTGCACCAAGGGCAGATCCTGCCTGACAAACCTGGTGGCCTTCTAGGAACAGGTCACAACATGAATAGCTGAGGGGCAGCAACTGATGGCATTGACCTGGAGCTGAGCAAAGCCTTTGACACTGTCCCACACCACATCCTGGTCTCCAAGCTGGTGACACATGGGTGTGATGGGTGGAGCACCAGATGGATCCAGAACTGGCTTGATGGCTGTACCCAAAGAGTGTCTGTCAATGGCTCCATGTCCCAGTGGAGGCAGTGACAAGTGGAGTCCCTCAGGGATCAGTCCTGGGACCAGTCTTGTTCAACATCTTTGTGGGTGCCATGCACAGAGGCACTGAGTGCAGCCTCAGCAAGTTTGCTGAACACCCCAAGCTGTGTGGTACAGCAGCCAGGCTGGAGGGCAGGGATGGCATCCAGAGGGAGCTGGAGAGGCTGCAGAGGTGGGCACAAGCCAAGCTCATGAGCTTCAACAAGACCAAGCGCAAGGTCCTGCAGCTAGGTCAAGGCAATGCCAAGAACCAATCCAGGCTGGGCAATGACTGGCTGGAGAGCAGTCCTGAGGAGAGGGACTTGGGGGTGCTGGTGGAGGAGAAGCTCAACATGAGGCAACAGTGTGCACTTGCAGCCCAGAAAGGCAAGCAGAGCCTGGGCTGCATCAGGAAAAGTGTGGCCAGCAGGTGGAGGGAAGTGATTCTCCCCCTCTACTCCACCCTGGTGAGACCCCACCTGGAGTCCTGTATCCAGTTCTGGAGCCTCTATTACAGGAAGGATGTGGACATGCTGGAGGTGTGCAGAGAAGGGCCACGAGGATGCTCAGAGGGCTGCAGCACCTCTGCTGTGAGCACAGACTAAGAGTTGGGGCTGTTGAGTCTGGAGAAGAGAAGGCTCCCAGGTGACCTTCTTGTGGCCTTCCAGGATCTGAAGGGGGCCTACAGAAAAGCTGGGGAGGGACTTTTTAGGCAGAAGTCAAGGTCTGTGAGTGGCCTGGTGCTAGCTCTCATCCAGTTCTCAGCCTGGAACAGAGTTTAAGCCTTGTCTTGCAGAGAGAAGGTCTCTGAAGGGTGTATTGGCCCCTGCTTACTACACTTGACACCTCATGATCACAGCAGATGGATTTCCTTCCCCCACAGGATTTGTTGCTTAGGTTAAAAAGAAAAAACAACAAAAAAACAAACCAACAAAAACCCCACAACTGTGTCAACTGTGAAATGAAGGCTGAAGCAGAAAATAAATGTAAAAATAACTGCAGTCCTGGCTTGCCAGAACAAAGTATTGTTGGACACCCAAAGCAAAATCTTTGGTTAGCAGATCCCCTGTCTGTCCTGTACCCTGTGATAACACTGTCACAGCTCCTGGCTCCTCAGTAAGGCAAGAAGGAAAAGAAAAATATGGTACAGGACATGTAGGATGACAGTAAAATAAAGACAATTTAGAAATCCAAACAGAAGAAATGGCACCAAAATCCCTGGGAGGAATGCAGAGCTGAGCTAAGTCAGGTTAATTTGCTATGCCTGCAGACACCTGAAATGAGGCTCAGGCAGAGCTGGTTTTTTTTCAGAGACAAAACCCAGTAGGTAAGTTGCTGCCTTTAAAAGGACGCATGGATCCTGCTCCCCCTATGCCCCTTCTCTGTTTCTGACATGATTATGGAGTACTGCTGCAGGAAGAGCAAACTGGTGTGTAGAAGTTTTTTCCACCATCAAGAGGTAGAAAAACAGTCAAGAGGATAAACTCATCCCACCTACTGTCTTGCCTCCTACATCAACAGATGATTAGGGCAGAAAGGTTTGCACATCCTGCAGCCCAGCCACACCACCACACCCAGCTCAGCTAGAGCCCTTTTTTTCCAGAGGCAAAACTCAGTAGGTAAGTTGCTGCCTTTAAAAGGATGCACGGATCCTGCTTCCCCTATGCCCCTTCTCTGTTTCTGACACAATTATGGAGTAGTACTGCAGCTAAATGATCAGACCTCCTATTGCACAGACACTGGATGTGATAGGATGGGCCAGGAGCAGCAGACCTTACTGGAGTTTCTTTTACTTAAGGAGTAAGATGAAACCTCAGGGGCCTACAGGAAATCCAGGAAGGGACTTTTTGCAAAGGCTTGTAGTGATAGGACAAGCTTGAGGAGGGGAGACTTAGACTAGGTATTAGGAAGAAATTCACCTCCAGCTCAGGAAGAGCAAACTGGTGTGTAGAAGTTTTTTCCACCATCAAGAGGTAGAAAAACAGTCAAGAGGATAAACTCATCCCACCTACTGTCTTGCCTCCTACATCAACAGATGATTAGGGCAGAAAGGTTTGCACATCCTGCAGCCCAGCCACACCACGTCCTTCCCCAAACATGCATCTCTGACCAGGAAGAACACAGGCAAAACTCACTCCAGGCTCAGTGTTTGATTCCTATGTTTAGACCCCAGCTCACATGCTAGACAAACTGGTCCTGTGGGATAAAACGCACCAACCTCTGCATGGCTCTCCCCCAGCCCTGCCCTGTGCACTCAGCCTAGAGAGAGCAGCCAGTTCAGCAGCTCTCTGTCACATCATATTATTTGTTCTGAAAAGCCCACAGTGCTTTGGGCACAGAAAAACAAAACCAAAAAACAAAAAAACAAACAAACCCAGAAGCTTGAAGGACTCAAAATTATAATCAATAAGAGCAGAGCTCTGAGCTGGGCTCTGCTTTGCAAGGACAAAAAGTTCGAATGTGACATTATGGCAGGTTTATCGTTTGGTCGCTTCTAAATGCATCACATTCTAAAGCCAAGAGCTTCCAGTCAGTCACTGAAAGCCTGAGTCATAAATCCCTGGCAGTAAAGGAGTGACCCAGGTTTCACCAAGTCATGCAGCAGGCCTGGTCTTCTGCTCCTCAAGTCAATTAAAAAAAAAGACATGGCCCCCGGGGGTGCAAAACCATCCTGGATTGCATTCTACAAACAGCCTTGCCCTTCCCTTCCCTTCCTTTTTCCCTTTTCCCTTTTCCCTTTTCCCTTTTCCCTTTTCCCTTTTCCCTTTTCCCTTTTCCCTTCCTCCTTTTCCCTTTTCCCTTCCCTTCCCTTTTCCCTTCCCCATTCCCTTCCCTTTTCCCTCTCACTTCCCTTCCCTTCCCTTTTCCCTTCCCCATTCCCTTCCCTTTTCCCTCTCACTTCCCTTCCCTTTCCCTTCCCTTCTCTTTCCCCTTCCCTTTTCCCTCCCCCTTCCC
>VWZI01022769.1:127830-140027 GCA_013396835.1 Psilopogon haemacephalus
CTTTTTTTTTTTCTCTTCAAATAATAAAGTAGCCCTGCAAGCACTGCTGTTTAAAGCTGCTAATAGCAGTGACCTTTTCCTGTTTTGCTTTTGCTTTCCACTGCTTCAGTGTGAAATATTAAGAGCCTCCTCGAATTTGACAGAAGCCAAAACTTCCAAGGGCATAAAATTGCCCAGATTTGAACCAGCAGAATTACCTCTGGTTTACACATGTAAGAAATGGCTTCCCACCCCCTCACCTCTTATTTGTCAGTGTTTTAGCAGCCACACAAATCACTGCTGACCCCCCACAGGTAGAGTCACAATTAGTTTAATTGCACAGTGCTGGCGGTTTGCTCAGTCAATTAGAGTTCTCCGTCCATCCACACCATTTTAATGACAGCCCAGCAGCCCCAGGGCTCTTGTGTCTTGTTTAGAGCCACCAGCAGCTGAGCAGGGCACAGCAGGCTCTTGGATGATTGTCTGTTCTGTGCTGCAGCAGCATATGCTGCAGCATCCCATGTCTGTGGAAGCTGAAGGGTCGGTGAAGAACACAACCATGGTAGCCTGAGGATGCTGCTGAGGCACTGGCCTCATGTGAAGCCCGCTCAGGGCTGGAGCATCGCTCTCCTGCTGGGCTGCATCAGGCAGATAGAGCTCATGTCTTACAGCCCTCTCCCTGTTCTGCCCAAGAGGCAGCCACTGCAAGCCACCCAACCTTTCATCTCCTTTTCCCTGAAGAGAAACCATTGCTTGGTAGAAGAGGAATCAGCACTCGCAGAAAGCATGAGAAGAAAATAATTAAATCTCCTGGGTTATGGAGCTACTGGGTGGTCTCCACCCTCAGCCCTGTTTTCCACCCTCCTGCATAATATTTGGGTTGCTGATGTCCTGCTCTGACCTGCAGATGTTGCCCATCTTTCTTCCTCCAGCAGCAGCCCCGGGTGACCCACACAGCTCTTAATGACATGGGCAGTGAGGTTGTCACCGTACTACAGCCATATCCAGATAAGCAGAGAGAGTGAGGTAGGCATGGATCTCTCAAACAAGCAGGACGTCCAGGTGAGGCCAGAATACATCTTAGAATCATAGAATCAGTCCAGGTTGGAAGGGACCACAAGGAGCATCCAGTTCCAACACCCCTGCCATGGACAGGGACCACAGCCTCAGCCAGCCTGGCTGCAAACACCTCCAGGGATGGGACCCCAAACACCTCCCTGCAGGGGCAACCCATTCCAGCCTCTCACCACTCTCATGCTCAACAACTTCCTCCTCACATCCAATCTGAATCTCCCCACCTCCAGCTTTGCTCCGTTCTCCCTAGTCCTGTCACTACCTGATAGCCTAAAAGTCCCTCCCCAGCTTTTTTTGTAGGCCCCCTTCAGATACTGGAAGGCCACAAGAAGGTCACTTGAGAGCCTCCTCTTCCCCAGACTGAACAGCCCCAACTCCTTCAGTCTGTCCTCATAGCAGAGGTGCTGCAGACCTCTGGTTATCTTGCAGCCCCTAGTCGTGATCCTGGGAGAGCTGCAGCAGTCCCTCACAGACCAGAAAAAAACAAAAAGAAGTGAAGAACTACTGAGCTGCTGGTGCTGGCTGCATCCTATTGCCTGTGGCTTTGCCAGGCAGCACTGATGGCTGCACCAAGGAGCCAGGGCAGCTACTGTATTGCTTTCCTTGGTTCTGGATGCAGAACCCACTGTGGAATATGCTTCACCCACCACTCACCTCAGTGGCTTGGGCCACCTCACAGCACTTCAAAGGGAAGCAAGGGGGTGTCTGTGCCTCTTTTTTGTACCACACAAACCATGAAGCCTCTGAGCAGTTTTAACACTGTTGTTAAATCTCATCCTGACCTTTGTTCCTTGGGGAACCTCAGAGAGCCAGCAGCGTTTTTCCTGGGATCATGAAATTCTTCCAGACCTAGCCCAAGCAGCTGCAGCAGTGTGGGGAGTGAGGCAGGGCCAAATCCCACTCTCCTGGTGGCAGCCAAGGAGACCAATTTCTCCTTACTTTGCATGTCAGAGGAGCAAAGGGTTGGCTACTGCATGTCTGCCCTGTTTTGGCAGCTCGTGGATGGAGACATGACCACTCCACAGTGGCTGGAACATAGAATCATAGAATGGTTTAGGTTGGAAGGGACCTCAAAGATCATCCAGTTCCAACCCCCCTGTGCCATAAGCAGGGACAACTCTCACTAGATCAGGTCACTCAAGACCTCATCCAGCCTGGCCTTGAACACCTCCAGGGAGGGAGCAGCCACAACCTCCCTGGGCAACCTGTACATGTGTCTCACGACCCTCACTGTGAAGAACTTCCTCTTAACATCCTGTTCAAATCTTCCCTCTGCCAGTTTGAACCCATTCCCTCTCGTTATTCATAAGTCCTGTTATTACAGGACTTTATGAATAGTCCCTCCCCAGCCTTCTTGTAGGCCCCTTTCAGATACTGGAAGGTTACTATAAGGTCTATATGCTGCTCTTGGAGGGAGACAAGCAGCTAAACCTCCTGTACTGCTACAAAAACCTCTGCTACTGCATTCATCCGAGGGCAAGAGAGATGGGAGGAGGCAAACCACAGTTCAGTGGTGTCTCAGTGATGCCAATGATATCAGAACCCTGCAGACCTGCATGTATTTGTAATTCTTCCTGTTTGCTCCTCATGGTCCTTGCGTTAGTGTAGAGGCATTTCAGTTGTGCCTCTATTGGAGCTGACTTACTCACTGACTTTCCTTTATCTTGTTCTTTGAGCATGCTTTTCTCAGTCTGTACTTGGACCTGTCCATGCTCAGACACCTCTGCAACTACCAGCCTGTCTCTACCCCTCATGGCATTGCTACCACATGGATTACCCCTTGATGTTTCCTTGTTGGCAGCTACTACCTGAAGTGGACATTGCTCATCTCTGCAGAACTTCAACCCTTGTGGAGCTGTCCATCTACATCAAGTCCTCAAGAGCTTGTTCCAAACATGACCCTTGTGGACCTATCCAGCTACACCAAATCCTCAAGAGCTTGTTCCAAACATGACCCTGATGGAGCTGTCCAGCTACATCAAGTCTTCAAGAGCTTGTTCAGAACATAACCCTTGTGGAGCTATCCAGCTACATCAAGTCATCAAGAGTTCATTCCAAACATGACTCTCTTGAAGCTATCCAGCTACATCAAGTGCTCAAGAGCTTGTTCGAAACATGACTCTCTTGAAGCTATCCAGCTACATCAAGTGCTCAAGAGCTTGTTCGAAACATGACCCTCTTGGAGCTATCCAGCTACATCAAGTCATCAAGAGTTCATTCCAAACATGACTCTCTTGGAGCTATCCAGCTACATCAAGTGCTCAAGAGCTTGTTCGACACATGACTCTCTTGGAGTTATCCGGCTACATCAAGTGCTCAAAAGCTTGTTCAGAACATGACCCTTGTAGAGCTATCCAGCTACACCAAGTCCTCAAGAGCTCGTTCCAAACATGACCCTCATGAAGCTGTCCATCTTCATCAAGTCCTCAAGAGCTCATTCAAAACACGACCCTTGTGGATCTGTCCATCCTGTCTGTGTATCCAGGGAACCAGACCATAACATTCTGCCACAGCACAAGCAAGCCAGAGAGGGAATGTGTCCCACTTTCAGGTGCCAAATTCTTTGTCGTCCTTCTCCATGCCCCTGGAGAGATAATGGTGTCCCAGTGCCCTGTGGCTGCTGCAAGTTCCTATTCCTTCATGTGACTTTTGGGGTGGGAAAACAGAGAATGGCAGAAGCAGCTCCTTCTGCAGGAATGGTGCACGGGCGCCATTAGTTAGCAGCCCCTTAGCCAAGGTGTTCCACAGAGCAGGCCAGAAATCTTGCTTACTGCTCAGTAAAGGCATCACCCTGCACCGTCGAGGGTTAGTGCATGACCAGCTGGGCATCATGAGCTCTCAGCCACAATGGTGGTGAAGGCAGTGGAAGGTCTCCCTGCTGAGGAAAGGCTGAGGGAGCTGGGGCTCTTCGCCTTGGGGAAGAGGAGACTGGAAGGGACCCTCATTCATGTTTATAAGGATGCAAAGGCAGCGTCAGGAGGATGGAGCCAGGCTCTGCTCAGAGATGATGGTAGGACAAGGGGCTACGGAGGCAAGCTGGAGTGCAGAAGGTTTCATGTGAACATAAGGGAAAACTTTTTCACCCCGAGGGTGACAAAACACTGGAGCAGGCTGCTCAGAGAGGTTGTGGAGCCTCCTCTGGAGACATTCAAAACCCACCTAGAAGTGTTCCCGTGTGACCTGCTCTGGCCAGGGGGCTTGGACCGGATGATCTTTCAGTTTCCCTTCCAACCCCTGACATTCCGTGATTCTTCTCTCTACTCTTTAACACTCAGTTCTTTCTTCTCCTCTCCCTATTTCCTGTGCTAAGTTTGATGCAGTAAGGCACACAGAGATGTAATTCCTCGGGGCTTGTGCTATGAGGCTGTTGACCCTGTTGCCTTGGCTAGAGACCTGAGCTCACACAGCCTGACCTCTGGGGCCAGGCACAGCTTTTACTGCACAGGAGCCAGACACGCCTGTCTGTGTCTCTCAGTTGACAGGGAAGATCCACTCCAAGTACATGGATATCAATAATTTGTTCTTTGTGGCCATTAAATTTCTCCAGAAGGAAATGCATTTCAAGCTGCTTGTCTCTAGCCTCCTTTTTGTTCTCTTCCAAACAAAATCCCAAACTGTCACAGAGCTTCTCTTGGAGGGAGGGAAACAGAAATCAAATGTGCTGGAAGTCTCCACCAGATGCTGGCAGAATCATAGCAAGGCCACTAGTAAGCTGAGGAGCCTTTGGTAGACAGATTCAGACTGGATGTGAGGAGGAAGTTTTTCACCATGAGAGTGGTGAGAGGCTGGAATGGGTTGCCCAGGGAGGTGTTTGGGACCACATCCCTGGAGGTGTTTGCAGCCAGGCTGGCTGAGGCTGTGGGCAGCCTGATGCAGGGTAGGGTGTCCCTGGGCATGGCAGGGAGGTTGGAACTGGCTGCTCCTTGTGGTCCATTCCAACCCTGACTGATTCTATGATTCAGTCTGCAGATTCATCTGCTTCCAAGCTGCACTGGAGGTGGGGAGGAGGGAGAAGCTAGGAGGGGAGGGGCAGGTGTGTTTGGCAGGTTTCCCATTGTTATAGAAACAGGAGAGTGATGGGGATGGTTTCACCTTTTGAGTGAGGCATCTCCTTCAAGACCAGACTCTCTTGAAGATAGATAGGAAGGAAGGGGACAAACATAGCCAGCCTTAAACACCCCAGCAGCTGTACAGTCAGGAGAGCTCAACTCCACCTAGCTCATCCCACTGAGCCCTACCCAAGGAAACTCTTTTCAGACCCCACCCCCGTACCATTCCCCAGTGCTGCTGTAGGACCATTGCCCTATCCCTTTCTCCACACAGCCACAAACATTTCCAGCTGCTCCCTAGATGGGAGTGGGAGGCTGCCCACAAAGCAGGGCAGGAAGCAGCACCCACAGGTCCTTCCCAGCCACCCCTGCTACAGCATGTGAAGGGAGATGGATTGTTTCCTGCTTCTCCAATGCAGCAGGAACATCCTTCCCAACCCAGGCTTTGCTTAGGGTGAGGGAAGTTGGAAGTGGGCATCAGTTGCTGCACCTGCCTGTGAGCGCTAAGGGAAATCCAGCTAGCTCCATGTGATAAGGGCAGATGGGAAGGACTCTGTCCTTCCTTGACCAGGGGAGCATTGCAATGGCAATGGCAACCGGCAGAAGAGATTTAAGCATAGCAGTGGTGCAGGTGAGAGTAAAGCACAGGCAGTGCTGCTTTGGGCAGCATGCTTCATATTGCCCCGTTTGAGTTCCAGGTAGGCAAGTCTGCCCCATTTGCTCAGCTGTCCAGAAGTTCATGGCAGGAAGAAGCCATCTCTTCATCCTTACACTGAGCTACTCTGCCTCACATCCAATCCAACATGGATGGAGAAGAGCACAGAGCCCACAGCAGTCCTTCCCCTCAGGATGCTCATGCATACAGACAGCTTTTGCCCACTACTGCTGTACTCTTCACCCTGTGTGCCCTCAGTGCTCACATGCCCAAGACCAGATAGTGATGACCCCCTGGACACACCTACCTGCTGGTGCTGGTCGGTCGCAGGTTCTTGGCTCACGCAGAGCTGCTCACATCAACGCCAGCCTGGGGAGCCACATACTGAATTGCTCCTGCACAGAGAAGGGACCTATGAGACCTGCCTGCCGTGGGGCTCCTCTCCCTCTGCTTCACCCCACACAGCTCCTCATTGCCCATATTGATGAACTCTTAATGAGCTCTGAGCTCACGTCCAGTCAAATCAACACCCTGCATGTCCTAGGGTGGGGTGGGGGGTGGGCAGTGCCCAGAGCCACTGGAAAATTACGCATCCTGGGAGAGCAATGTTTCCAAGGGCATGGGCAGGAGGGAAGGCAGGAGCATGGGCCAAGGGCCTGGCACCAAAACATGGTGACAGCAAGAGGTTGATGGGGGATGGTTGCAGGCATTGCTGCGGCAGTTTCTGCAAGGGGGGCATGTGTGGCAGTACATGAGAGCCATGCTAGAAACTTCATGTACACCCATGCCCTCCATGTTTGCAGTTAGACAGTGGGGTTCTCCCCCTTTACTCTGCTCTCCAGTACTGCTGGAGTACTGTGTGCAGTTCTGGAGCCCCCAGCACAAGAAGGACATGGAACTGTTGGAGACAGTACAGAGCAGGGCCACAAAGAGGATCAGAGGGCTGCAGCAGCTCTGCTATGAGGACAGTCTGAGAGAGTTGGGGCTTTTCAGCCTGGAGAAGAGAAGGCTTCGAGGAGACCTTAGAGTAGCCTTTCAGTATCTGAAGGGGGCCTAGAGGAGGGCTGGGGAGGGACTATTCACAAGGTCTTGTAATGACAGGACGAAGAGGAGGAATGAGTTTAAACTTTCTTGGGTTCCTTTACTCTCCAGGGCCCTAGCCCATGGGATTTCTGCGAGCACGTCTCTGAAGAGAACAAAGTTAACTCTGCAGAAATCCAGGGTTGTAATTCCACTTGTTGGTCTGATTCTAGCTGTCCCTGCCTATGGCGGGGGATTGGAACTGGACGATCTTTCAGGTCCCTTCCAACCTAAACCATTCTATGATATATGCACTAGTAAATAGAATCCCTCTTTAAACTTCCAATCAGTGTGCAGTACCTTCATTCTTACTCTCTAAAAGAAGTAAGAGCCACTTCTGTCATCCAGTCCTAGGTTGCTTGTGGCCTCAAACTACGACAATGACCTTAAAATCATAGAATCAGTCAGGGTTGGAAGGGACCACAAGGATCAGCCTGTCCCAACCCCCCTGCCATGCCCAGGGACACCCTACCCTAGAGCAGGCTGCCCACAGCCTCTGCCAGCCTGGCTGCAAACACCTTCAGGGATCTGGCCCCAAACACCCCCCTGCAGGGGCAACCCATTCCAGCCTCTCACCACTCTCATGCTCAACAACTTCCTCCTCACATCCAGTCTGAATCTCCCCACCTCCAGCTCTGCTCCATTCCCCCTAGCCCTGTCACTCTCTGAGAGCCTCAAAACTCCCTCTCCAGCTTTTTTGGAAGCCCCCTTCAGATCCTGGAAGGCCACAAGAAGGTCACCTGGGAGCCTCCTCTTCTCCAGACTCAACAGCCCCAACTCTTTCAGTCTCTCCTAATAGGAGAGGTGCTGCAGCCCTCTGAACATCCTTGTGGCCCTTCTCCATGCATCATGGCAAATGGGCTGAGGGTACCCTAGCAGACCCACATGATACATTCCTTGTTAGCAAATTCACGTTCTTCAAAGGTCCACCATATCTCCTGAGAGAAGATGATGAATCCCATCACCATAACTGCTAAGCTTACCCCATCTGGATGGGAAGGAAGAAGCTCTCCACCTTGTGTTGTTGCTGAGACTGTGCTCCTGGCTGGCTGTTAGTGTCCTGACAACAGGTGTGCTGGTTTGGGGCTAGCTGGAATATTTAAATGAGAAAAATTAGATTATAGGCTGTGAAAAGAAAACAGTGGTGATGTCCACTAATAGGTTTGGTGAGGTGTATAAAAACAAGGGCAGAAACATAGATAAGACAGTCTCTCTGTCAGGGTCTGTAGATGTCTGTGTTCCTCCCTGGCTTCTAGCTGGATCTTTATAACCCATGGTAAAGGGTTAAGCCCTCCCAGGGAGGCTTACCTGGAACTGGATCCTGACTCCTCCCTGGAGGTGGTCTGACCTGCCCCCAGGTGTCATGTTTAGCCCCTTCCCGCTTCCTACTAAGACCCCCTATAAAGGGGGGGGAATGAACTTCCTCTTTCTTCCTCTTGGTCTCTGCTTTCCTCACCAGCCCAGCACATTGCTTCCCTGCTGCTATTTCACCAGGTGCTCTCCAGCAAACATGTGGGGAGAGCAGCCATATTTGGAACTCTAGAGTCCACATTTAAAGATCACCTTCCAAGCTTTTAGTGGCTCAGGATGTATCCAGCCCAACCCCTCTATATAATCTGAGTAAACATGAGTGCAAAGAATGCTTTCTGCATCCCACCAGCATCCACCTGCATCCACCACTAATTTCCAACTTCACCACTTGGATTCAACTTCCATTCACTCCCATCTACCAGTTGTATTTGTTTTTTCCATTTTGTACTTTGTTTTTTCCTCCCCCATATCCTCTGTAATTGCCCTTACCTTATACCTGTATCTTGTATTTTGTTCCCACTCTCCCTATCCTTTGTAATTCCCCTTACCTTATACCTGTATCTTGTATTTTGTTCTCTCTCCCTTCATCCTCTCTAATTCCCCTTACGTTATACCTATATCTTATATTTTGTTCCCTCTCTCCCTATCCTCTGTAATTCTCCTTACCTTATACCTGTATCTTATATTTTGTTCCCTCTCTCCCTATCCTCTCTACTTCCCCTTACCTTATACCCATATCTTGTATTTTGTTCTCCCTCCCCCTATCCTCTGTAATTCCCCTTACCTTATACCCATATCTTGTATTTTGTTCCCTCTCCCCCTATCCTCTGTAATTCCCCTTATTTAAAATACCTTCTATTTATTATTAAAGTTAATTTTTTTTTACTTCCAAATCAAATTAAGTATTTATTGAGCTTTTCTGCTCAGGGGGACTGGCTTAAACTAATACATAAATGTAGCTAAAAACCCCTGAGCATCTTCCTGTCAGCGAAAGTGCTCTTGCAAGGACCTGTGATGATGCAGCTCCATTGCTTCTGACCTACCCAAAACAGCGTGAAAATTAACACAGTATTCAGCTCAGCTCAGACTTGATGCTGATTGACTCAACACAAGTTATAAGCAGTGTGAATGGAATAAAAATAGAAGTGTCCTCATATACTGTGAAAGACTTACCTGGGATCAACCAACTGTGTTAAACCAACTTTCAACAAAACATGCCCTTAGGTCTGGCATCATTGGTATAACTCTGCAAGGACAGAGTCTGAGGTTTCCTCCCTGTGCTGGTTTGATCTAATTGGAGGGTTTGAATGAGAAATTAGACTGTAGGATGAGAAAGGAAAACGTCCCAGTGTCTCCTTCACTCATTTGTTTACTGAAATGGTGTAAAGTAAGAATCAAAACAAAGACAAATCAAACCACTTTGCACCGTGGCTGCTGCTGCATCTCTCTCCCTGCCTTCTTAATTGGATCTGAATAATCTCACTAACTTCTTTCCTGCTGCTAACCCCTCATGGCCAATCTACTTCCGCTACTCTGGCACCTAAGGCAGATAGTGGGATAAGATTGGGAAGCAGGGGAAGGTGATAGGGGTGAATAGAAACCCCTCTTAGGGATTTGGATCTCTGGGAGGGCTGTGGTGTTTCTGTATTACCTATTCACTGTATATATCTGTAAATATCTGTTATACATTATAAATATCTGCTTGTATATTGAAATAACTCAGATTAGGACTCAGTTGGCTGGAAGTTAAGGAATTGAGCTATATATTTACATTTTTGCACAATATACAAGCAAATATTTACAATATATAACAGATATTTACAGATGGAGAGGTGGGCACAAGCCAAACTCATGAGCTTCAACAAGGCCAAGTGCAAGGTCCTGCAGCTGGGTCGAGGCAAGCCCAAGCACAAACCCAGGCTGGGCAATGACTGGCTGGAGAGCAGCCCTGAGGAGAGGGACTTGGGGCTGCTGGTGGAGGAGAAGGTCAACATGAGGCAGCAGTGTGCACTTGCAGCCCAGAAAGCCAAGCAGAGCCTGGGCTGCAGCAGGAGCAGTGTGGCCAGCAGGTGGAGGCAAGTGATTCTCCCCCTGCTGAGTGATTCTACTCCACCCTGGTGAGACTCCACCTGGAGTCCTGTGTCCAGTTCTGGAGCCCCTGGGACAAGAGGGATGTAGATATGCTGGAGAATGTGCAGAGAAGGGCCACAAGGATGCTCAGAGGGCTGCAGCACCTCTGCTGTGAGCACAGACTAAAAAGAGTTGGGGATGTTGAGTGTGGAGAAGAGGAGGCTCCCAGGTGACCTTCTTGTAGCCTTCCAGGATCTGAAGGGTAGGGCTACAGAAGCTGGGAAGGGATTTTTGAGGCTATCAGGGAGTGACAGGACTAGGGGGAAAAGAGCAAAGCTGGATTCAGACTGGATGTTAGGAAGAAGTTTTTCACCATGAGAGTGGTGAGAGGTTGGAATGGGTTGCCCAGGGAGGTGTTTGGGGCCACATCCCTGGAGGTGTTTGCAGCCAGGCTGGCAGAAGCTGTGGGCAGCCTGATGTAGGGTAGGGTGTCCCTGGGCATGGCAGGAGGTTTGGAACTAGATGATCGTTGTGGCCCCTTCCAACCCTGACTGATTCTAGGATTCTGTGATTCTATTCTAACCTCTAAAGTTCTGTGATTCTGTTTATGTTTCCAGTAGATGTGATTCTATGATCACTGCACAGAAAGGGATAGTGCCCACGCTGCCAGGCAAAATATCTCTGACCTGCAGCTCGCTGCTGCTTGCCCATGTGATGCCCACAACCAAAACAAGGCTTTGTTTGCAGCAATCACATTCCACCCCGGGGGGATTCGCTCCTATTGATGGGATCAGGCGGTAGGAAATTGCTTTGCCACCGTTCGATGTGCTGTACCTCACACTGCCCCAAGGGACTGGGGCCAGGGCAGCCAGAACGTGCTGCCCAGAGTCTTTACAACACCCTTCCCGTCCTTTCAGAGACAGAATGGTGTTGTAGAAAATTTTACACGGATTACAAATTGCCTCCACCTAAAGCCAAGGTCCCGAGACTCACAGGCTTCAAACACTGGCAGCAACACACGGACTCATCAGTGTCTGGCACAATAGGGACAGCAATGATGAAATTAAGACCAAAATTACCGAAGTGTAATTCTCCTCCAGGTGCCCTCATGCAGCTGCACCCACCTGGAGATGCTCTGCAAAAAAAACTGACTGGCCCTGACCAGCACTGATTGCACCTCCTCCCCCACTGCCCCCTCAAAGAGACACACACTCCTCTACTTCTTCTGAGCAAGGAGGCTTATGGGACAGGGCAACTGGAGGCTGCCTCTAGTCTCGAGCTTTCCTTTGACACTAGCTTACACACTAAGCAGCAGGTGTGAAGCTGAGCCCTGCAAACCATTCAGGACTGGGAATGCTGCTGACAATAGGACTGCACAGGCCGTGGGAGGGAGGGCCCCGCTGCTGGCTCTCTGTTTCGTGTCCAGTATACAGGTCACTGGTGCCAAAGGAAGCCACAGTCCCCTGCCTGGTTGGAGAGCTCATACATCACCCAAAAGCACAGCACAGAAAGCTAACACTGCCTGAAGCCCTGAGCCACTTCTCCATGCCAGGATGCCTCCCTGAAGAGGCTAAGCCAGAGATTCTGATTTAAACCACTGTGCCTTGTTTCGCCAGTTAGAATAGAGTAGAACTGGGTAAGATAGAATAGAATAGAGTAGGATAGAATAGAGTAGGATAGAATAGAGTAGGATAGAATAGAATAGAATAGAATAGAATAGAATAGAATAGAATAGAATAGAATAGAATAGAATAGAATAGAATAGAATAGAATAGAATAGAATAGAATAGAATAGAAGTAGGATAGAATAGAATAGAATAGAGTAGAATAGAGTAGGATAGAATAGAATAGGAGTAGGATAGAATAGACTTGAATAGAATAGAGTAGAATAGAATAGAATAGAATAGAATAGAATAGAATAGAATAGAATAGAATAGAATAGAATAGAATAGAATAGAATAGAATAGAATAGAATATAG
>VWZI01022769.1:140070-153560 GCA_013396835.1 Psilopogon haemacephalus
GGAGTAGAATAGAATAGACTTGAATAGAATAGAATAGAATAGAATAGAATAGAATAGAATAGAATAGAATAGAATAGAATAGAATAGAATAGAATATAGTAGGATAGAATAGAGTAGGATAGGCTGGAATAGAGTAGGATAGAATAGAATAGAGTAGAATAGATTAGAATAGGAGTAGAACAGAATAGAGTATAGTAGAATAGAATAGAATAGAATAGAATAGAATAGAATAGAATAGAATAGAATAGAATAGAATAGAATAGAATAGAATAGAATAGAATAGAGGTGCTGAAGCCCTCTGAACATCCTCGTGGCCCTTCTCTGGACACCCTCCAGCAAGTCCACATGCCTGTTGTAGTAGGGGCTCCAGAATTGGATGCAGTACTCCAGGGCCACAAGGATGATCAGAAGGGCCACAAGGATGTGCAGCACCTCTGATATGAGGACAGACTGAAAGAGTTGGGGCTGTTCAGTTTGAAAAAGAGGAGGCTCCCAGGTGACCTTCTTGTGGCCTTTCAGGATCTGAAGGGGGCCTACAGAAAAGCTGGAAAGGGACTTTTTAGGCTATCAGGGAGTGACAGGACTAGGGGGAACGGAGCAAAGCTGGAGGTGGGGAGATTGAGAGTGGATGTGAGGAGGAAGTTGTTGAGCATGAGAGTGGTGAGAGCCTGGAATGCGTTGCCCAGGGGGGTGGTTGGGGCCACATTGCTGGAGGTGTTTGCAGCCAGGCTGGCAGAGGCTGTGGGCAGCCTGATGTAGGGTAGGGTGTCCCTGGGCATGGCAGGGGGGTTGGAACTGGCTGATCCTTGCGGTCCCTTCCAACCCTGACTGATTCTATGATTTTGTGAAATATAGGGAAAGATCATCATAAACCAGAGACCCAAAGCCAATAGCTACCCAACTGCCACCCATCTCACTGTCAGAGCAGAGTAGAGCCAGAAGGATGGGGCCAAACTTTTTTCAGTGGTGCCCAGTGACAAGACAGGAAATAGTGAGCACAAACTTGAACATAGGAAGTTCCATCTAAATGCAAGGAGGAACTTCTTCACTTTGAGTGACAGAGCCCTGGAACAGACTGCCCAGACAGGTGGTGGAGCCTCTGTCTCTGGAGCCATTCAGAGCCCACCTAGGCTGCCCACTTTGCAACCTACTTCGGGTGAACCTACTCTGGCAGGAGATTTGAAGTAAATCTCCAGAGATTCCTTCCAACTCATATCATTCTGTGACTCTGTGCAAAGAGAAGGAAAAGACTTTTTTTTTTTTTTTCTGGATTTATTCTTTTAACAAACTATTTTCCTGGCTTTCCTTTCTGGAGAGAGGTTCTTTTTTAGTAGGGAAAAAAAAAAAACAAAAACAAACCTCTACCAATTAAAAAAAAAAAAAAAAAAAAAACCCACACCCAAACAAAAAACCCACCCAAAACCACCTAAAAAGAAACAAAAAAACCAACCTGAAAAACCTGGAGGTTGTAATGAGATGCTTGATGGATGAGTGTCCTTTCTTTTATACACAGTGTTTTCCTTCTGACCAGGAAGAGTAGCACAGTGGGGCCTCCTTCCCTTGGACTTCAGCTTCACATGCATCAGATTTTGGCATGTTAACAGAATCATAGAACAGCCCAGGCTGGAAGAAACCCCAGAGGTCATCTAATCCAATCCCCCTGCCATGAGCAGAGACACCTCTCAACTAGTCCAGCTTACTCAAGGCTCCATCCAACCCGGCCTTGAACATCTGCAGGTAGGGGAGCATCCACAATCTCTCTGCACAGTCCATTCCAGAGCCTTCCCACTCTCATAGTGAAGAATTTCTACCTAAGACCCAACCTAAACCTCTTCTCCTTCCATTTAAATCCATTTGCCCTTGTCTACTGGGTAGACACTCCTGTAAAATGTTCCTCTGCAGCCTTCCCATAGGTTTCCTTCACGTATTGGAAGGCAGTTCTAAGGTGTCCCCAGAGTCTTGTTTTCTCCAGGATGAACAATCCCAGTTTCCACAGTCTGTCCTCACAGCAGAGGTGTTCCACCACCTGGATCATCTTTGTGGCCTCCTCTGGACTTGTTCTCAAGGATTACAGAGTGGAAAATGTCCCCTCCCTCTGCACCATCCCTTCAACAACATACTGACACCCCCCAGTCTTGTGCAGGAAGGGAACAGCTTCCCATCAGACTTCAGAAGTGCACACTTCCAGGGAGCAAAGGGGAATCTGTCAGACCTGTTACATGCATACAGCAATGCCTCAGATGATTGCATAAGTTTGGCACACCATTGCTTGGGCTCTTACCAGGCTTGCTCATAACTGTGGGTCTTAGAGCAAAAGGCACTCAGTGGTGGCATTTTTTTCTCTTGCCCCAGCTGCCTCTATCTGGGTCTCTGAGCTGCTCCTCAACCTGCCTGAGATTCTGCCAATTCCATCCAGAGCACCCACACTATATTCTTGATCCTGGGAGCTTTGTCACTGCTTTCAATAGGGACAGCAATACGTCCTCTGACTTCATCCAAATATGCTTCTTACCACACTTGCTCATCACTGTGGGTCTTAGAGCAGAAGGCACTCACTGGTGGCATTTTTTAATCTCACCTGAGCTACCTGCACCTGGGTCTCTGAGCTGCTCCTCAACCTGCCTGAGACTCTGCCAATTCCATCCAGAGCACCCAGACTACACTCTTGATCCTGTGAGCTTTGTCACTGCTTTCAGTGGGGACAGCAATACCTCCTCTGAGTTCATCCAAATGTGCTTCATCCAGCCAAAGAGGTGGGATGCTGCTGTAGGGTTATACACAAGCAAGAGAGGAATCAAGTTCATGCAGTATTTATTTGCAACAACACAGCCCCACACTCGTGCTTAAACCTGGAAAAGTGATTTATTTCTGCCTAGGATTTCTGCAGTGTTATCCAACTGCCTCACCAAAAAAAAAAAAAAAAAAAAAAAAAAGGAGTGAACATATATCTCTAGGACTTCTCTGGCAGTGCAATACTACCTTAACATCTCAAAGGCATGGCAGCAGGAGCAAAGGGGCTAAATGCCCTCCCAAGGGTGGTACAAAAACATGCACTAACGCTCAAGAGTGAGTCTGGATGGCAAATCCCAGTCCTTTTAATGGTCCTTTTTGTGTTGTCAGGAGAAGCCAATACTAAAGGCTGCAGCCCATGCCTGAAGTCTTAACACCAGCCCTGCTGGAGCTCTGAGCACCAGCAGGCATCCAAGCAACAGGCCCAGTAATTTCTCCAACGGATGGGGCTACGCCACCCTGGCACTGCTGCTCCTTGGTGGTAGAATCATAGAATCAGTCAGGGTTGGAAGGGACCACAAAGATCATCTAGTTCCAACCCCCCTGCCATGCCCAGGGATACCCTGCCTTAGGTCAGGCTGCCCACAGCCTCTGCCAGCCACTGACTTCTCGCAGTGGCAGCAGGCAGAGACCTACTGCAGGTTGCTGCTGGCCCACACAAATCTTGAGCAAGACTGCTAGAAGGGAGAGGAAAATAAACACCTAAATACTTACCATGAGGCCTGACCACACACAAGCCTCTGGTTGTTCAGCTCTTCCCAAGCACAAATCCAGGCTGGGTAGTGACTGGCACCCAGACGGACCTGGACAGGCTGCAGAGGTGGGCAGAAGCCAAGCTCATGAGCTTCAACAAGGCCAAGTGCAAGGTCCTGCAGCTGGCTCGAGGCAATCCCAAGCACCAATACAGGTTGGGCAGTGAGTGGCTGGAGAGCAGCCCTGAGGAGAGGGACTTGGGGGTGCTGGTGGAGGAGAAGCTCAAGATGAGGCAGCAGTGTGCACTTGCAGCCCAGAAAGCCAAGCAGAGCCTGGGCTGCAGCAGGAGCAGTGTGGCCAGCAGGGCCAGGGAGGTGATTCTCCCCCTCTACTCCACCCTGGTGAGACTCCACCTGGAGTACTGCATCCAGTTCTGGAGGCCCTGGGACAAGAGGGATGTGGACATGCTGGAGGTGTCCAGAGAAGGGCCACGAGAATGCTCAGAGGGCTGCAGCACCTCTGCTGTGAGGACAGACTGAAAGAGTTGGGGCTGTTCAATCTGGAGAAGAGGAAGCTCCCAGGTGACCTTCTTGTGGCCTTCCAGGATCTGAAGGGGGCCTACAGAAAACCTAGGGAGGGACTTTTTAGGGTTTCAGGGAGTGAGAGGACTAGGGGGAATGGAGCAAAGCTGGAGGTGGGGAGATTCAGATTGGATGTGAGGAGGAAGTTGTTGAGCATGAGAGTGGTAAGAGCCTGGAATGGGTTGCCCAGGGAGGTGTTTGGGGCCAGATCCCTGGAGGTGTTTGCAGCCAGGCTGGCTGAGGCTGTGGGCAGCCTGCTCTAGGGTAGGGTGTCCCTGGGCATGGCAGGGGGGTTGGAACTGGCTGATCCTTGTGGTCCCTTCCAACCCTGACTGATTCTATGATTGCTCCAAGGTGACATTCAGCTCTTTTTAAAAACCACCATAAAACAAATGGTATTTCAGGTGGTGGCACAGCCCCTTCCTCCCAGGCCAGGAGAATGAGGCTTGCCAGCTACCACTACCCTCACAACGTGCAAATCACGTCCAAGCCAACAATGATGTCCTCTGGGAGATACAGATTTTGCCACCTGACTTCCAGCGTTTATTTGCTGAGCAAGTTTTTAGTTTTTAAAGGAAAGGAAATTAAATGGGGTGTGTGTGTGTGTGTGTGAAGAAGATTGCTCTGTGCTAATTCCCCCAGTTAAACTGGGAGGAAGATGCAGAAGATAAGGCTCCCACAGCAAATTGAGGCAGGTGGAAGGCTGCACAGATGGGGCCTGATTTTCCTGCCTGCTCTCAGTGCCAGTGGTTTATCTGCACGAAGCACAGGGGAAAAAAGCAATTACCTGGAACAAGAAACAAGGGAAAGGAGCCTGTGGCATCTCTGATTCTTGTTTTTTGAATAGCCTTTCCCCAGCCTGGTTTGATGCAGTGGTATTGGTAGCACAGCCACCTGCCTTCAACCAGAGGAAAGTTGCTGCAGGGATCCTGCTACTGTTTATTTTTGCTGGGGTATTAACTTTTGAAATTCCAATAGGCACTCAAGATGCTTTTGGCAGGGAATTTTACAGCCCCCAGCCCTCACGGGACAGAGCTGTGGTGGCTCTGCACTAAAAGCCACATCCAAGTGCAATCCCTCCAAGCTGTTGCCTCATCTTCATCACTCGTCTGGCATGGAGAGACCTTTAATTCAACACAATCTGCTTTCAATGAACACATCTTAACCATTTATTATCTGTTTATCCTTGCCTGAGCTTATGATTATTGCACCTGACCATGTCTTACTCATCCCCTCAGCAGTTCATAGAAACATAGAATCAGTCAGGGTTGGAAGGGACCACAAGGAGCATCCAGTTCCAACCCCCCTGCCATGCCCAGGGACAGCCTACCCTAGAGCAGGCTGCCCACAGCCTCAGCCAGCCTGGCTGCAAACACCTCCAGGGTTGCGGCTCCAAACACCTCCTTGGGCAACCCATTCCAGGCTCTCACCACTCTCATGCTGAACAACTTCCTCCTCACCTCCACTATCAATCTCCCCTGCAGCAAAGCTGAGGGAGCACAGCTCCCTCTCCCACTGTCACCCCAACACTACTCTGCAGCACAGAACCAGGCCAAATAAACTCCTTCATTAATTCCACTACAAAATGTCCCCAGCAGTGCAGTTAAATTTGTGAGTGTGCAATCCCCAGGCTCTGATTTCTCCCTGTTGTGCTGCAGCTCTTTTTTTTTTTTTCCCCCACCAGCTGCCCTGTGTGCCATGAACCTTCAAAGATAGTCAAATATTTGGCCATTTCACTCTCAGAGGTCTTTTCACTGGGCTGTGCCGTTTTGACCCAAAGCAGGACCCCTGGATAGTTATTCCTCAGCCTTTTTCCCTCCTAAGAATGCCTGCAGATCCATCATCAAGCCATGGCTGAACCAAGCAACCCTGTCACTCTCTTCCTTTTCAGTGCCAACCGAACCTGTGACTCCACTGTAGCCTCCTTTTATCACTGCAGCCTCCTTTTATCACTGCCTATGAGAGATACCTTCCTTCCTCCATCTGCCTTGTACAAAGATGACCTAGCAATGCAAGGGCATTCTTCTCGTCCACCTCTGAACCAACTTATCCATCCCCTTGTGCTAATATCCCATTGTTTGGTGCCTTTGCATGGCTAACTTTGCTCCTGCATGCCTTTACTCTCTGCTCTCACGACTGTGGTTTCCCTTCATCCTTCTAGCATGATCCAGCTTTTGGTTCTCCTCCTTTTGTTGTTGTCATTGGGGCTGGTTTGTTTCGGCAATATATTGTTTTTCTCTTCCCCACCAGTGTCAGGCCTGGAGGGCACTTCTGACAAAAGTGTTTTTTTGCTCTTCCCCATCTGCTGGCAGGGGGGGAGTTGTCCCAAGGGTGTTCAAGGAAATGCCGTCCCCGTTGGCTGCAGCCAGCAGAAGATGTCCCAGACGCTTCTGTCTCAGACGAGATGCAGAGAGCGGGGAAGAGCCCAGGAGGAAAGAAATCACTTTGGGAAGAAGAGAGCAGATGAGTCCAAGGTATGGAGGAGACATCCCCGGTGCCTCAGAAGTGGGTTTCTTGCTCTGTGACACTGACCACCTCTTGGAGTGGAGGGGCCCAGCCCTGGTGCTGCGCTGCGGCCAGCGTTGCCCTGCACCTCTTCGGCTGCGGCAGATCCTCCGCTGGGGAAATCAGCTGCGCCAGCCGCTGCAGAAAGGAGGCCTTGTTAATCAGGCTGATAGACAAACTGCCACCCAACAGCGATCCACAGCCAATCCTGGGAGTAAAGGCATCGAGAGAGCTCCCACTTCCCTGCTTCTCTCCTGCGGAATGGCTGTGAAAGAGAGCAGGCTTGCTTTAGCTGCCCTCCGTGACATGACTGTGAGATAGAATCATAGAATCAGCCAGGGTTGGATGGGACCACAAGGATCACCTAATTCCAACCCCCTGCCATGCCCAGGGACACCCTACCCTAGATCAGGCTGCCCACAGCCTCTGCCAGCCTGGCTGCAAACACCTCCAGTGATGTGCCCCCAAACACCTCCTTGGGCAACCCATTCCAGGCTCTCACCACTCTCATGCTGAACAACTTCCTCCTCACATCCAGTCTGAATCTCCCCACCTCCAGCTTTGCTCCATTCCCCCCAGTCCTGTCACTCTCTGAGAGCCTCAAAACTCCCTCCCCAGCTTTTGTGGAAGCCCCCTTCAAATACTGGAAGGCCACATGAAGGTCACCTGGGAGCCTCCTCTTCTCCAGACTCAACAGCCCCAACTCTTTCAGTCTCTCCTCATATCAGAGGTGCTGCAGCCCTCTGAGCATCCTCGTGGCCCTTCTCTGGCCACGCTCCAGCATGTCCACATCCCTCTTGTAATAGGGGCTCCAAAACTGGACATATCACAAGCAGCACAGACAATTCCCTCAAGGCTGCACTGATTTCAGTGCTTCTGCTCCTTGTGAAGAGCCTGCCAGAATCCTGGATTTTTCTCATTGACTCAAACGTATTCACCTGGTGATTTCTGAAAGCAGCCTTGGCCTGCAGCTGCTCTGTGAGTTTTCAGTCTACAGGGCCTGAGCTGCCTTAATCAGACACATTAAGAAACAAACATTTGTGTTTCTTGGGCAGTGAAGTGTAACGAGGAGAATCAGTTTGTCTCTGGGACTGATCATAGTTGCCATTTGCAAACTTGCTTCCAGTGAATGGTTTGCAATATTCAGCTGAAAGGCTCTGTGCCTGGAAGCATCTGTGTCAGGAAACTAATCCACTACGTTTCTGGGCTATGGCTGAAACAAGGGCAGAGGTACATTTTGAGAAGCTGTTTCCTGAAAGGAGCAACTACTCTGGGAAGTGTTGTGTGGTTGGCTTTAGCTGCCCCTCAAATCAAATCAGGCTTAACAGTTGATTGCTTCCAATGTGCCTAAACCACATCCTTGGAGGTTTCTTCATACTACTAAAAAAAAACAAACCCAAAGGCATTGGATTGGAAGGGACCCTCAAAGGTCATCCTCTCTAATACTCTTGTCGTGAACAGGGACATCTCCAACTACATCAGGTTCACCTAATCTGGTCAGTTTTGCAAATGCCATTCTGATTGGTGAATTTCTGTGGCCAAAGGAGCCATTGCACTCGGGCAAGTAATATAAATTGAGCCAAGTTGCAAGCAGTAGAGCTGGTCTCTGCTGCTTCTGCCTCACTGCTCTGCTTCAGCGTGTACTGCTCTGCTTCAGTGTGTACTGCTCTGATCTATGTTCTGCTCTATGGACCGCTTAGCTTAGACAACATGGTCTGCTCTGCCTCCTGCTTCAGACCAGCTTAACCCTGATGTTCTGGGCTTGAATGACCTGGAAACTTAAGTGCCTCAAGTTTCCCAGGAGAAGGCATTAAGTGCCTCATGCTGTGGTGAGCTGTGCCACCCACATTGTGCTCTCTGCACATCTGCAAGAGATCCTGCCTGCACCTCTGCAAACCTCCATGCCAAGAGGAACCAGGATCAGGTCAGAGCTCACCTGCCTCTTTCCTAGCACCCTGCTAAAGTCAGGGAAGATCTGGAAGCCTCTCAATGGCATCAAGATACTGAACACCTCCAACACTGCTACAAAGGAGCCAGGGACTATCTCTGCATTCTACTCCACTGCTCTGAGTCAAACAGACTTTCTCTAGGGCTCCAGGCTGCCTACTTATAAGTGGGGCAAAGTAATTTTGTGGCTAAACTTTCCAGTATTCTGATTTTCCTAAATTACTAAATTGCCTGTAAGCATCCTTTTGATGATTTTTCCCAACTGAATTAGAATCCAAATTTAACTGGTTTGTACGTAGTTTGTGGGCGTGGCTTTTTGGAAGTAAAGTAGCTACATATTTTATAATTCCTGCCTTGTTAATTGCCCACAACCAATTCAGCACCACGCTGAGACCTTTGGTGATCACGCTGGAAGCTCTGCTGAGACTCTCCAAGCCCTCCAAATTGCGAGCAAGAGCTATGGGGCATTCTGGAGAAGGGCTGCTCCCACATGCCTTTCCTTCTCAGAGGAGAAATGTGCATCTTCCCTGGGGCCTTTCTCATGAGCTATCTGAAGGAAGCAGCAGTAAGAAGTCCATTGACCCCAATCCCAGTACCTGCTTCAGGGATCCTTTAGTTTTCAGGAGGATGAAGACAGCATAGAGAGGAATGCAGACCATGGAGGAGAGTGCCATCATCCAGCCCACCACATAGCCCCAGGCTGGGTACACGTAGGAATTGTTGTATTTCAATGGTTTGTACTTGATCAGGGAGAACAGGAAGACAGCCTGAGGAGGACAAAACACAGACATGGCCAAAACAAAGAGAGATGCAAAGTCAGGCAGCCTGGGCACCCTGCAAGCAACAGCTGGGGGCTATGACTGTGATGTCTTGCATGAGCCAGCATGGGCTTTGCTTGCTGCAGTAAGGCAGAGATTGGTGCATGCTTGGCTGCCCAAGGGGTTGTCTCAGAGGAAGGGCAAGACTCCTCCGCAGTACAAAGGCTTGAGGTTCCCTAAGATTCAACCTAAGCACTGGTTAGGCCACATTTTGAGTATTGTGTCCAGTTCTGGTCTCCTCAATTCAAGAGCGATGTTGTAGTAATGGAAGGTGTCCAAAGAAGGGCAACAAAGCTGGTGAGGGGCCTGGAGCACAGACCTGTGAAGACAGGCTGAGGGAGTTAGGAGTGTGCAGCCTGGAGAAGAGGAGGCTCAGGGCAGACCTCATTGCTGTCTACAACTACCTGAAGGGAGGTTGTAGCCAGGTGGGGTTGGTCTCTTCTCCCAGGCAACCAGCAACAGAACAAGGGGACACAGTCTCACATTGTGCCAGGGAGGTATAGGCTGGATATTAGGAAGAAGTTGTTGGCAGAGAGAGTGATTGGCATTGGAATGGACTGCCCAGGGAGGTGATGGAGTCCCCATCCCTGGAGATGTTCAAGACAGGACTGGATGGAACACTTAGTGCCATTGGCTAGGGCTGGGTGCTAGGTTGGACTGGATGATCTTGGAGGTCTCTTCCAACCTGCCTGATTCCATTCTATAATTTTATACCATTCTATTCTACACCTGTGCCTGGGACAGCTCCAACCCAGGTGCCCAGCTTTGCCCTTGGCCACCATGCCCTGTTGTCACAGGATGCCACTCACCAAGCACAGCCCCGGGGTGAGCACCAGCCAGCATATCTTGATCAGGGGCCATGGCCGGAAGCCAATCATGTCCTCTATGTTGTCATAGAAGCGGTTGGCACCTTGGCCACCAGTCAGCACAGAGACAAAGTCAGAGGTTAGATCTTTGCTGCTTCCTTTAGTGGCTATTCACAGAAAATTCCAACTTTCTTTATCCCAAGTATTTCCTCTAAGCCAAAGTCTGTCTGTCCTGGTAATGCAGCAGCCCGCAGGAGCCCTTCGGGTGTTGAAGGGGCCCATGGGGTGGTTAAACACAGATGGAGGTTTTTAACCTCAGGTAAAAGCTAACAGAAAGTTGCCCGGAGAAGAAATGCCCCTTGTTCCCCGGGAAGCAGCAGCTACAAATGAGAGGATGCAGCCCATGCACCACTAAGAGCCAATAAGGACTCACACAAGGCAAGGAGGGGAGACTGATTTACAGGTCGGCAAGGAAAAGCTTTTGTGGGTTGAGCACATGGGATTGTGTAAACCCAGAATGCTGAAAGGAGCAAAGAGAGAAGAGGACACCAAACAAATCCCCCTTTCTGTCAGCAAGGAAGTCATGCCAAGAATCCCCACTGAGCTGGGCATTTCCCCTCTCCTCAGGAGCCTCTTTTCCATAGAGTATTATTTTTTTGGGCATCAGCTCATCAGACCTGGTGATTCAATCTCTGCTGGAGACCAAATCTTCCAGCTGCAAATGCTGCCATACTGTCCAATGGCAGCTGTCCTGTGAGTGCCTGATTTCCTCCTCCAACTAGGTTCACATCCTATACTATATTATCCAACATGTGCTGGACCCACCTGAATCTTGGTGGTGCACCAGAGTGGGATGTACCTTTCTGAAGAGCATCTGGAAGCCCTACCACTCTCCAGGCCCTAAACCACTGACTCTTCCCAACCAAGAGCACAGAGGAAATGTTTGCAGCCGTATAGAAAGCAGATAACATAATGCAGATGGACTTCAGCAGGCCTTGTGGTAAGCCCTAAGATGTCTTCAAGGAGCAAGAGAAATGTAAAATGAAGAGCAATGAAAAAATCATTCACAAGATGTCCTTACTTCTTCCTGAATAGAGCTAACCAGAGATACTACATCACATGTCCTCAGGTTATATACAGCAACAACATTAGACAAAAATATTAGACAAAAATATAAGGAAAAAAAAAAAAGGATATAGCCTGACCATAGGAAGAGTAACCAATGAAGTACCTCTGGGCTGAAATTATATCCTCTTCTGTTTAATTAAAATTTAACTCCAGTGTTTAGCTGATTAAAAAAAAAAAAAAAAAAAAAGCTCCGCCTTGTGGGGGNNAAAAAAAAAAAAAAAAAGAGCTCTGCCTTGTCGTGGAAGGCCAAAATAGGCCAAATTAGGCCTAAATATGTCCTGGCTTGGCCAGACATGTTTTCTGCTCTCCCTCCCTCTGCTAATGGGGGAAACACTGCAGGAAAGCAGGATAAAAGGCCCTGGTGCCTTAAAGCCTCCTTCTCTCCTACCAAACTTGTTTACAGGGTTTGTACACTTGTTTGTGTTCTTCCCTAAAAAGGTAAAAGTAAGCCCTGGTTTCACCTACTATGGTTAAGTTTGGCAAACTGCCGCTGTGATTGGCTGATCTGTGGCCAAAGACCCATTAGTCTCGGGCTACCTTGGTAAAAGGAGATGAGCAAGTAAAGAGAGTGTGCTGCTGCCATTGCTTTTGCCTTAACGTGCTCTCTGCTTCTCGCAGTGCTTCTGCCTCACTGTCATGGCATCCTGCCATGCTCTGCTAAGCTGTGTCTGGTTAACCTATAAGCTGGCACTGCTGGATGGTAACAAGCCCTGATGCTTTAGGTTTCTCTACCTGGAAACTGCCTCGAATTTACCAGGTACGGGCCTTAGGTGTCTTCATGGGCTAGGCTTGCTTAGGCAGCGTGAGATTGCACCCCTCTGCACATCTGCAAGACATCCTGCCTGCCCCTCTGCAAGCCACACTGCCAACTCTGGAGCCAGCCAAGTCTTCACACCAGCAAGCTGGGCTGGACAAAACATAGCATAGAAGCATAGAATCAGTCAGGATTGGAAGGGACCACAAGGATCATCAAGGCTCAACCATCCTGCCATGCCCAGGGACACCCTACCCTACATCAGGCTGCCCACAGCCTCTGCCAGCCTGGCTGCAAACACCTCCAGGGATCTGGCCCCAAACACCTCCCTGGACAACCCATTCCAGCCTCTCACCACTTTCATGATGAACAACTTCCTCCTCGCATCCACTCTGAATCTCCCCACCTCCAGCTTTGCTCCATTCCCCCTAACCCTGTCACTGCCTGAGAGCCTGAGAAGTCCCTTCCCAGCTTTTTTGTAGGCCCACTTCAGATCCTGGAAGGCCACAAGAAGATCACCTGGGAGCCTCCTCTTCTCCAGACTCAACACCCCCAACTCTTCATAGGAGGATCACGTTGTGAGTTCCAGTAAGCAACCCTCACACCTGCTTATATAAGGGCTGCCTGTCCCAAAGTGGAAGGCACAGAAGAAAAGGGAGGGCTTAAAAAAAATCCCAAGCAAACAACCAAAATCTCCAGCACTCCCCTAGGGCCAGGGAACATGCTGGGCAGGGCTGGTGCCACACAATCCTGTCAGAAGCAGAAAGCGGCTTGCAAGGAAATCCTCAGATCTTTGTGAGAACAGGCAGAGGGAAGCTGCCAGGTGGTGGGTGGATGGCATATGTGCTGGGAAAGGGGGAACTCAGGATGCATATTTGTGTTAGCAAAAATGTAAATCTTCACGCTGTAAGCAAGGGGCTCAATCTTGCCAATTCTGAGATGGGGGAATGTGCTGGTAAACATTATGTGGTTTAGATTAGATAGATAATTCTTAGTAAACTCTGAGTGAAGTGGACAGGGGTGGATTGTGCTGGTTTTAACTAATTGGAGAATTTGAGTGAGAAATTAGACTATTGGCTGAGAGAGGAAAACACAGTATGGCACTTCACCCAGAGCTATACTGAGAAAGAAAAAAAAATTGGATTTAAGTATTGTAACCAAAACATTAGATATCAGATGGTTTCAGACCGCTCTGGCTGCGGCTGCTTCTCTTTCATGGTCTCCTTTGTGTCTGCCTTGGTAGCTAATTCTCAGTAATTCTACTAACTTCTTCCCTACTACTAACCCCCCCTGGCGGATCTACCTCTGCTTATCTGCATCATCAACAGGTGGTGAGATAAGATTGGGGACGGGGGGAAAGGTGGTAGGGGGTGGTTGGTTACCCCTCTTGGAGATTTTGATCTCTGGGAGGGCTGTGGTGTTTCTGTATTACCTTTTCATTGTATATATCTGTAAATATCTGTTATAC
>VWZI01022770.1:11442-56218 GCA_013396835.1 Psilopogon haemacephalus
GTTTTTTTTTCTTTCTCAGTAAAGCTATGAGTGAAGTAAAATCATCAATGTTTTCTTTTCTCAGCCTATAGCCTAATTTCTCATTCAAATCCTCCAATTAGTTCAAACCAGCACACTTGTCAAAGATTAAATGTGCCTTCAGGGAATCATAGAATTGTCAGGGTTGGAAGGGACCACAAGGATCATTTATTTCCAATCCCCCTGCCATGGGCAAGGACATCTCACACTAGATCAGCTTGCTCAGAGCCTCATCCTGCCTGGCCTTAAAAACTTGAAGGGATGTGGCTTCCCCACACCTCCCTGGGCAACCTGTTCCAGTGTCTCACCACCCTCATGGTGAAGAACTTCTTCCTAATATCCAGTCTGAATCTACCCACTTCTAGTTTTGCTCCATCCCCCCTAGTCCTATCTCTAGCTGACACCCTAAAAAAGTCCCTCAACAGCTTTCCCCTAGCCCACTTCACATACTGGAAAACAACAATAAGGTCTCCTCGGAGCCTTCTCTTCTCCGCACTGAACAGCCTCAACTCTCTCAGTCATAGGAGAGGTGCTCCAGCCCTCTGAATGGAAACGGTCCCATGCTAGCACCATAGCAGGACAGCTGGCTTATCCATTAGCTTCTCACCAACCTATCTAGGAAATGTCCTCCCAGAAGCATGAGACCATGCCTGTCTTGGTTTCCTTTCCATTGGTTGCTGTGGGAAGCTGTCAGTGCACCACTTGTTGCCAGCTTTGGCAGCACTGTTGTCATGTGGACACTTGACCATTAGGAAATGGGTTGGAGCCACCCATGTGCTTTAAATATGCCATGTTTAAGCTCCAAGTGCTAAACATAGTTAACCACACTGAGTCTGGCCTTGTCTGAAGTCATGAAGGAGGGTACACCTCAAGCATTTGGTTCATCTTTGGGCACCTCATTACCAGAGGGATGCTGGAGTGAGTGCAAAGGAGGGCAATAAATCTGGGGAAGGGACTGGAGGATAGATCTTATGAGGAGTGACTGACAGATCTGGGGATGGTTAGTGTGAAAGAGAGGAGGCTGAGGGAAAACCTCATCACTGTCTACAGTTACCTGAAAGGAGGTTGTGGAGAGGTTGGTGCTGGTCTCTTCTCACAGGTAATTAGTGATAGGACAAAAGGGAATGGCCTCAAGTTGCAACTGGGTAGTTTAGACTGGACATTAGGAATGTTTTTTTGACAGTAAGAGTTGTCAGACATCAGTATGGGCTGCCCAGGGAGGTGGTTGAGTCACTAACCCTGGATGTGTTTAAAGGTTGTTTGGATGTGGTGCTTGGGGGATATGGTTTAGGGTGCATATCCCTTGTAGAGCAGGGATATCGGTTGGACTTGGTGATCCTGAGGGTCTTTCCCAACCTGGATGTTTCTGTGATTCTGTATCTGAGCTACCCACTGTGACCTTTGAGTTGATCTGCCTTACCTCTCAATATATAACTTTACTGGTACACCTTCTTAATACATTGCACAAAGGAATTAGACCCACAGCTACCAGAGTGGGTACCAAATCAAATTAGGCTTTAAGTAAAGAAATTAAGGTGAACCCTGGGAAAATAAGCTGATGGGGTTTTGTTATTCATGTAGGACAGAGAGCAGAGACTTATTCCAGAGACTCATGCTGAGTGAAGTGTATTAAGCTGGATTCCTGTCTGTTGGAGAAGGAAGAACAGATACCAGGTGCACCTGCCAGCTCCTGTTTAGAAGAGCTGGCACTTCCAGACCACCATACAAACTTCAGACCAGAATTTTGGATGGTAGGACACAAATTCTTGGGCACAGTGATGAGAAAGTCAGCAACCCATTGGGCATGCACTAAAATCTGTCCCTCAGGCACGGGCCACAGAAGAGCTCTTTAAAGAAAAGGCTTTTCTTGCAGGACTCTTCCCTTGCCAATCTCCTGATGCCAGCATTCATTCAGTGCAGACACACTGTACCTGGTACATTTGGATGCACAGCCAGTGCTCACCCTGCTTGAACACACTAGAAACACTCCAAGTCAGCCAGGGTGAAAAAAAAACAAGGGCAAATAATGCACAACAGGAGACACAATATAAGAGGTAGATTCCCATAGAGCAGCTTTGGGGATGAATCCTCGTATTTGTATCTCACTTCTCATTTTGCAGACATCAGCACAGACAGATTTGGCAGGGGAGGAGTCAAAAGATTCCTCAACTCCTTGATGTGAGGGCAAGTTTTGCCACTGATATTGGTGGAGCCAAGATTTCATTCAATTTAAGTAGTGGTTTAACTGAGGTTCATAATGTAACACACTTGCACATAAAGGCAGTGCATTAGCCTCTGTTTTTCTGCTGACACCTTCCATGGTCTCAAAGTATTTATGGCAGGATTTAGGTCTTGAATGAATGCGACACAAACAGTTTTGAGACATTTTAAAGGCTCTCTCATTTCAGAGGTAAGAAAAGGAGAGGGTGGCTTGCTTTATCTGCTCATGTTTGACATAATTTTACAGCTTGTAACAGTGAAAGAATTCTTACTTGTGTTTACATGAAACTTCCTATGCCTCAGCTTCCCCTCATTGCCCCTTGTCCCTTTTCAGATTCATGCTGTTCATTGTCCAGGTCTTTTACCCAAACCTGAATAGTGTACAATGAATTCACACACACATGCACCCCACAAAATCTGGAAGACCTCATGAAGTTTGAAGTAAATATGCCAAGGAAGAAACTGGCCTCACCTCTTCCCCTGCTAGATCTCAAACGACACAAAACCAGAAAGAAACTCCAGTTCTTAGAAACTGCAGAACACTTCATGCAGTTTTGAGACATTTTAAGGGCTCTCTCCTTTCAGAGGTAAAAAGAGAAAGGGTGGCTTGCTTTATCTGCTCATGTATGACATTATTTTACAGCTTGTAACAGTGAAAGAATTCTTACTTGTGTTGACATGAAACTTCCTATGCTTCAACTTCCACCCATTGCCCCTTGTCCTGTCATTGAGCATCACCCAGCAGAGTCTGCCTTCAGCCTCCTGGCACTCATCTTTCACATATTTATAACATGAATGAGGTTCTAACATACCCAGAGTTTTTCAGGCTCATGCTGTTCATTGTCCAGGTCTTTTGCCCAAACCTTAAGAGCATACAATGAACTCACATACACATGTACCCCACAAAATCTGGAAGACCTCATGAAGTTTGAAGTAAATATGCCAAGGAAGAAACTGGCCTCACCTCTTCCCCTGCTAGAATATCAAACAACACAAAACCAGAAAGAAACTCCAGTTCTTACAACCTGCAGAACACTTCATGCAAACAGTTTTGAGACATTTTAAAGGCTCTCTCGTTTCAGAGGTAAGAAAAGGAGAGGGTGGCTTGCTTTATCTGCTCATGTACAACATTATTTTACAGCTCATAACTAGCAGCATGCAGGCTCTAGTAGATGCATGAGGAGCTGTTCATTACCACAGCTTAAGCCACCGCAACTTGGCAAAATCTATTTGCCCAGGTCTCATTAGCCTGGGAGTTCAAATTCCCCTAGAAGCACCTTGTTGAAGCAAGCAGACAGCTTACTTCTTCTAGTACATCAGCTCTTCCTTTCTACAAAGACTGTTACAGGGGGATGATTAGATAGAGGAGGATTTTTTTTTTTTTTTTTTAGATAAGTAAAGAGCTGCTAGAGGTGGGGAGGATGTTCCAGTGCAATATAAAAGTCATGAACGGCCCAGGGTAAGTTAATTATGAACTGCTTTTTCATTTGCTTCCCCTACTTCTTGCGTGAGACAACGAGCAAGCGCCGTGTTCACAGCAAACAGCAAGTGCTAAACCTCTGTCCACTGTATTTGAAAGGACATGGCAGACTGGTGAAGTTCCTGCTGACTGGAAAAGGGCAAATATAACACCTATCTTCAAGAAGGGAAAAAAGGATGACCCCAGGAACTACAGACCAGTCAGCCTCACCTCTGTGCCTGGCAAGATTATGGAGCAGATCCTCCTGAAGGCTCTGCTAAGGCAAATGGAAAACAAAGCAGAGGTGTTTGATGGTAGCCAGCATGGCTTCACCAAGGGTCTGACAAATTTGGTAGCTTTCTACGATGAAGTCACAGCAGCGGTGGACAAGGGAAGGGCAATTGATGTCATCTACCTAGACCTGAGTAAGGCCTTTGACTCTGTCCCACATGACATCCTGGTCACCAAACTGGAAAAACACAGACTTGATGTGTGGAGCACTGCTGGATAAGGAATTGGCTGGATGGTTGCACACAGAGAGTGGTGATCAAGGGCATAATGTCCATCTGGAGACCAGTGACAAGTGGTGTCCCTCAGAGGTCAGTGCTGGGCCCAGTGCTGTTTAACATCTTTGTCAGTGGCATGGACAGAGGAATCAGTGCACCCTCAGCAAGTTTGTAGATGACACCAAGCTGTGTGGCACAGTCGACTTGCTAGAGGGCAGGGATCCATCCAGAGGGACCTGGACAGGCTGCAGAGGTGGGCCCAGGCCAATCTCATGACATTCAACAAGGCCAAGTGTAAGGTCCTGCACCTGGGTGGGTGCAATCCCAAGCACAACTCCAGGCTGGGTGGAGAACGGCTGAGAGCAGCCCTGAGGAAAAGGACCTGGGGGTGTGGGGTTATGAGAAGCTCAACATGAGCCTGCAGTGTGAGTGCAGCCCAGACAGCAACTGTGTGCTGGGCTGCATTAAGAGCAGTGTGGCCAGCAGGGCAAGGGAGGGGATTCTGCCCCTTTGCTTTGCTCTTGTCAGACCCCACCTGGAGTACTGTGTGCAGTTCTGGAGCCCTCAACACGTGAAGGACATGGAACTGTTGGAGAGTCCAGAGGAGGCCACAAAGATGCTCAGAGGGCTGGAGCAGTTCTTCTATGAGGACAGGCTGAAAGTTGGGGCTCTGCAGCCTGGAGAAGAGAAGGCTTTGAGGAGACCTTATAGTAGCCTTCCAATATCTGAAGGGGGCCTACAGGAGGGCTGGGGAGGGACTATTCACAAAGTCTTGTAATGACAGGATGAGGAGTAATGGGTTTAAACTGGCAGAGGGGAGATTTAAACTGGATGTTAGAAGGAAGTTCTTCACAGTGAGGGTGGCAAGATACTGGCACAGGTTGCCCAGGTAGGTTGTGGCTGCTCTTGCCCTGGAGGTGTTCAGGGCCAGCCTGGATGAGGCCTTGAGCAACCTGTTCTAGTGGGAGGTGTCCCTGACTGTGACCAAGGATTGGAACTGGCTGATCTTTGAGGTCTCTTCCAACCTAAATCACTCTATGATTCTAAGTTTTTGGTGGTACTCCCCCCATAGACTGGATGAAGTTGTGATGCTCTTTGCCACGGGACTTTGTGAGTGGCTGAAGTTTACACAGATTTTAAAAAGGGAGTAGATAAAATAATAAAATTAGAAGCATTTAAAAATTCATGCGCTAGTAAATATCAGCATATCACTTCTGGCTTGAGACCTGAGCTACCAGTTGCTGCAAGCCAAGTGAATAAACCTGGCATATATAAATGCTACAACACAGTTACCCTCTTCTTGTGCCCTTATCTGGGCACCTGGTATAGCAAGAACTCAGACCTTTGGCCTGACCCTGCTACACTGGTCTCACGTTTGCATCTCTGCCTTGCTTGCTCTTATCTACAGGCTGCTAGCAAACTTCTGTACAGCTTCCCCCCAAAAAACGGCTTTTGAGAGCTTTAAAGCATCATGAACTTTTACCTAGCAATTTGTGCAGCTTTTCTGAACTTTAGAAGAAGCTATAAGTTATGACATTTGCTGAGGAACGTAGTTTGCAAGAAGCAGAGTCAAGCAAGTCTCATGAGTGTGTGTGAGAGAGAGGAGAAGAGGAAAAAAAGTGTGCATGTAAAAGTAACTTTGTGTATAAACCAGATATTTTCCATGGCATACGTTGATGAATTGAATTCCATTAATTTATAAACTGTATTCAGAGCTGGTAGAATTTTGCCATGTTTCGTGGCCAAATTCTGCAAAAGGACTGGGAAAAATCTGTTGCAATTTATTTTACACTCTGCAGTGATTTTCTAACTGTGCGAATTATTATATTTCGATCTGTATATAGAGCAGTGGAGCACTTTGGCCCCAGCCCAGCAAAGCAGTTAAAGGAAATGTCCTGCTGAATTCACAAAGACTGTTTGCGTTTTTAAAGTTAAGCATGTGCTTAAGGGCTTTGCTAGATCATAACCAAAGATCTCAGGAGCGGTTGGCAAGACTGATACCACAGAGAATAGAAGAGGAAAACGGCAAGAAAGATGTCAATAGATATATTGACATGAATTTGGAATCGTGCTTAGCATTTGAGCACATTAAGAAAAGAGAGATCTAAAAAAAGCCCAAGAACTGTATTTGAGAAGAATATATTGACTTAAATAAATAAAATACATATGGCTTTCTAACAGTCATGTATCAAACACTGACTTTGAAAGGAGAAAAATCATTTGTGGTGTCTGTTACACCATTCTCGTCATACTATTCTGCTACACCTAAAGATACAACGGTTTTTTGAATGCAAAATGCTATCCTCATTCTGGTGCTAAAGTGCATGCACATCACACTGTCACCAAAGGAGAATAGAATACAATAGAATAGAACAGAACGGAATGGAATGGAATAGAACAGAAAAGAATAGAATAAAGTAGAACACAATAGAATAGAGTAGAACAGAATAGAACAGAATTAGAATAGAACAGAATAAGATTAGAATAGAATAGAATAGAATAGAATAGAATAGAATAGAATAGAATAGAATAGAATAGAATAGAATAGAATAGAATAGAATAGAATAGAACAGAACAGAACAGAACAGAACAGAACAGAACAGAACAGAACAGAACAGAACAGAACAGAACAGAANTAGAATAGAATAGAATAGAATAGAATAGAACAGGCCAGGTTGGAAGAGACCTCCAAGATCATCCAATCCAACTGAGTACCCAGCCCCATCCAATGGCACTAAGTGCCCCATCCAGTCTTTTCTTGAACACCTCTAAGGATAGTGACTCCACCACCTCTCTGGGCAGCCCATTCCAATCTTCACTGTCTCAGTGAAGAATTTCCTCCTAATATCCAGCCTATACCTGCCCCAGCACAACTTGAGACTGTGTCCCCTCATTCTGTTGCTGGTTGCCTGGGAGAAGAGACCAACCCCACCTGGCTACAATCTCCCTTTAAGTAGTTGTAGACAGCAATGAAGTTACCCCTGAGCCTCCTTCTCCAGGCTGCAGACTCACAGCTCCCTCAGCCTCTCCTCACAGGGCTGTGCCTCAGGCCCCTCACCAGCTTTGTCGCCCTTCTCTGGACACGTTCCAGTACCTCAACATCTCTCTTGAATTGAGGGGACCAGAACTAGGCACAGTAAAGACACTCCAACTCTCCTGGCTCAGAGCAGGGTCAGCTACAGCAGGTTGCCCAGGGGGTTGGTTTTTCTCAGAGATGAAAATGCCACAATCTGTCTTGACTACTCTTTCAGGCATCTGACCACTCTTCACAAAGAGCTCAGTATCTTCTGCCACTGCTATGAAGCTGTCGTCAGCAGCTTCATAAATGATTGTACCTTCTTCCTATGCACGTGCTCTGCTTTACAACAACAACAACAACAACTTAGATCTTAAGACTTCAAAAGGATTAGCCACAGAAGTGAAAAAAACAGACACAAGCTTAAGTGCTTTCAAGACTTCAGCTGGCAAGCCCAATTAAGCCGGTCAAAGTTCTACCATGAATGGAAAAATATGTCAAACAATGCTTTACTGTAGGACTCACAAGTTCATGACAGACTTCTCACAACATGTGTGTATATTCACCCCTGCCCTCCACATCCCCCCTGAAATGTAGGGGAGTGCAGTTCTTAATCCTCTGGCACATTTGGGGGAAAAAAAAACCAAACAACAACAACAAAACAAGAAACCAACAACAAAAATCTCCATTTTAAGGTGTGACATTTGAGGGCTTTCAAGGACTCACTCTCACTCTGGCTCCTTAAAGTACGTTTCCTCATCGATTTCCAGGAGAGCTATGATTTCCCCTGCCTTTGCAAAAGTACAGAGCTCCTGTGCTAGTGAATTGTACAGAGATAAGATTGATCTCTTGGTGAGCAGTGAGACACGTGAAGGCAAACCCACGTGATAAAATGATTTACCTCTGCCTTGGCAATTATTACAGGTAGCACTTTGATACGTGCAGCGTGTCTGGCAACTCACTATCTATGTGTGCAATAGGCATTTTTTTTTTTTTTTTCACTGAGTCATTCATCTTCCAAAGCTGTTTTTCTTTTCTTTTTTTTTTTTTGCTAAGAGTCAGCTGCTTACAGTGAACCCTGCAATTTGCCAGGCAAATTAATTCCTATATTGCGGCACGAAATGCGCTACCTCCGTTTATGTGCCTCCTTTTATTTATGATAATGCTTGACGGGAGATGAGTGAATATTCTATAATACCTTTCAAGAGGTCAATGTAGTCTTAACAATAATGTCTTCAGCCTTCACAGACTGGTAAATCTTTGCTGAGGGGCGAGGTGGCTGGGGTTTGTATGCTCATCATGACCTGTGTGGATTAGCCAAGTGCAAAGGTTCCAGTGAATGTGTATGTACAAACATACATCTACAGCGACCTCCGGGGCATGCTTAAGCTCATCTGTTTCCCTCAAGGATTTGAAAAGATGGGGAGGAGGATTAAGGGAGTAGTAAATGGATAGGGAGAGAAAAAAAAAAAAAAAGAGGGACTCAACTTCTAATTTGCTAGTCCTGTTAGTAAGAGAGGAACTGGGTTTTGCTTGGGGTTTTTTTTTAAAGTCAGCATGAAGTTGCTGTGGGGCATCTGCATCGTTTGTTAAAGTAAGGCAACCAGGAAGTGAAAGGCAAAAGGGTTTCTTTGGTTCTAAGGGAAAAAGCAAAATGATTTGTTTGGTTCTGTGCAAATTTAAAGACAGACAACAATTGTCTGCCTTCCAGTTCCTATCTACCTAAAGAAGGGAAACAAAATAGCCTCTGTATGGTACCTAAGTGTTTACAATGCGATCTTCTAAGTGTAATTAGACCAACTTGACACCTTCCCTCTTTTCTCTACCAGTGACAGCTTTTCAAAAGATTCCAAGCTCCCATAATCTGTGCCATCTCTTCCCAGAAGTCCAGCTGCTACCAGGGCCACTGTGGCTATTTGTCTCAGCAGCAGTGCTGGTTCTCCTTGTTTGGGTGAGATCACACAGCACAGCACAGCAGAGGAGCATGGACTTTCAGTGTCTGACTGAACTGACCTTATAGGATGTTCCTGACACCATCTAGCTCTCCTTCCTCTGCACCACATCATAGAATCAGTCAGGGTTGAAAGGGACCACAAGGATCATCTACTTCCAACAACCCTGCCATGCCCAGGGACACCCTACCCTACATCAGGCTGCCCACAGCCTCATCCAGCCTGGTCTTAAACATCTCCAGGGATGGGGCCGCAACCACCTCTCTGGGCAACCCATTCCAGGCTCTCACCACTCTCATGCTGAACAACTTCCTCCTCACATCCAGTCTGAATCTCCCCACCTCCAGCTTTGCTCCCCTAGTCCTCTCACTACCTGATAGCCTAAAAAGTCCCTCCACAGATTTTCTGTAGGCCCCCTTCAGATACTGGAAGTCCACAAGAAGGTCACCTGGGAGCCTCCTTTTCTCCAGACTGAACAGCCCCAACTCTTTCAGTCTGTCCTCATAGCAGAGGTGCTGCAGCCCTCTGATCATCCTTGTGGCCCTTCTCTGGACACACTCCAGCATGTCCACATCCCTCTTGTAATAGGGACTCCAGAACTGGATGCAGTACTCCAGGTGGGGTCTCAGCAGGGCAGAGTAGAGGGGGAGAATCACCTCCTTCCACCTGTTGGCCACAGTTCTCCTGATGCAGCCCAGGCTCTGGTTGGCTTTCTTGGCTGCAAGTGCACACTGCTGGCTCATGTTGAGCTTCTTGTCCACCAGCACCCCCAAGTCCTTCTCCTCAGGGCTGCTCTCCAGCCAGTCACTGCTCAACCTGTATTTGTGCTTGGGATTGCCTCGACCCAGATGCAGGACCTTTGCATCAGGCTGGGCACATCTTTGAAACAGCCTAGCAGAGGCTGGAACACTCAACTGGCAAAAAGAAAGTGAATATTTTTGCAGCAGCTGAGTGAGCAAAACTGCCTGACTGCAGAGTGAGAAGGTTGTGGGGGGGGAGAGGGGGTAGCAAACCACTATGTTAGAGCCACTTTCTCTTGAAGTCTTATCCTAAGAAAAAGACTCTAGGTAAGTGTACCTGCAGGCAAGGAAACTCTGGGCTGTTTTTCTCAAGTGCTCAATGCCTCTACTAACTCCCACGGTGACACCTTAACATCCAGATTCTCCAAAGGACTTAGTTTTCAGCAAGCACCCAGGGTGCTGAGCCCTTTAAAATTTCTGCTCTCTTCCTTTGCTGCCTGCTTGGGAAATTAGCTTTTTTCTTTTTCTTTCTTTTTTTTTTTTTTTTGTAAAATTTCAGCTTTACTCAAAAAAAGGTAAAGCTTCTTAGTTAACTGCACTAGCTGATGGAAAGGCAGGGAGGTTTAATACAATTTGCTAGCGCTTGCTAGAGCAGTACAGGTTGATTATGAAGAGTCTCTCTGCATGAAGGAGGTACCCCCAATTCCCTACAAAGGTGGCGCAGTGTGTGGGGCATGAAATAGCATAAGGTGGAGGGTGAGGCTCCAGACTGCAGCCAGGATGTGAACCTCTCCTCTGAAAATCATTTCTTCCTCTGTTCAAACATCAGTGCTCCAGGCTAGGCAGAGCTCCTTCAGAAATATTCTGACTTCTGATAAAAAAAAAAAAACAAAACACCAAAACAACCCTAAAACCAAACGTAAGCACCATGCTTGAATCCAAGAAAAGGTGGAGACAGTGCCCAAAGACTCCAGGAAATGATGCAATCTGCAAACCATTTACTACCTGTGTGTTTTACCCCTGGATATTGCCAAGGTGCTTAACTCTGCTTTATGGATTCCCCGTTAAACTTATCTCCTCATAAAGCAGTGTTTCTTTAGGGAGGGGAAAACGTTTCAAATTTAAAAGATTTAAATCAAAACCCCGGAGATTTGAAGGCAGTAGGAAGTTAGGGCCAAGAGGATGATCAGAGGGTTGGAGCACCTCTGCTATGAGGACAGACTGAAAGAGTTGGGGCTGTTCAGTCTGGAGAAGAGGAGCCTCCCAGGTCACCTTATTGTGGTCTTCCAGTATTTGAAGGAGGACTACAAAAAAGCTGGGGAGGGACTTTTTAGGCTATCAGGTAGTGATAGGACTAGGGGGAATTGAGCAAAGCTGGAGGTGGGGAGATTCAGATTGGATGTGAGGAGGAAGTTCTTCAGCATGAGGGTGGTGAGGCCCTGGAACAGGTTGCCCAGAGAGGTGGTTGGGGCCCCCTCCCTGGGTGTGTTTAAGACCACACTGGATGAGGCTGTAGGCAGCCTGATCTAGAGTAGGGTGTCCCTGGGCATGGCAGAGGATTTGGAACTAGATGATCCTTGTGGTCCCTTTCAACCCTGACTGATTCTAAGTTGTCTCAGCTTGATATAAACAAACTGATGACCTGAAAGTGGGTACCAAAATCTCTGGGGTCCTGTTCCCACTGCACAGTGCTGGCTGAAGGAGGCTTTGCCATTCCCAAGCACAAATCCAGGCTGGGCAGTGACTGGCTGGAGAGCAGCCCTGAGGAGAAGGACTTGGGGGTGCTGGTGGATGAGAAGCTCAACATGAGCCAGCAGTGTGCACTTGCAGCCCAGAAGAGAGCCAACCAGAGCCTGGGCTGCATCAGGAGAATTGTGGCCAGCAGGTTAAAGGAGATGATTCACTCCCTTTACTCCGCTCTGGTGAGACCCCACCTGGAGTACTGCATCCAGTTCTGGAGCCCCTATTACAAGAGGGATGTGGACATGCTGGGGTGTGTCAAGAGAAGGGCCAGAGATTGAGATTGGATGTGAGGAGGAAGTTCTTCATCGTGAGAGTGGTGAGACCCTGGAACAGGTAGCCCAGGGAGGTGGTTAGGGCCACATCCCTGGAGGTGTTTGCAGCCAGGCTGGATGAGGCTGTGGGCAGCCTAATCTAGGGTCGAGTGTCCCTGAGCATGGCAGGGGTGTTGGAACTAGATGATCCTTGCAGTCCCTTCCAACCCTGACTGACTGTATGATTCCCACCTCTGTTTGTGACAGCTGTCAGAGAGAGAATCCACCAGAGCTATGCCCTCTAGGGTGCAAAATCTGGACCATTATCACAGATCTCAGAAAAAAGAAACCAGAACCCAGATTGGGGTACCCAGAGGTAGGACATGGGCTGTCACCTTGGTACTTTGACATCCTCTGACAAAATCTTGACAGAGAGGTGCTTCAGTGTAACTTAGCTGAGGAAAAAGCCTCCCTTACAGGCAGTTGTGCTTCACAAGTGATGAGTCTGCCTCTGACCAGAGAGGGCTTTGGCATGGCTACAGCCCCTGCACCCTTCCCAACCCCTCACACTCAGCTACCCAGGCTCCACTCTTTCTTCTCTCTATTTGTCCCTGTGTTTCAGGGACTACAAGGAGAGAGGAGAGCTTGTAAGTAGCAGGGCAGTGCTTGCAAGCAAGCTGTTGGACATAACATGTGGAGGCTTGGCCTCCAGCCCTGCCTTCTTGAACATGATGAAGTGGTGCCACCTCTTTGCAGCCCTCTCCTTCCCACTCTGCCTCCATGCACTCAATGTCCTCCTTTTCCTTGCTTGTTAACACTTACTGACTTAGTAATGAGCATTAAATTGCCCTTCCAGCAGATGAAGTAGGAGTGTGGGAGAGAGGGGAAGAGCAGGACGGGAAAGAAGAGGCACTGCTCATCTGCCCTCTTTGGCCTTAAAAAGCACTTCCTGGACAGCTCACAGCTTCCTTTGGGATGACACTAGGAGCTTCCCAAGCAGCTCCAAGCCTAGGCAGGAAGGCTGGCTGCTGCTCTTGGGACCAACACTTCCATTTTTGACCCACTGGCTACATTTAGCCCATATCTGGGGCTAAACTACAGCAGTTGCTCTGTCACACAATGACCCCACCCCAAAAGTGAAGGGGAATTGGGAAAAGGAGAGGAGAGCCCAGGGGCTGAAATGAAAATGGATTTAATAAACCAGCAAAACTAACACCAGAGAAGCATGCAAAGTTATCCTTAGCCCAGTGGATGTACAATGGTTACAACAAAATAGGAGAGCACTCCTTAGAGGGAGGAAGAGGGTGAGGGGCAGGGTCAGGAGACACACAAAGAAACTCAAGCCATCCTCTGCAAACTTCCTTCATACTGAGCATGATGTTTGTGTTCTGGGATAGATCTCTGAGCCAGCTTGGGTCAGCTGCCCTGGCTGGCAGCCTGCAATCCACGGCAGGCCCTTGGTTCTGTCCAAGAAAAAAAAAAACCAAAACCCAAAACCCACCCCAACAACAAATGGATGAACAGGACACCTACCAAGCCTCTTGGTCATGGGACTGTTTTCCTGGGCTGGTGGGGATGGGTTAGTGGGAAGGGTAGTCCCTGCTCAGCTGTTATTGGTAAGCTTTGACACTCAAGTCTGTTCCAGTGTTGAAAATGTAGAATCATAGAATCAGTCAGGGTTGGAAAGGACCACAAGAATCATCTAGTTCCAACCCACCTGCCATTCTCAGGGACACTCTACCCTAGAGTAGGCTGGACACAGCCTCATCCAGCCTGGCTGCAAACACCTCCATGGATGGGGCCCCAACCACCTCTCTGGGCAACCTGTTCCAGGCTCTCACCACTCTCATGCTGAACAACTTCCTCCTCACATCCCATCTGAATCTCCCCACCTCCAGCTTTGCTCCATTTCCCCTAGTCCTGTCACTACCTGAGAGCCTCAAAAGTCCCTCCACAGCCTTTTTGTAGGTCCCCTTCAGATACTGGAAGGCCACAAGTAGGTCACCTGGGAGCCTCCTCTTCTCCAAACTGAACAGCCCCAACTCTTTAAGTCTGCCCTCCTAGCAGAGGTGCTGCAGCCCTCTGAGCATCCTCATGGCCCTTCTCTGGACAAGCTCCAGCATGTCCACATCCCTCTTGTAACAGGGGCTCCAGAACTGGACGCAGTACTCCAGGTGGAGTCTCACCAGGGCAGAGTAGAGGGGGAGAATCATCTCCCTCCACTTGCTGGCCACACTTGTAGCAAAAAGCACTACAAAATGCCTGCACATTTTCAATTTTGCATGAAAATACTCAGTGTTGTGAAATTAGCTGTTCAAAACATAATCTGAGTGCTCTGTTTGCGTGGCCTCAGGATGATGTTGGCTGGGTCATAAATATCTCACAGCCCTTCTGTATGAGCCCAGCCATGGACATGCTGGAGCCTGCTTTGGGGAGGAGGGGGATGTCTTCATTCCAGGCATTGCAAACCAGCACAGCACCCTGCTATCTGTACTTGCTGCTTCCTTCCTCCTCTTAATTTGTTCCTTCCTATAGCTGATTTGTGCCTCGATTTTCCTGCTACCTTTAATGTTAGTTCATTTTGTTTTGTACTACAGAATGGGGTTTAAAGACCTGTCCCTGGACTGGCATTAGCCAGTGAATATCCAGATGGGATACTCTGGCCTTTCTTCCAAGGTTCTCAGTTTCAAATATTAGCTCATTTTATATATATATAAAAAAAAAAATAATTCCCACCCCCCATCCCCCCTTTGTTTTTGTTTTGTTTTTTTTTTATCTTGGAAATTGTAGATGATATTTCAATATGGTCACAGCACTCATGTATGAACATCTCTGTCTGGGGAAAAAAGAACGGTGAAGAGGAGGCTTCTGATCTCGACTTTCCATTGAGAAAGATCCAGCAAAGATGCATGATTAGAGCACTTAACTGGAAAAGCAGCAGTTAAGGGTATTTTGGACATATTTCAATACAGTTAACCAAGGCTAAACTGTGTCAAGAAAATGAAATGAATAAAGTAAATGTAAAATGGGAATGAAGGCAACTCAGAGAGCATGACAGCGAAGGCGGCTGAGAGGACAAGTAAGCCTAGACTCTGTCCAGGCAGTGACAACCCCAGGAACTTGATCAGGGGACAAGACACAATTAAAAACTTTCCAGTGGATCCTTTATGGGAAGTCGTGTGAGAGAGAAAATAGCTTTTCCTGACCACACAGATTCCTGTGAACCTGTGTGGTCTTAAACTCATTTATATGGAGCACTGCAAGCAGCATAACCTGAATTAATGCTGTGAGACAGAGATGAAGCCACTAATGGACAAAAGGAAGCATGAGCCTAATGGTTCAAACACAGTGCTGGAGAGTCAGGAGACCAGAGCAGTTTTACCTGATTTAGCTACTGACTCATCTTGAGAGACTGTGAGGAATTCACTCGCAGCAAAACTGTTGCTGCTCTTGGTTTGGGGTCCCCTTTTCTGAAGCCATGGCCATTTTGAACTCTCAGACCTGAGCTCCCATGTGCTGTGCCTGCCTCATCTGGAGGCTATGAGCATTCACTCATTCATGCAAGAGCAGCCCTATGAACCTCTCAGGGGAAAGGGCATAACATTATAGTTTAAATAATTTACTTTAAACCTTGACTCAAGGGATGGCATGGCCATTAAGTAGTGGCCTTTGTAATCCAGCAAGCCTTGCCTGCCCTTCCCCGTGACAGATCCTGTATTTAACACTTCACCTGGCAAAGCACAGAACAATTTTCCCCCCCGTTTACCTTAACAAGGCAAATCTTTGACTCACCACACCACAGACAGGCTGGCCACTTTGACTGAGATGGCTCTGCCAGGGCTCTACAAAGGATGGCTTAGGAAAGGCTTTGCTAATCCTGAGAGTCTCCATCAGGCAATTCTGCGGTATCCAGCTAGTGCCACTGGTAGCCAGCTTGGGGCTCCTGTCTGCCCATTAGGGCTCCTGCTGCAATAAGCACAAGCTCACATAGTCATACATTAAAGGCTTAATTACAAACCAACTGTCAGCTTGTGCAAACTGGTTTTCAGCTAATGCTGGTGAGGACCATTGGGTTTCCAGGTGCCAGTTGGGTAGATTTGAATCTTATGCTTAAAAAACAAAACAAAAAACCCTGTATTTAAGGACAAGTTTGATGCCTGTCATGGTGTTATGGCTACCACTAAGAGCATTTGGCTTAATTCAGAAAAAAAGAGAAGTGTTTATACAGGTATGCAGTTTATATAGTGGCTTGTGGAGAAAGGAAAAAAACAAAACCAAACACCATCTTTGTCCCCCAAAAACCACCAAACCCACCCCCCAAAAAACCACAACCCAAAACAACAACAACCAAAAAACCACCCAAAACTCACAATCCCAGGATAAAACATTTGCTTTTAGAGGTAATGAGAAACAAGATCTCACTAGGTTCTGACCCAAAGATACCTATTGAAAAGCTTCTTGTGAAGCAGGCTTGCAGATTTTGTCATCGCAAGCAACCAAGACGACTGCAGACACCAACTCTGTGCTCCTTATGCCTTCCAGTGATGGGTACAGTCTGGGATGTGGAGGGAATTTATCCACGCCACGTCTGAGTGCAGTCACAGCTTATGCCTGAGTGCTGATTCCTGTCAGAGAGGGCACTGAATGAAGCATATCCTAGCTCAGGCATCATCTGGCATGGCACTTCCTATATTTTCCCTCAAGCAAAATTCCCATTGACATCAGTGGAAGTTTGATTCCAGGAGAAGCTGAATTTCTAGCTAGTTAATCTGATTCCAGCCTTCCTGCAGGAAACACAAGGGACCCATGGCAGCCCCTCCACCTTGGGAATCTCATCTCCTCACACCGTGACTGAGCTTGCCCCAAGCTGTGCCGTGGAAGAGCTGAACAAGTCTGAGCCATTTGCACAACGCCGGTGAAGTTTCACAGCCTCGAGCAGTCATTACTGCACTGGGTCATACCCCTGAGGTAAATTATTAATAATAATAATATGTTATTTTTGTTAAACCTGACACCTCCTTTCATCTCAGTCCCATGCTTATCAGCAGCCCTGCAACAACAAAAAAGGGAAGTTTTATTTCCACGTTTCCGCCCCTTTCGTCTCATCACGCCGCGTCTGCTTTGGGGAGCGAGGAGTAATCTGTGGAAAGCTTTCATGCTCTCAAACCTACCAAAACATGCAATATTAATTGGGATTATTAATTGTATTTACTGCTCTAGCAAGTCTAACCTTGTTAAAGGCCAGCGTGAAGACGCGGGATCATTTCTGTCATTTGGAACATCCCGCGTGCTGGCTCCTCTCGGAAATCAAAAGGAAAATTACCTCACTTTTATTAATCATCCTTTTTTCCCCCCCTACAAGATTTTTGCCTTTTGTTTAGCTGCACTTCACAAGGAGAAGGTGTGTTTTCCGCGCTGCTTTGAGATCTTGGCAGTTAATGGAACTCTTTGATTTTTAAATAAGAGTTATTCCTCTGAGTGCACCGTATAAACCTAACAGGCAAGGGACTGTGCCTTTAAGTTCATCAGTTTTTTCCCAGTGCTGTACTGGAAGGATTGGACTGAAACTTTAAACATTTCTAGCCATACCTAGCCTATGTATAATTTATAAGCCACACACCGTTTGCTGTCAAATAGGCGATTGATCTGACTCGGATCTCGTTAATTATCCTCCACATACATTATACGTTAACAGATCTTCAGTATACTGCGTATCAATATTAATAAGATTATAAAACACTATTGATAATTAGGAAGAGAAAGAGACCAGGCCTTTGATTCACTCTGTTACTAACGCCCCTGCATCTCTAGATTAAAAAGAGACCACTTTCCGTTTAATAATATCAGATCAGTACATCCATCTCCTAAAATGCTTTATTAAGAGAAAGCTAAGATTTGCATCCCTATGCAAGGGGCTATTTGAAATTGATTATGGAGGCATCATTGATGTGGGAGAAATTTGTTTCTCTGTCTTGTCTAAAAGGGGGGCCTAATAGGTGGGAGGGATTTAAGGTGGAGCACTGCACTCTTGGATCTTTGATCAGGAAATTTCTGTTTTTCTTTGTCAGGCTATATTTGGTAAGCCAGATTGTCTTGTTTCAGAGGAAATTAAATGGGATGTCAGATTACTTCCTTTTAAAAATAACATCTATGCCATCACACTCCAGAAGAGACCCACGGAATTAAATAATATTTGTCCTTAAATTATGTGGATCTAATGAAATTTTTTCATTACTTTTTATAGTTTATGTCTTGTGTTGGGTTTTTTTTGGTTTTTTTTTTTTTTTCTTCCCCCACTTTGACCTGCCTTTTATGTTTCCATTATACTCATTTACAAGAAGCAAACGAGAACAATGAGCTGCTAGCAAGGGCTGTGAAACACTTTGTACCCAACCTGAATCAGGCAAACTTTGCTTTCCTAGAAATTTCATAATAAATGGGAGGGGGAAATCACTGAAGGGAGAGATAGGCAGAGAATAAATTCAGCTTGCCTTATGACTGGTCCTCCATCAGGATGCTGTAGAGCACCATACCTGCTTTGAAACCAACACTGCAGCCAAGCCCAGGTGTGTTTTCTATCACCTTAAAAAATGATTTGACAGTCAAGTATCAGACCTGCTTCTTATGCAAGAGACCTTATCACCACACAAGTGTTGTCTTTGTTAAACTCCAGAGCATCTCTTCCCTGAGTTGATTTGCACCATGTTTGCATGGCCAGGCAGAGAGTTCTCAGCCTCTCTACTTGCACCAGAGCAATTCTGCAGAGTTTGGCTCCCCTGGATGGGTCAGTGTCAGGAGACCTCAATCCACCCCCTACAGATACTTCAAGCATCATGTCCTTCAACCCTACTGAGATGGGATTTCTAAAATACCACGTTCAGAGCACCAGCAGTTTTTTGCACAGGCACTCATGATGCTGCACTGAAGAGCAGACTGCAGTGGAAGATAGGATGAGCAAAGGGAAACTGAGGAAAACTACCCTAGATTGGGCAGGCATTTTGCTCAGGGAAAATTCACATGTATTTCCCCACAAGATAGCCCAGTAGATTATCATTTCCCATGGCAGTTCTGCTAAAAGCCAAAAAAACCCCCATCAATTTCTGTCTTCCAGGAAATCTTCCTTATATATAACCTGCCCATTTCCTAGAGCTCAGGCATGCTGAGTGAGGTCCTGGTTTGCTGCACTGCAGAAGGGGCTCTGAGAGAATAGAATAGAATAGAATAGAATAGAATAGAATAGAATAGAATAGAATAGAATAGAATAGAATAGAATAGAATAGAATAGAATAAGCCAGGTTGGAAGAGACCTCCAAGTTCATCCAGTCCATCCTATCACCCAGCCCTATCCAATGGCACTAAGTGCTCCATCCAGGCTTTTCTTGAACACCTCCAGGAATGGTGACTCCACCACCTTCCTGGGCAGCCTGCCCATTCCAATGCCAATCACTCTCTCTGGGAAGAACTTCCTCCTAATATCCAGCCTATACCTGCCCCAGCACAACTTGAGACTGTGTCCCCTTGTTCTGTTGCTGGTTGCCTGGGAGAAGAGACCAACCCCACCTGGCTACAGCCTCCCTTCAGGTAGTTGTAGACAGCAAGGAAGGTGTCAAGCTGCCACTACTCATGCAAAGGTCTTGGGAAAGTCCCTTCAACTGCCTGAGATATTCATCATGACCAGTGAGGGGTCACAGGGACAACTTGGGTACAAATTCAGGGTACAGGACAGACACCCACAGTACCTAAAATGAAAGTGGAAGCTTACTGGCACACATACCAGCTGGAGCAAGACCACCAAACAGGGACATAACATTAAAACTCTTCATTTTGCCATGTCTCATTCCATCTGAAACTGGGGAAGGAGCACTCAGCAGAGACATGCAGGTAGGGGAGCACAGGGACAAAGGGTGACCTGCTTGGGGAAGGCTGAGCTGCAGCCAGGAACAGGTAGATAAGACCAGATTAAAATTTACATAATGGGTACATAAACAACATAAAGGCTTTCTGAGGACCTGAACTTGCTACAGGAGAAGGAAATTAGATGAGTCAATGTGATGTCAAAGAAAAGTTTTGCTTTAACCTTTCTGATGGCAGTTTCCTCCTTTCTGGAAGGAGCCTTGAAGGAAAGTGTAGACAGAAGAGTAAGAGGCAACAACGCAAAATGGAGCCTGTAAGTCTCAGAAAAGAAAACACAGAATAAACCAATAAAAGTGCAGGGAGATAATACAGAGAACTTCCTGATCTTGGAAGACATAATGGCTGGCAAAGGTCTGTGGGACTCCCACAAACCAAACCTGTGGGCTATCAGGTCATCAAGGCTTGTCCACAGCAGCCTCTTGCAGTGGCTTCTCTTTCCAACAGGCAATCGGCCCAGATGTGCTGTGGAGCAAGTTCCTGAGACAAAGTTCACTTCTGGTTAGCAAGGCTGTCCCCAGTTGCACCAGGCACGAGCCCGGGACACTGAAGGTCTAGCTGAGTCACGTCACAGTCGTTGACACTGGTTCTTGCATACAGCTCAGGACATAAACAATTGCTACCTATTTCTGGACACGTGTACGCCGTGTACCCTGTGCGTGAGCACAGCAGCGCTCCTACGTGAGGATGTTTACAACACAGAGTAGGGAAGTGCCTGAGGTGTAATCTTGTCACAAAGGAGGGAGCTCATTCTCTTAGGCCTACAGACATTTCTGGAGCCCCCAACACAAGAAGGACATGGAACTGCTGGAGAGAGTCCAGAGGAGGGCCACAAAGATGCTCAGAGGGCTGCAGCAGCTCTGCTATGAGGACAGGCTGAGAGAGTTGGGGCTCTGCAGCCTGGAGAAGAGAAGGCTTGGAGAAGACCTTATAGGAGCCTTCCAGTATCTGAAAGGGGCCTACAGGAAGGCTGGGGAGGGACTATTCACAAGGTCTTGTAATGACAGGACGAGGAGGAATGGGTTTACAGTGGCAGAGTTGAGATTTAAACAGGATGTTAGGAGGAAGTTCTTCCCAGTGAGGGTGGTGAGACACTGGCAGAGGTTGCCCAGGGAGGTTGTAGCTGCTCCGTTCCTGGAGGTGTTCATGGCCAGGTTGGATGATGCCTTGAGTGACCTGTTCTAGTAGAAGGTGTCCCTCTCTATGATGGGGGGTTGGAACTGAATGATCTTTGAGGTCCCTTCCAATCTAAACCATTATATGATTCTGTGATTTCATTAATTTCTTACAGTTTAGGAGGTATCTTAACACACTGAGGAAAAAAAAAAAAAAGAATACCCATGGGGAAACAAAATTACTTTTACTAACAATGAAGAGAAGCAAAGATGAGTACAGAACTGGAAGCCAGCTAAAAAAAAATTAAGATTCATTTCAGATTTAAGCATCCACGTGAAGATACTTCTCAACAGAAATCTGAAATGAAGAGAAAGCACTCAGAAATTGGGAGTTCTCTCCTATCTGTGCTATTGACTCACTGTTCATTTTACCTTTTGGCTGCTGTGCCTTGCAGAGGCTGAGCAAGCCCAGCGTTCAGACTTTACTGGGCCTCTGAAGTGTGGTGCTGCACCACAGAAATCTTCAGCTGGCTTGAACCAGAAAAAAATGGACCAGAGAAATTCTTCAGCTGTGCAGTTCAGTGATGGGGCAAAACCATGCTGAGAACAGGATAAAATGCTTGTCTACCACCTTGTGCAAGTGAAAGAGGTATGGATGTAACCAAGGGTCATAGCTGAGGCTGCCAGCATAAGAGGCAAATGGTTTTGCTGGCCAACCTTACAAGGCTGAGTCAGTGTTGAAACTGTACTACGTCAAGTCACCAGTCCTGCCAGCATCAAGCTCAAGTGCATTACAGAAAAAGCACAGAAGGTCCTGCTTCCTTCATGGCCCTGCTGCCCACAGCTATGCAAAAAGCCTTCTGCCTCTCCAGATCTCAGGCTGGGGCTGTTCAGTAAGGATCAAAAGAGGAAGAGGAGGAAAGATGCATGCTTCTTGGTATCATCAGAGCACATGCTGAAAATGAGATCCTTGGAGGCAATGGCAGCAGCCTGTATGTACTCAAATTAGGGCAGTGGTTTAACGCATCAGAGCCTTTCTGCTAGATCCTGACAATTTATGGTGTGGAACCATTATGCTGGAAATTACTGGAAGGATCCATAGTTGCAGAGATGATGCTCCAGGTGTCTGTGTAGCCCGGAGCAATTATTACATGGCCCCTTGACATGGTACCTCCAAACAGCTCCATTGTGCCAGGATTTGCATGTTATTAACCTGCTCAGCGGTACTGGATCAGAAGGAGTAGAAAACAAAAGGAAAATTACTGTGCCCAGGCTCAAATGGGGACATTGAGTCTTTTTCAACTCTGGAAATGTTTTAATTTCTATCCAAAAAAAAAAAAAAAAAAAAAAAAAAAAAAAAAAAAAAAAGGAAACAAGTTGCTCTTGTGTGGAGTGGAGAAAAGCTGAAGGTGAACACGCAGCGTGAATAAAAATAGCAGAACCTTGGTAGCTCTGCACTTACAGAAAGACAATCCTTCGGCCATTTGAAACAAGGAGGGCTCGCTCCCAGCTTGAGATTTTGTCTGACAAATTTCAGAGAGATTTTTTTTTTTCCCTCTCCCTCTTCGCTAGCCCTGAGACATACTGCAAAAAAAAAAGAAAAAGAAGCGTGCACAGGAGCCGTTGTCACGGGGAATGTACCAGCCTTCCATTAACATTGCTCTCCATAGGATGGCGGTTGGCAGGAGTGCTCATTTTAAAATCCAAAGGCTCATGTCTAGTGCTCCAGCCCTTATTCCCCGGAGTTTTTTTTTTTCAAGCCACTTGAGCCACTTGTCTGGAGCCTGCTTGCTTTGATCTCCTCCTGCATCGAACGTGTCCGGAGAGAGCTGTGCAAGGGGAAAGCACGAATCGAATCGTGCTCTCCCATCGCCAATCTTTGCCCATTGCAAAGCCAGGCCAGGAAATTGAGGAAACGTTCCAGGTTTGAGCTCTCTACCCTCAGCCAGAAATTAAAAACCCCCTTCGTTAATCCAATCTCAAATCTCAACGAGCTGCTGCTTAAAGTGGTAATAAATATTTCATACCGATTGTGTTGCGTTCCTTGCTGTGTTTATTAAATGGAGTTTCTCATAATTCCAGTTATTCATTTTAATAGGTCAGGACTTGGCTGTGATTTAAACAGACCACTGAGGAAACAGCCGTGGTTAAACATTGTAACAATATGGATTATTAATTTAATTGGCCAGCTATTACTTGTTTTGACTCTGTGCTAACACATTTAGCTCAGTCTCTTGTGGCCTATAAACCACAAAGGTCACGACTTCTACATTCAGAAGAACGGGAAAAAGAGAATCAGGGCTGAGATTATGAGGAAAAATAGAGAAACAGTGTGGGTAAGACAGAGTGGGGAAAACTAAGGGCTTGCTGGAGGCAGTGCAGGGCAAAAGGGGATTTATTTAGTAGCTCAGCAATAGAACATCATCTAAACCAGCAGCCAAACTAGCAGTTTCTTTCTGTCCACATCCCTCTGAGGTGATTCCAGACAGTGATTTTTTTACCTGCAGGTATAATGATGGTATCCCCGCACATTTAACAACAGCCTTCATTTTAGTCCTGAATTGTTGCAATATAGTTTAAGGTACACCACGCAGAGAGCTCACATGTGAATAATCAGCAGTAATATTTATAAGCGTGTTTAAAAAGCCAACCAGGCACCCCCACCCCGGATGGGTTTACTGCACCTTTACTGAAAACAATCTCATGATGCTAGTTAGGAACAGTGGGGTATACAAAAAAAAAAAAAAAACCAAACCCAAAGACACTCCCAAGGCCACGATAGCAAAAAAAGGAGCCAGAAAAAAAAATCAGGATTTATCTTATGTGGACAACAAAGATAGAGCAATTTCTACTACAGCCTGCTCCATTTGAAAAGGGTCACATTTTTCCCACTGATTTTTTTAATGCAGAACTACCATTGGCTCCTAATAAGAGTTCTGTGGATCAAATAGCATCAGAATGTGACCCTCCATTTGCTTTGGCAAATGTGTGTGCAAATGAGGCAGTGGGCAATGTTTCCATGTTCATCCCTGTGCCAAGTATGGTCAGTGTTCCACTTGTACAGGTATAGAGACTCTACTGTGAAAGAAACTAAGTACAAGGAGTAGACAGACATATTAGGCAGACAAGCAAGCAGGTATGAGTCTCCATTTGCACTGTTTCATGTCTGTGCTATGCCTTGGAATCTGCAGCTTTTCCTGTGACAAAGTTGAAAGAACACAGCCCAAAACCTTTTGTCTGCAACTGCAGGCTCCAAATGATGCAGCTAACATGGGAAATGTAGTATGCATGAATATTGCATACATAATCAGTAGTAACAGCTGCCCAGACAAATTGGTGGGATTCCAATGCTCTAAGACTTCTTCCATTCTCTCTCTCATCCTCCCTTACATACTTCAGCCCAAGTTTCCAAGACATAGGGACAAGGGGAAGAAAGACATGGGGAAGGAAGAGACAGAGGATTTATTCAGTCTTGAAAACTTATTCATGGTGTAGAAAAGAACCAGGTGGAGAAAAAAACCTCTGTATTTTTTTCTTCTGTGACTTTTTCACCTCTCCTGCTTTTCTGCCTCTCTTCCCCTCTCCCTGACATCATGCTGGCCTTGCTACCAGCCTTTCCTCACTGTGCCATCCATACCACCACTCACAGCCTTGTCAATGCAGCACAGTGGTCTTAGGAGCCCAGCTTCCCTGCCAGCAGACCCTGGCCCCATGAGCTCCCACCTTCCAGATTCCCCCCAGACTTCCTTGTTCAGGAATCCTCACTGCTTTCTGGTTCTGCCACCACCTGTCATGTCTCAGTAGGCTTCACACCCACATTATGGCCTCTCCAATGGTCTTTATCTCTTCTCTAAGCACCTTCTACTCCCTCTATAGTAAAAATTAATTTTCCAGACCCAAAACCTCACCTTGCCCAGCTGGCAGCACCAACATCATCATCCTGTAACACAGCCCATCACCAGTTCAGGAAATACCATTTTGTGTGCGCCAATGCAGACAAAAGGCCAGAACCAGACTGTATTCTGCCTCTTGCAGAAATCCTTTAAAAGAATCTGAGAATTTCTCACCCCATGACATCAGTTCCCCTTGGATTGCCCTGCTGGAAGAGCCTAGCTCCACCACTCCTCCTGCCTCTCTACATGGCAGGCAAGAAACTCCAGCCCCTGGTATGCTACTTGCCCACGGAGCCATCTTTTAGCTCCTGCAGGTGCCTTGTGCTGGGGTCTGTATCTGTAAGTGTGGCTGACAAACAGGGCTTTCTTTTGTGGTGCCTAGCACCAGCAGCCCCTAAGGACAAGATACCCTTCCCTTCTTCTCCCCCACCCCCAGCCCTCGCACACAATACAGTACTTGTCATGGATTTGTTTTCCAGCACACGAAGAGCACAAAAACGCATGCTCTTTTATGATAAGGTAAGCAGAGTGACCCTGTAACATTCCACATCTGAACTCCGAACAGCATCTGCCTCACAGCTGTCCTTGTAGCAAGCGTTTCAAAAGCGCCAGACAGCGAAAGAAAAAAAAGAAAAACACATACACGGGGGCAATATCTCATCGTCAGCGTAGCTGCTTACAGCACAGCCCTCGCCATCTTCCAAATATCTGTGCTTGAGAGGTGACCTGCAGCTGTGAAATTTGGATGCAAATTCCAGCCCCACCCCTTCATTTCACGGCTGTTTCCATACGAGTTTGACACGAGGCTTCTGCACAGCCACAAGGCCAGTTGCAAAACTTGCGGCTGGAGCTAGGTTTGGGTTCTGGGCGCCCTGACTCACAGAGATTTCCAAGAGCTTTGGCATTGGCTGCAGTATTCATGTTCCCTGTTACGCGAGTGCATTGACATATCCTCGAGAGTCACGGACTAGGAGCCCACGGAGAAAGGCTCTGCACAAAAAGAGAATAACAATAAAGAGTTTTTGGCCCAGAGTCAAGAGAGCTACAAAGAAAGGTGGAAATGCAGGGAAAGAGTTAGAGTGCCAATGGGATGGAGAGTGGCCTGGGTGAGGCTGAGTTTTCAGTGGTCATCGCAGAATGTCATCCTGTCAAAGCACAGCCCTAAGGGAGATTCTTGAAGAGCAGCTCAGCAGCTTTGCAGCATGCATGCAGAGCTCTTCTCAGGAGCTGTGGGTCTCTGGTGTGAAAGCACTGCTATGGACACAGACATCTTGGACCAAGTGGAATAAGAGAGGGTTTTGAGAAAATGGACAACAGGAAATGAGTGGGCAGGGAGGAAATCTTGAAGGGGCAAGTCACTGCTACTTGCTACAGTAGATAAGGAGAGATAGTGGAGGAAGGTAAAAAGAAAGTTGATGAGATCAGTGTGACGTGAAAGGAGCAGCACTCAAGAGTAAGTATGAGAGGAGATAGGCTTAGGCTAGAGAAATGGGTGATGGAATCAGCTTCAACAAGCTTATTAGCTGGGAGGAGAATCTCTCAGAGAAGTTATGCAGAAAAGGTCAGCAAAGATAAAGGGTCAAGATATTAGGAGAGCAGTTCAGGGCAAGTCCAACCTATGGGTGTCAACTTGCAGCACAAGAGGTTCCACTTCAACACAAGGGAGAACTTCTTTACTGGAAGGGTCACAGAGCACTGGAACAGGCTCCCCAGAGGTTGTCGAGTCTCCTTCTCTGGAGACTTTCAAGGCCTGTCTGGATGTGTTCTTCTGTGATCTGTGCTAGATTGTTATGGTACTGCTCTGGCAGGGGTGTGGGGGGGTTGGACTCTATGATCTCCTTGGGTCTCTTCCAACTCCTAACATCCTGTGATCCTGTGAACACTGGATACCATAAAATGATATCACATAGACATTATGAGATGATAGCTTGGGTAGAAGGAAACAAAACACAGAAGAAAGAGAGATCAGAGAATCAAAGGTGGTAGCTGAAATTGAACACAGATGAAATCGCTCAAGAACAAGACGCAAGAAAGAGAGAGAAAACAAGTGCAGGCTTACCTGAAGCTGAGGGGTCTGGTTAGCTGCATTTTAGGTACCTGACAGATCAAAGAGGATGAAGGTAGGAAAAGAGATGATGTCAGCTAGGACACTGACAGGAGATATTTAGAGTGGTTGTTACAGTTGGGAGCTTAACCAGAAAAAGTGAAGTCCTATGCAAGAAAAAACGAAGTAAGTTTTCAGAGGGAGCTAGGTGGCACTTATCAGGGTGTCCTCACCCAGGAGCAATATAGTTCTCTGGTTTGTGAAAATCAGAACTAAGCAAGGACAGAATGGATTTGTTATGGAGGAAGTCAGCCTGATCACAGAATGGTCATGGAATGTCCACCAGAGAAAGTTTGAAGGTGGAGGATCTTGGGGGAAATTCAGAGCAGAAGACTGGCAACAACCTCATAGTAAGGAGAGAAAAGCTGGTGATTGCATTGAGAGAGTGATGCCTGAAGAGAATCAACAGATATCTAGAAGAGCATGAAGAGATCCAGCAAAGATGGAAGAGTAGTAGCTGATAAGAATTTTTCCTCCTGGTAGATGGCCAACTTAGTTTTTGGTGATCTGAAAAACTGAAAGAAGACAAGAGTGCAAAGAAGCTCAGGGGCAGACAGGTCACTAGCATGAATGCAAGAGTCCCTGCCAACATGGGTATGGGACAAGGCAATGAGGATAGGTACAGGAGAGAGTCTAGTGCACAGTGCAGAACAACGGTGGGTAGAGGAGCAGAGCAATGGTAGGCACAGTTCTGTTTGTAAAAGGAAGAATGGAAACGGGGGTTGGGAAGGTCTTTCTGCAAGTGATAGTTCAGTTTCCCTCTGTGGTCTTTAATGAAAGATGTTTGTTACTCAACAGTTCTACCTTACCTTGTGAGTCAGGCCCGGGGTTCTCTGACAGGTGTCAAGAGAAATAAAGTCACAAATTCCTTCTTTTCTTCTGCAAACATAGGAGAGATCTTCCAAACAATAATGTGGCTGCAGAAAACCAGGAGAACATCTCACAGAAAGCATTTTGGTTTACCTCTAAGGTTTCTCTCTTTACAAGAGGCTGACAAGAAACATCATTCCTACCTTCATAGATTTTTTAAAAGAGGAGGGACTGCTAGCTCATCTGGAGAAAGACCTGTTGAAAGGTATAAAAAGATCTGCAGTTGCACAAGTGCCACAACTCTTTCTTGGATGTCTTTAGGGGCCTTAAGATGGATGCTCTGAGCACAGCGGCATGCTGCTGAGATACAATCAACCTCAAAAACCAAAGAACTGAGGATTATACTTGGTCTTGTCTCCTCTGTGGAAGCACAGATGGAGACCATGAAGAAAACTCCTCCAGCATGAACATGGTCCCCTTTCAATTTAGAAGAAAGGCGAGGAAATAAGATTGCAGAGCCCAGTACAGAGCCGATGCTGGCACTTTGCTTGTGCTAGCAAGAGCAACGCAACACTTAAATAAAAGCAATGAGGTTGCTGGACACAAGCCTTCCTATTAAAAAAAACACACGTTTCCAGTGCCAAACCCACCTGTACTCAACTGGTGTCATGAATGTCCAAGTGACAGTGGGGTTTAAATGAGCACAGAGTGTGAGCAGCCAGCGCTTGAGCATAAGCATCTTTGTGGGTCCGCACTGAGTGGTGTGTGCCAAACCCACACTGTGCGTCCTGCCATGGGCCAGGGGAACATGCAGAGGAAATGCCTCATTTTGTGCTTCTTCAGGAGAAGGAATGAACCTACTGCCTAGTCCTCTGGCCAGTAAGTACCCAACTCTGAGCCCAGTAAAACCAGTGGGAATCAGATGCCAGGGTCTTGTTGAGATTCTGCACATTCTGTGGTTTTCTCTTTTCTGAGGCAAGAGGGGGAGGGAGGAAATATTCAGAATTCTCTCCACAGTCACTTAGGGGAGCATTTATTGGTTTTGGTTTCCGTGTATAAGCTTGCACGCGTGGCCTTGGCCAGGCTGGGTCATTGGTCACTGCCTAAGAGTTTGCTAAACTGGGAATAACCTTTTGTTTGCCATGATGACTTGCACTGTGAGGGTGGAATTCAGCAACACCAGCTTTCCTTTGAAAAAGAAAACAATTCCTCAGAAACATGACGCTAACAAAACATTTCACGACGTAAGGACAGCTAAAAATGCATTCTCCAAACAGGAGGGCTCTTGACCATATCTCTTGGCAGACAGAGGACAATATGCTAACTCCGCTTTAAAGAAGGGACTTTGTTGCTTGAAAATTGCTGGCTGCATAACACCATTTACAAATGCCATGCACTTAGTTAAATCCAAGGGTAAAGAAAGAGCCAAGCTCTTAGAATGTGTTCTGGAGCACTGCAGCGAGCTGATCTATGGTGTTCCAATGGTGTGGTCTGAAAATCAGCAGCAACAATGGGCCGTTGCTTGGTTTTCACTCTCACCTGCTTCTGATTTGCCTCACTAAGCATTTCTGAAGTTATTCCGACCTCCTTTCACATGGTAAACATATTTGTAGCGCCCACACCTACACAACCTGCAGTCTTGCAAGACAACAGATGAATATAATATTGAATTTTTTTTTGCCTCAACAATTTAACTGGAGCCAAATTGCCTTGATAAGATAAAAATCTGTGTTTGATACTTCCAGTAACTAACCTTCTTCCTAGGTTATAAAGATGTTTGCACCAAAGGAGATCTTTCTTCTATCAGGTCCCAAAGGTAAATCTGGATTCTCTAAAAGAGGTGTACCAATCCCAATATTTCCCCCCCTTCTAAATCCATTGTCAGGTTGAAATAGTAGCATTTTCTAAATATCCAGCTACCTGTGCAGCTCCTAAGTGATCTTTTCTGAGTTCTGAACTTGCCTCACAAGCTTGGGACGTGTGGATTTGCAGACTCTGATACCCCTTAATATTAATATCCATGGAAGAAGAATGACAGGTCTGGGGAAAGACCCAGAGAATTATTCCAGACTCTTCAACTCAGATTTCATTTATTTTCTTGATAGTCAGCACCTGACTATAATTCATTTTGAAAAGTTTAAACAGAACCTTCTATTTTTTGCTGACTTTGGAGCAAGGGCATTTGTCTATCCCTCATTAATCTTTATGTTACTTGCAAGATGGTCTAAAGAAACATCATACCTTTTCTTTTTGGAATGGATTCCCTAAATAGAGTTCCAGTGTTGCAACCCTTGTCCCCATTAAGGTTTTGCTAATGACCTTATACCACTCAGAACAATTATTAAACTAGGCCAGATGCTACCTAGATGAACAGGAGAAAAAAAAACCAGTCCTAACAGTCCTAAAACAGGAGGCTTCTCCTTTGACCCCCCCAGTAGAGAGTTGAAGGCATCAGCTTTCAGTGGCATTGACTTTGCAGGAGCAGAGTGAGTTTAATGATGAGTGTTTTCCAAACTCCCACCTGAACATTTGCTGGTGTTGGACAGCATCATCAGCAGAGTGCTTCTTAGCACAGTTTGAAAGCTTATTGCTTCCTTCAGCCTTTCTGTAGCTACCAGCTATATGGTTGCTATTATTGCTAGTAATTTACCTATGGTTGCTATTGCAAGAGGACATGAATGCACTCAGTTTGAGGACTAACTTCCAGCCAAAGAGTGAGAACTTGATAGTATATTCCAAGAGTATTTCAAGTGCCATTTTACCCTCCTTAGGCTCACATAATGTAGACTCATAGAATGGTTTAGGTTGGAAGGGACATGAATACAGGTACATACCTGTATACAGTGATGCTGGATTACACTAGGCCTCTGTAAAATTTACAAATTCATAGAATCATAGAATGGTTTAGGTTGGAAGGGAACTCAAAGATCATCCAGTTCCAACCCCCCACCATAGACCTGCCAACCTGGCCTAGAACACCTTCAGGGAGGGAGCAGCCACAGCCTCCCTGGGCAACCTGTGCCAGTGTTTCACCATCCTCACTCTAAAGAACTTCCTTCTAACATCCCATTTAAATCTCCCCTCTGCCAGTTTAAACCCATTACTCCTCATCCTGTCATGACAAGACCTTCTCCATCCTCTTCACCTCTCAGAATTAAAGGTATGAAGGACAAGATTGCACTTTCATAGTTGACACTGCTCACAAATAAAATTTCCTACGTAGGAATTTCTCTTGCTGCACCCCACTTTTGGTAATCACAGAAGAAGAAGAAGAAGCAAAGAATCCCAAAATCAAGGCTTGAAGATTTCATAAGAAAATGACAAAATAAAGAACAATGATATTAAAAAAAAAAAATTACTGGAAAAAAATTATTACAGAGGAATGGCTATGGATATGTCTGAGAGGATCCATGCAATATTCTAGTATTGGGAAAGGCAATGTTATTGTTAAATCTCCAAAACCTGACAAAACACATAAAAGACAGGACTGGATGCACAGCTACTCTCAAGTGTTTTGTTATGAAGTTCTTCTGGGAGGGACTTCACTGTAATAAGGATTGGATTTGTTACTCTGCCTTACAAGCCTGCCTAACCTCCTATGTTCAGTCTTCCCTTCACATCATCATCAAGTTTGCTTGTTTCTGAATAACCACCCTCCCTCACTGACACAGGGATATGAGAGTCAACATGACAAACACAAAAGTGTTTCCTATTCAAGTGGTGTGGTACCAGAATATAGAATCATAGAATGGTTTAGGTTGGAAGAGACCTCAAAGATCAGCCAGTTCCAAACCCCGGTCACAGTCAGGGGAACCTCCCACTAGAACAGGTTGCTCAAGACCTCATCCAGCCTGGCCTTGAACACATCCAGGGAGGGAGCAGCCACAACCTCTCTGGGCAACCTGTGCCAGTATCTTGCCACCCTCACTGTGAAGAACTTCCTCCTAACATCCCATTTAAATCTCCCCTCTGCCAGTTTGAACCCATTCCCCCTTGTCCTGTCATTACAAGACCTTGTGAATAGTCCCTCCCCAGCCTTCCTGTAGGCCCCCTTCAGATACTGGAAGGTTACTATTAAGGTCTCCTCGAAGCCTTCTCTTCTCCAAGCTGAAAAGCCCCAACTCTCTCAGCCTGTCCTCATAGCAGAGGTGCTGCAGCCCTCTGAGCATCTTTGTGGCCCTCNTTGAGCTTCTCATCCACCCAGACCCCCAGGTCCTTTTCCTCAGAGCTGCTCTCAGCCACTCGCCACCCAGCCTGGATTTGCTCTTGGGATTGCACTGACCCAGGTGCAGGACCTTACACTTGGCCTTGTTGAATTTCACGAGGTTGGCTTGGGCACACCTCTCCAGCCTGTCCAGGTCCCTCTGGATGGATCCCTGCCCTCTAGCAAGTCAACTGTGCCACACAGCTTGGTGTCATCTGCAAACTTGCTGAGGGTGCACTGATTCCTCTGTCCATGTCACTGACAAAGATGTTAAACAGCACTGGGCCCAGCACTGAGTCCTGAGGGATGCCACTTGGCACTGGTCTCCATGATGTCACTGCAGTCTGCAGTGTCCTCTTAAAGGAAAAATACTCAGGAGACACACAGGTTAAGGAGACTGCAAAAAGCAGAAACTGCCTATTACTGGGGTTTACTTCTCCAGTATATCAGCTGAAGTGGATATTATTTCCTTCAGCTGGAAGTCAAGATAACTCAGCTTATCCAAATAGCATAGGCAGAAGAGGAGGTGGGAAGGAAAAGAGTTTGTACTAAAGGCTTCTGAGTTTTGTCACTGAGACACTAGGGGATTTTTGGCAAGTTAACACTGCTCCTGTTTTCTAGGGGACCTTTAATTTAAGAGACCCAGCTTCCTGGGCATCCAGCTGCAGAAAGGGGCAAGCTAATTTACCGAGTGTCAGTGTCTGAGCTGTCAGGATGGGCAGGTGGTACTGGGGAATCAATGTCAGGCCTTCCAGGAAACATAACATCAGTCAAAACTGTTGACCTCCACTGCTCTGTGCCATACCCTTCTGCAAGGACAGGGAATGGCGAAGCCTTGCGCAATTACGCTGCAGCTTGTAAAGTGCAAGTGGATGAAACACACTACATTGCTTTTATTACTGGGGGGGGGGAGGGGGTAGGGTGGAAATGATTCTCACAAGGAAAGGAGTGAATGAAATTCCGAATTCTAGCTTACTCTGGATAACTTATGGGAATCTAATTATGTGAGGAGAGGTGCTCTCAGCAAATCATTATACACAGGTGTGAAAAACTGCTAAAGGATCCCTCCCGTCTCCTCCTCGCATACCTTACCCTTAGAAAAAAGAAGGCAGGTAAGGGTACATTTAACATTCACAGCCTTTTATACTACTAAGTGAAATCAGAACAAAATATGGTAATTAATCCATTGTGCATTCAAGGATTCAGGTTTGAGCAGCAGATGGGAAAAGTTGTGGATCATAACCCCATGCAATATTTGACAGAATATCAGTCAAATATAGTTCACACATCTTCATGTTTCTGTCAGTCCCTCTTATCTAAAGTTAATTTAAAGTGACAAGAACTACATTAGCACTTTTCAAAGGGTAATGCAAACTTTGGAATACTCGCCTGGAATCAATACCCATTCAGACTCATAAACGCTCCAACCGGCGAGTTCCTGATGGTGATTTCCCTTTGCTTTTGTTGTCATCCATTGCTGGGGTTTATGCAGGAGCCTTTCAGTAAACCAGCTCAAAATGGTGCCTGCTTATTCTGCACAACCCTCTGCACCCACAGGCAAAAGCTGTCTCAGAACCAGGGTCCAGGCAACTCTGCCATAGAGTCATAGGATGGTTTAGGTTGGAAGTGACCTCAAAGACCATTCAGTTCCAACGCCCTGCCATAGGCAGGGACACCTCCCACTAGAACAGGTCGCTCAAGGCCTCATCCAACCTGGCCTTCAACACCTCCAGGGAGGGAGCAGCCACAACCTAACTCGGCAACCCATTCCAGTTTCTCACCAAATCATAGAGTCATAAAATAGTTTAGGTTGGAAGAGACCTCAAAGATCATCCAGTTCCAACCACTGGTCACAGTCAGGGGAACCTCCTGCTAGATCAGGTTGCTCAAGACCTCATCCAGCCTGGCCTTGAACACATCCAGGGAGGGAGCAGCCACAACCTAACTGGGCAGCCATTCCAGTGTCTTACCAAATCTACTTGTGCAAAGAAATACAATTTGGGTCTTAGCCCGTGGGTTATTTTTGAACAATTTTTTATGCAAGAGGGGTACTTTGGTGCCCTGATTGGGAAGTGAGGCACCTACTTCCATTTCACCATCACCACAGCAGAAGAGAGTCCAAACAAGAGATTTCATGCAGGCTCTCACAGACAGTGTGGTTTTGTGGTCCTGGTGCTCGCAGGATGCTGCTCCTTTCTTGCAAAGTGGCTCACCAGATAGAAACAGCGATCTCTCTCCCCTTGTCCATCAAAGCAGCAATCATGAGCACACGTGTACACACATCTGTGCACATCTGTGAGTGCATGCTTGTGTATTGTTGTGCCTGACTTGGGTGTGGGACCACAGCAAAGTCCAAACTCCCTGACCTAATGCTATTGCTGTTCTGGTTGCTTGTGCTTAGGCTCCTTGTGTTCGCATTACCGAATAAGAGATCACACCCTGCAGGGCTCTCCACAGAGCTCATCTCCAGGGAAGGCGAAAGCACTTCTTGGCATTCGGGCTGCACATGATCCCAATATCGTCCCCCTTTCCCCACCCCACCCCTGTTACAAATGATTTAAGGCAGGCTGTGAATGAGAAACATAAGGTAAACACTATTTAGCCTTTATTGCCTCCCCTCCCTAAAGTGCAACTTGACCTTGCCTCTGGAGAGCTGCCCAGCTTGGCCCTTCTGGACATACAGTCACCGGCTGGGATGTGTGTGTGTCTTCTGGAAAAAGTACAAGAGGGGAAGGATCACACTGACTGAAGAACTCCAGCTTCTGGAGTTTGCCGAGGCTGAGTCACATGCACTTTGTAAGAAGGCTCAAAGCCCACCAGCAGTGGGTGGGGAGTCGGGGGGATGATAACATTCAGTCCCTTCTAATTCTCCTCCTTTCTTTTCCATAAAGCAAAATCTAAGATAATCACTTCCTTGACAAATCAGGCCCCACCCCACCTCAAGTCCCTTGCAAAGGTTGTGCTGCGAAAGGGGTAACCAGGCAGAGCAGCAGGCCAGCCCTGGCTATTCATCCTATGGGGAAGGGGCTTAGATATTACAAGATGGATGAATGGATCAAATCTAAACATGTGCTTGGCTCGTTTATGGGACTGGGAAAAAAAAAACAAAAAACCAAACCCACACACAGCAGGAGAAACAGCTGAGCAAAAGGGTCTCAAAACATTAAACCAGACCAGACACACTTTTCTTCATCATTTCAAACCTGAGTTAACACTGCCAAGTCACAACGAGACACTTCAGTTTTCAGGAAGGGTGGAAGCAAAAAGAAAGCTGGGGAGGGACTTTTTAGGATGTCAGGTAGTGACAGGACTTGGGGGGAATGGAAGAAAGCTAGAAATGGGTAGATTTAGACTGGATGTTAGGAAGTTCTTCACCATGAGGGTGGTGAGACCATGGAACAGGTTGCAAGGTGAAGTGGTGTAAGCCCCATCCCTGGAGGTGTTTAAGACCAGGCTGGATGAGGCTGTAGACAGCCTCATCTAGTGTGAGGTGTCCCTGCCCATAGCAGGAGGGTTGGAAATAGATGACCCTTGTGGTCCCTTCCAACTCTGACTAACTCTATGATTCTAATAACTTGTTGAGCTGCCCAACTATCAGGACCCAGTTCCAACACTTGTTCCAGGTGACATAAATCCCTGTTTAAAACTCACTGCCACCAGCTCCTTCCCAAGGGGAACTGGATCCTTTCACTGCCTCAGGCTGTAATGATGACAAAGACACTTCACTGTGGTGACTTTGTGTGCAGTAATTTAGCCACCAGAACAAAGCAAAACCCTTTCCTCTGCTTTTTGACAGAAAGGCTTAACTGGGAAAAAGGCTCTTTTCTTTGAGAGTCCTCACCCATGGATATTTTTCAGGTTCACATGAGGTCATTTGGTGCTGATGCAACTGGGGAACTGTGTATTTTTTGTGTCCATCCACAGTGGTGTCTCAGAGGTGACAAATGCACAGCTCTTCCTTTCAGCATAGCATTGTGCTTATGCAAATGTCTACATTGGTAAATAATAATAATTAAAACCCACAAAAAAACCCCAAAACCAAACCAAAACAAAAAACTCCCCAAAAACCCAACAAAAAAACACCAAGATGCAACACCTTCTGGAATCAGACCTCACCCATCTGCTTTTTCCTCTCTGTACCTCCTTATTGTGCATAAACCCTAAGAGGGCTCTGCTATACAGAAGAAGCAATGAACAACTGGAGTCAGGCCACACACCTTCTTCATGGTTGGACTCAATGATCCTAAAGGTATTTTTCTAACATAAATGATTCTATAATTCGTAGATTACTTGCCTGCAGCACAGTGGCTTCATCTGCCAGGTTCCCGGGACAGAACTCTAAGGTGCAGGGACCTTGAGCTCCTCTTGCTCTTGGTGGGGTTTCTAGATGAAATGCAGACTTCAAACCCAGGCTTACTCTCTCAGTTTTCACCCAGATGTGCTCCAGTGGAGGCTGTGTGCTCCTCTGGGCTGGGCAAGGGCTGTCTGGCACTCACAAGCTTTGATAAAAAACAATCATGTGCTGCAGCTGCTCCCCAGGAAGCCGGGAGGGTGGCCAGAAATAAAAAGAATCTCCTGCAGGAATCCAGAAGACAGCCCACACCTGGGACTTCAGGAAAGACCAGAAAAAAGTCCCTCATGTTGCTGCTTCTGAGTTCCCTCCCTAACAGCAAAGGCCTCATGGCTGTGCCCTATTTAGGGTTAATCAAGGCAAGTTTTCAAAGGACCAAAAGCTGGTGCCCACAGGGAGCTTCTTTTCTGCCTCCTTTTTCTACAGCCCTTCTATGAACCTCAGACCCCCCCATAATATCAGCTGATGAAACTGAGGCTAGCACTGGAAATTCCACAGACTGGGCGTTATAAATCTGTCCTCCTCCTTACCATTTCTGCCCTACAGGCGAGGATTTAGCGAGGGACATGGTAGAAATGAGGAGCACATCCCAATTTGGAGGTTAAATGCTGCTTTTCCTCTCTTTGAGGAACTTAGAACCATAGAATCAGTCAGGCTTGGAAGGGACCACAAGGATCATCCAGTTCCAACCCCCCTGCCATGGGCAGGGTCACCCTACCCTAGATCAGGCTGCCCAGAGTCTCATCCAGCCTGGCCTTAAACATCTCCAAGGGGTATGGCCCCAACCACCTCCCTGGGCAACCCGTTCCAGGCTCTCACCACTCTCATGCTGAACAACTTCCTCCTCACATCCAGTCTGAATCTCCCCACCTCCAGCTTTGCTCCATTTCCCCTAGTCCTGTCACTACCTGAGAGCCTCAAAAGTCCCTCCACAGCTTTTTTGTAGGGCCCCTTCAGATGCTGGAATCAGTGAGAGCTGCTGTGTTTTCCCTTGCCCTACATTTTCCGTGCGATTCCTCAGGCTTTAAACAGCCTACTAAGAGAACTGTGCCATGGGAGGAAAGCACATCATCATCATCATCATCATCATCATCATCATCATCAACCTGGGAAGAGCAGGACTGCCAGCAGGGTTGGCAACAGAAGCACAGAGTCATCTGAGCAGGTCACCCCCTGGAGCGAGAGGCGTGAGCTCCTCCAGCCTGCGAGGCTGCCCAGGAACAGAGCTGGCACTCTCCCTCCTCTTCAGCAGGCCATGGCAGCATTTAATTGCATAGCAATGCAAGGATGCAATTAGAGCCTGGACAAACACAGCTCACCCCCTCGCCGGGCCTCCAAGTTTGGAACAGTTTTGCTCAGCAGCTCACTCGGACAGGCTGGGGAGAGTTGATTGGGGATGAGTGTCAGACACCCTTGTCCGCACTGCTGGCCTGCTGTCCTCTCCCAGGAGAGAGAGGAGTTGAGTGCTGATGCTCTGCACTTGGACACAGGATCACAGGTTGTCAGGGGTTGGAAGGGCCCCAAGGAGATCATCGAGTCCAACTCCCCCCCAGCCCAGTCCTGCTAGAGCAGGACCATACAATCTAGCACAGATCACAGAGGAACACATCCAGACAGGCTTTGAAAGGCTCCGGAGAAGGAGACTCCACAACCCCTCTGGGGAGCCTGTTCCAGTGCTCTGTGACCCTTCCAGTAAAGAAGTTCCCCCTTCTGTTGAGGTGGATCCTCCTGTGCTGCAGCTTACATGCATTGCTCCTTGTCCTGCCTTCCCACTCTGTTTTGCCAATATGCTCGCTTGAGTTTGTTCTCCTGACAGCACTTCACCCGAGCAATCTTGGTTTTTCAGGTGGCCTTTCAGGTGGTCCAACTCCCCGAATTTATCCTTTAACCTCCTGCATTTCAATCATGCCACTTACAAAGAACACAGATTACTTACATATAATTAACATGTTCGTTCTCTCATTGTCTTTTTCCTATGAGCTCTTAGTTTTTATCCTCCAACTGCAAAAACTACCCAGGCCAGGGCAGTCCTCCATGGCTGTTTGGAAATAAATTCAGCACATAACGTTTTGTGGATCTGGGTCCATCATCTCCCCTTCCCCCCACCTCCCCACAAACGGACTCCATTACTAATCATAACTCACAGCCAACATCTCTTTGGTTTTAGAGAGGAAGAGATTTTCAGCCTCAGGCAAAAGACATCCAGTCTGATCATGAGAGATGCTGAAAGCTACGGGGGTGGCTGGCTCACAGTATCACTGAGGATATAGTCCTTGGGGAATAACTTCCTTGCTCATCTAAGTTTTCTTTCATCCAAAATTCAGGCCTGCCCTGTCCTGGTTAGCTGAGTAAAATCTTTAAAAGTCAAGAATGGTTTTGAGTTCCTCTGGTGGGTTTTTTTGAGGGTGTTGAGCATTGTGAAGGGAACCTGATTTCCAGAGATGGTTAAGCAAGCTTACTTGCTGTAAAAAATAAATCTCTTTACACATCCCAAGTACAGGTATTTCAGATCTCAAGTCACTTTTGAATGAAAAAATGTTGACATTCCCATCAGATATGGAATTTGATTCCAACTTCTCAGCTACAAGCCCCTTTTATTTCAGTGTCTTGCAGCATTTAAAAATATTGAAGAAAATCACAAGCAAGTAGATAACAAAGTTTTACTATGGCTGAGGTAGATGATTCTACCTGCACTCTGCCACCCTCTCCACCACCTCCTGTAAGGGTGATGGAGGAAGCTCTCCCAGCACACCAGCTCCATGTGCTTGTGTACTATTTGCACCCACATTTATATTCCCTTGATTGCTTTGTGCTGCATAGAATTAAAAAAAACCAAAAACCAAAAAGTACAACATTTCTTTTTGTGACAAAGCTTTCCAGTTCACTTTTGTCTTTCTTTTAAAATTAAACAACTCAAAATAAAGCAAGATCAGAGGATCAAGTAATTAATGAGAAAGATGCTTAAAAGGCTTTCGGAGTCTCCTTTTTTTTTGCAACACTAACGTGTAGATTTCTTTTAAAAAGTACCCCTGAGTTCACAACTCAAATTAGCACCACCGTGTATGGCTCAGGAGGTATGAAATTTGGACCCACCTCCAGAAAAGGGACAAACCTCATTTGGTTTCATTTTCTTTTTCCTTTCACTGCGCTTTTTCCTCTAAGCAGCTGACGATAGCATTTCTATTTTCAGATTCAACGTGGCACGCCTGCTCTGGGTTATTCAAAGAGAGGGCAGTTGTGCATCTTTATGCACCAGGTGTAGCAAACGTGGGGAAATATGCTGCTCAGCTGTCGGGAAAAGCATGAGGAGCTCGGTCTCTGAAGCAGCTGGCAGGTGCCTGCACGATGCTCTGCAGGCAAAGAGGGATGGGGAACAGGAAGGGATGCTCCAGCTAGTAAGGAACAAAAAACACACAGCTGAGGCCAAGCTTCGAAAGGACAAACCATAAAGGCTACAAGCGGATATCCTAGCCAGGAGGCACAGAAAAGTATGAAAGGAAGAAGCAATTAGGACTATTTGTCATAAAGAGCACTAGGAAAGAGAACAACTTGAACACCCTCACCTGTGGCATGCAAGCAGTTTGCAGCTTTTTGTCACTGAAGCAAAGGTGCAAGAGGCACCACTTTACAAAAAAAACCCCGAACTTTCCCCCACTTCACTCCACCGAGGCCACAGTTAAGTCACTGGAGAGTACAGCAGCTCTGCGCTCTGCAGTGCAGCGCTTTTCTGTTGGGCAGAAATACTCCAGCTTCTCACCACGAGGAGGAGAAAGGCTGAGCGCAAAGCACTTGCGCTGCAACAGCACCGAGGGAGCACTGCGCTTTGCATCTCTCCGTCCTGGCTAAGCAGCGGGGCTGAGAGCCATGCATCTCATTTTGATGTCGGGCGCAGATAAATATTCTTCTCCTTCTCCTCTCAACAAACAGGTGGAAGTTCAAGGCTGGATGTGAGTTAAGAGCATGCAACATTCTTTCCACCGCTCAACGAAGGAGACGGTTGAACCTGTTCCCTTCATCATCCACCAGTCCAGACTGCCTTCGCTTTCACCTCCAGAGTAACCAAGCCCGCTGCGTTTGTCCCTGCCCTTCTTGGCAGGAGGCTGGCCAGACAGCTCCCCAATCTAATTTTAGGGATCTTGCCCATGCATCCATGCTGCCCATGGCAGGCATCTCAGATCACTAACCTGCTAGATTAGTTTCCCTGGGTAAGCATCTAAAGTTGTGTGGGGCAAGTCTGGCCTTTGGTGAAGTCCTTTTATATCCAACAACAGTCAGACAGGCTGCTCTTTAAAGGATCCCAGCTTCACCCACCAGCAGTTTGACTGTGTGAACACACTCCATACTGCACGCCTGAAAAATCAAGGCAAAAAGACTTAATTCTCCAAGTCACAGAATCATAGACTCATACAATCATAAAATCATAGAATCATAGAATGGTTTAGGTTGGAAGGGACCTCAAAGATCATCCAGTTCCAACCCCCCCTGTGCCATAGGCAGGGACACCTCCCACTAGAACAGGTCACTCAAGACCTCATCCAACCTGGCCTTGAACACCTCTAGGGAGGGAGCAGCTACAACCTCCAGTGTTAAAGAAGCTGTTTTGTCTGATGAAAATATCTGAGGCCACAAGAGATGTTCCTATCTCCCCAAGTCCTCTGAAAAAGGAGCCCTAACAAGTAGAAAGACCAATTGTAACCGAGTTTCATTTTGTTTTCTTTTAAGTAGCATTTAGAAATCTAATTATCTAAGCTTTGTGAGGAGCCTTGGTTTAATAAATAAATACGTAAATAAATATGTAAATAAATAAACACCACCCCCCCAAATACTGTTGAAAAGTTATAAAACAAGATTAATGGTGAAGCAAGCGCGTGTGTGGGTGCACGTGTGTGTACGAGCACGCTGCAGAATTCTTTTTATCTCATTGGAAGACATTTGATACTTATTAAAAGATGATGGCTTTAAGGCATATTTTGATTTTCTGCCCTAAGACTGTGTGGAGAGTCTTGCTACCGAGATAATAACAAAGAAATCTTAAACATGAAAAAAAAAAAAAGAAAAAAGAAAGAAAGAAAAAAAAAAATACCCACATGAAAGGTAATATGTTCCCTATTAGTAGTGGTATCATTTTCCCGGGGATTGCTTCTCTCCAAATACAACAGGAGTTTAAAAAGTAAAAAGCCCATTTCCAGTAAAAGGAGACACCGCACAGGAGGTTTGAACTTTGGTAAATTATTATTATTTTCTTTTTCATTCAAAACCGCTGGTGTATGATGGATGCTTCATTAAGCAATTATGAAGTGGCTATTTACTAAAAAAAACCCTAAACTAAAAAAAAGCCTAAACTAAAAAAAAACCAACAAAAAACCCATTTATAGTTTCAAGATCTCTGCTAAGGAGACTACAATCACCCATGCTGCATATATCAAGACACAGGGAGTTAGACAAATCTATTAGACATGCCCCAACAATGCTTTTAAAACTTGAGAAAGCCACACTCTCTTTTTGTTTTTTTTTTTCTTTTCCCCTTGCTCTTAGATGAAAGCATTTTGAGGAGCAATCATGTGCAATTTTAGAATGATTGAAACCTTTTAGAAACTTGTCTATGTATTTGATGTATTTATATATATATATAGATAGATTTGATGTGTGGGTGTTTTTACTTTGGTGTTTCTAGTTTTAGTTTACAGCTCCTAGTTTTAGTTTATAGCACCTTGCTTTCTGCCTCCAGACTCTGCAGAAGGCTGGAGAGCCTGGCATAGGATGGGTAGAAGAAAATGTCCCTCCATCGGATGGCACAGCTGTAAATATAAGCTCCTTTTAGCTGCCAAAGTGCTGGCTGAGAGGAGCGATTTAGTTTTTATTGAGGGCAATTAAAGCCCATTTGAACTGATCTAGGCGCAGGAGATGGCAACCTTCTTTGGGGAAAAGGAAAACGACTGCGGTACCTAAAACCGAATGAACAGCACAGAGGCAAAAGACAATCCCAAATCCACAGACCCTCTGTCTAGTGTACAATGCACTGCAGCTTAAATATCACCTTAATAACCTCCTGAGCAGGGAGATGCTTTAAATAACATGCCTGATTGGTGAAATGGCACATGCAGTTAATTTCCCTGTGATGATGTGCAGATACATTATGCACTCAGAAGTGTTTATACATTAAGATTTAGACAAATATTTTCTGTGTTATGACCTACACTTATTTCAACAACATCCATCACTAGATGCCTGCATGGACACGTACAAGCTCATTTGTGTGAGCACTGGTGAGCAGGCTATGTGGAACACGTTTAGAAAGAAGAAAAAAAAAAAAAACCCCAAAACTAAAGCTGTGATTTTTTTTCCCTTCTTTTTAATTTTTTAAATTTTTTAAAAATTTTCTCTTTCTCACAGAAACAGGAAGGTTAAGGCATCATTGAGTGAGGTAAGAAGTTCTTTAGCATTACAGGGAGACTGCAGATCAAGAGAGTTTTATTTTAATAGCAAAATAAAATCTCTTTTACACTCAGTACTTCCTTTGTTTCATCCAGGACACTAGGCATTAGGAAAGGGACACAGCCCTAGGAATGTAGCAACCCAAACCCCATTAAACATGCATGGGGAAGATTTCCAGCCTGCTGTGCAGGGAGTTACATGCCCAGGCTCTGTTAACAACAGTAATTGTGCATATAATTTCCTGTGCGTTGCTCTGAAAATTCACCCTACAGACTTTAGCTCCATGTCAAGTAACTCAGCAGCCATTTATTATATTCCGAGGGTGGAAACCAGAACTTTGAAACTGCAGGATGGAAGTGGCTGCCTTTGCTCCCCTCCCTTTTTCACACTTTTCTCAGTCTCCACCAACCACATGGAAGCTCTGAGGACCGGGAGTGCATCTCCAAGGGATGCAGCGTCTCCTGTGTAATGTGGCACCTGCTCTATGATCTGCAGGACAGGTCCACGTTGGGGACAGCAGATACCTGCTTGCAGACAGACCTCTCTGGACCTTGGTTTCACCTCTGGGCAGCTGAAACCTGGAGGGAGTTAGTCCCTGTGTGGGTGGCCCATGGTGGAAACGCACAGCTGCTGTTTGGAGCAGGGCTCACACCCACAGCAGCCAGAACAGGGGAGAGAGAACTGGCAGCTTCCAGATGGTAGAAATAAGTAAGCTTTCCTAAAGTGACAGGCTCAAGGTGCTTAAGTAGCAGGTTTAAAGCAAACAATCACAAATGGCTGACCCCAGAGAGTGGCCTGATAATGAGGTCCGGATAAAGGTACACCTGATGCTGGTATGCTGGATAAAGGGGATGGCTAAGAAAAGTACCAGGACAGGATCACAGAATTAATCAGGTGGGGAAAGACCTTCAATATCATCAAGTCCAAGCTATTGCAAATGCAGAAGGTGCAAGTGAAACTCTGAAAGAAAAGCTCAGAGACGGAAATGCAGCTGAAAGTGCCCCAATACCAGGCAGAGCCATGAAGTATGCTGAGTACCCTTAGCTGCCCTGGAAAGTTCAGAGTTTTATGGGATATGACCAGTGAATAACCGAAATATAAAGTTCCCATCCTGGAAGAGCAGCAAACTGCCAAGCTGTCTTCCCTGGCAGACAAGCAATTAAAAGTTTAGCTCCATCTGCTCACAACAAAGTGAAAGCAAAATATGGAGGCTAGATCTGAGGACACTCTGCAGAATCAGGGCAAGCCATGAAGGTAATTGGCTGCAGGAGACCACTGGGCTCCAGAAGATCTTACAGCGAATTATGCAGGGTAAGATCAGCCCCATCTAGTTCTCTGTATTTTTTATAACTACACAAAATAAACAGCCACGTAAGTATGTTCACTCTCAAGCATCCAGACCACCAGTCTGACCGTGAAGCTAAAGAACTCCATCTTCTCTATCACGCTCCTCACCAAACCGCTCCCTTGGCTGTTCACTTAGAACTGGAGGGAAAGGATGGAGGGAAAAAGCAGAACAAAACCAAGATGGTCTTAGCACAGTGTGCCCACAAGGTTAGACTGTGATCCACTAATGAATAAGGTTCTCCAGGGAACAATCCCACATCAGTAGGTGGAGCAGCTAATCTAATAGTTTTCTTCCATATCTAAATTCTATAATGGTGTAACTTGCAGCAGGGAGCATGTGATCACTCTTTGAATAAGCAGTGGGAGGGGGGAAAGGATATGTTTAATGGCCAGAATTAGTTTTTCTTACATCGGTTGCCTGAGCCATTGTGCAGAATATGCAGCCTAAGAGTAGTGTGAGACTTCTTCTTTTTTTTTTTTTTTTTGATTTTGAAATGAGTACACATCAAATACACCCATCCCCCAGTCACAAGAAAATTCTCACCACATGCTTCTGTCCTCCAGACTTACACAGCATTTTATTGTATGTAACACATCAAAAGGATTTGGTTCCCTTGTAAAAGTTTTACAGGAAAATCATTGAAGAGCAGTGTAACTTCTTTTTTTTTTTCCCCTTTTTTTTTTTTTTTTTAATTAAAAAC
>VWZI01022770.1:70263-98573 GCA_013396835.1 Psilopogon haemacephalus
TTCTTTCTTTTTTTTTTTAAATCTGAACAGAAACAATTTATTAATTTTCAAGGGATTTTACTATTAAGGTACAGGACTTCAAGGAAACACATATCAATGAGATACTTACTTGTACTAAAATACCAAGGGAAAAGTATAAAAGATAGTTTTGAAGAAAAGGATGATATAAAGAAGCAAGTGTCAAACTGTGAAGCTTATGTTGTAAAAGCATCTCCTGCCTCTGTAGCATACCTTTACTTATGGTAATAGGCAAATGTTACATTTTCTGTGTAGTATTTAAAACAAAAAAAAAAAAAAAAAAAAAAAAAAAAAAAAAGAAAAAGGAAATTAGTAATAATCAAAAGATGCTAGAAGTAGGAAGTCCTAATATTGTTCAATCAGTTGCTGGGAGAAATCCCTGCTTCTAAAATCACATTGCTTCAGATTTTGCCTAACATTAACAGGTCACTTAAAATAAGTAAGTCATCAAACTGCAGAAATTGAGGCATTTTACAGGAGCATTCTGGACTGTTAAGAATCCAATGTTTGTTTTTCTGTTCTCACTGAGGAGGGAGAGCGCTTTCATAGGCTCTTCAGGAGACAGGAACTTTTTGCAACACATCCTTGTACATGAAAGCATTTAATCAAGAATTGGAGAGGTATTAGCTAAAACCCCAACAAGCAAAGCACCCTATGTTATATTTGTTTGGTTTATTTTTTTCCCCCTCATGCTTCTGTAAAACAAAACAAAGCAAAACAAAGCCTTCACCAACCAAGCAATGCTAAGAAGGGGCAAAACTGTGTTTTTTTGAAACATCAAACTGAGCACAAGGCTCCAAGGTGAAGACAGGGAATGTAATGCGCTAAAATGAGAGGATTTTTTTTTTTTTTTCATGCAGTGAAAGAGAGGAGAAACTCTAGAGAGCAGAGGGGAGCTTTCTTTGGTAAAGTGTTTCTCATTTGGACGCGGGTGGATATGCATATAAATTATATTGGGAAAGTGGAAAGAAAAATGCAGTTTTAACCAACTCCAGCTCTCTCCTGCCTTACCCCCCACCTCCGGAAAAAGCAGTAAATGGATGGATGAAAACTGTCACATCAGACAGACACCCTCCCCTGTGACACTCTAAAAGGACTAGCTCTCTATCCTCCTGACAGGTTACAAAATGATCACATTTGCTGACACGTCTTCCGCAAAACTGCTTTAGTGTTTGTGTCCACTTTCCTAGCAGGAGATGAATGGGCTGCTTTGTCCTCATTTATCACTTAAAGCTGAACTAAGATCTGTCTCGTTTATTTTTCCCTTCCTCACTAGAAAGGCTCAACCACAGCATTAATTCTTTTGCGATGACAGCTAATTCAAACTTAACAGGCAATATTTACTCTGCCAAAAGGATGAGGAGGAGGGAGGGATGTTTCTCACTATTTCTTTTCTTTTTCTCCCCTAAACACAACAGTGCAGCAGGCTAACAAAATAAAGCTAATTAAGGGCTTTTGGTTCTCCTTGGTTTGCACTTCAGTTTAACACCTGAACTTACAAGCTTGTCTTTTGTGGCGGGGTGTGACATTCTCTGCCAAACACCTGATAGCAAACGATTTGCCCAGGCAAATGCATGAAATCCAGAATACATATTTACTCACTCGCCCTCATCACTCCTGAAAAGACACTCAGCAAAATTGAAACTCGGCAGTGAAATAGATTAAAAGCATGAAAACTCTTAAAACATTCAGCCCTAAGTAATACACAGTGCAGCTGGCTTGACAACCATTTTATTTGTGGGATGTGGGCCCCAAGGCATCCATAATGCTAATTTACAAAGGATTAACTGTGAGTGAAACTCGCTTAATCTAACACATAGTTAGGCAAAGGCATACATAACACACTGAGTGCTTAAATCAACCTCCTATCTCTGGCCTGCTGAAAAAAGCATCTCGTGGTCCAGGACTTAAAGAAAAATGTAAGAAAAAAATCATCAAGTCCTGGAAAAGCTTTATTTTTGATTGTCTGTCAGTACACACCTGACTGCAAGATTATTTAATCAGTGTCCATGCCTCTAAAATCCTTGTCAAGAGAACACTGAGGGAGGCATGCTGCCACCTGTATCTGCTAATTGAAGGTTCACTTACGGTGTGAATCTAGGAAATATATATCAAAGTTCAATTTCTAGGAATCTGAATTAGTCTGCTCAGTGCAGCAGAAGAATATCATATTAAAAGGAACAAATTAATCATGAAATAGGATGGATGTTATCAACAGACTTCTACACCGAAGCATTATATACTTTTAATACTCAAGCTCACAGTTAAAAGATTTATTTTATATCTTTAGAAAGAAGAAGAAAAAAAAAAAAACACACTGTGAGTTTTACTGGTTTACTTTCAAATGAGCAAGTAAAATTAAACTAACTGCAAACTGCCAGAAGAATTGGGCTATGAGGAGAATGACAGAGCAGTTTGGTAGCAACAGGACGGTCCTGAGGAGGGCTAAGCAAGCCAGGCATGTTGAAGTATGAGTCTGGGAGCTGCCGCTCAGAGAGAGATCACAAGTTCTGGGTGTCAGCACATTTCAGATCTCAAAGTCAACAGGCAAGGGCAACCCTTCAGAGTAAAGAAAAAATCAAGAGGAGGGAGTTTTGAGTGATCCAAGACAGTCAAGCCAGTTCACAGTGGTAGAACAATGGTTGGCATTGGCAGGACCCATCTGTAGCGAAGCCTATAGTACTGTCACAGCCAGACACTGCCAGTGGGTATTGCTCTAGGCAAAGCATCAAGGAATTTAAGTGGGGGAGGGAGTGATAATACCAAAGGAGAAGAAAATGGGGAGTAATATTCACTACAATAAAAATCCCAAAGGTTAACGTGCTCATGAAAAGCAGATGATAGTCCTTTAACTCTATTACACCTTAAATGTAACAAAATCTGGTGAGTAAGGAAGCCCAGATTCTTCTCTGAAAATGCAAAGCATGTTTACAGGGTAAATAATTTAAGAAAGAATATATACTTGAAAGAAGACACCCATCGAAACATCCATGGCTAAAATGCCTGAAGGCAAAAACTTGTGCATTTGCATGCTGCATTTTATTAAGTTAGCACACTGTAGCTTTAAAAGAATGCATGGCCAAATTAAGAGGAATGTGTGACTGAAACATCAAGGATTCCTCAAGTTTACATTATGAATCATAGTGCTGTTGATATGAGATGAATTAACCATTTAGTCGATGCAGCTTAGGCATTGAATTTGCACCAAGTTCTGCTGGAGCTCGGCACACTGGAGCTCATTAACGGCCAATGTCTACTGTTCCTTTCATACTCGAAACTCCAAGAGCACAAGGGCTCATTCTACTTTGAGTTAGGAGAGACAAAATAATCTGTGCTTTTAAACCGAGTTCCATCTAGTTTATTGTGGATAGCAGCCCAAAACATTTGGGTGCAAAACCACATAGAAACAGTAACTAAAGCAGATGTGAGGATAACGTGAACTGACGCATTGGGAGAGCACGCTGGACCAACAGTGCAGAAAGCACATCCCACTCCTGTTGAGTTTCCTTCTGCTCCTCCTTTCTAAATGCCTGACCTTCTATCCTGGCTTCTGGTCACACTTCCCTCAGCCACTGCCAACCTTGCGAGCTGACAAATGACACTGTCGGCTTTTGGGGATCGCCTCTGTGATGCACACAGCAACCGCAGCTCTGCAGAACAAGTCCCACACCCATTACCAAACACTCATGTCCCTGGCAAGTCAGTTCCCCGCTACTGCTGCCAGGGCAGAAATTGTGCTGCCTTGCCACATTTCACCACCCAAAATGGTTGGCTCTTCTCCGTAGCTTCACATACACATGCACACAATGGGTCTAACTCTGTTTGTGACATGTTTAGATCTGCTCTGTATAAACACAAAGCAGTTCCCAACTAAGCTTTTGCAAACCTTACATTAAGGATGCCAACCGTGTTTAAACCTTTTTACAAAACTGCATTCATTAGCAGGGGAGTGCACGACATCTATATGGGTTCAGCCTGATGTCTTGCACATGTCTTAGTGCCTGATTGACCAGCATTGAATAATGATGCCTTGCCATTAAGCACTGATGGTACAATAACAATTGTCATGAAAATTAGCAATCTTGGTAACATGTTAACAAAATACAGGATATAAACGAACCAGCACACACTCTGGGTGCATAAAGAGTTTTGTGTCCTTGACTTGAAATAATGAAGACTACAAATAAAATGCTGCAAAAAAAATCTTTTTTTTTTCTTACACAAACTCAACTCTGATGCTGATACAGATAGAAAAAAAAAAAAAAAAAGGCTTGGCAGTTTGCACACATTCATAACAACAAAAGGCTTTATTCTGAAAGAAAGCATCTCAAAAAATAGTGTCCTCCAGAACACAGACTGATTTATGATGGAGCACTGTCCAACAGTGCTTCCACTGTAATACATGTATTTAAGATGTAACTAGAAGTGATTCCTACCAGCTTTCTGGGCAGAAAGGCTCGTTCTCTCTATACAAGACTACATTTTAAAGGGTCGCTTTGGATGCTTAGTTATTGCAGTTTTGGTTGCCCTTCCGTTTGTGATGGGTAGGTTTTGCTAAGGTGCAAGAAAAGAGGTGCCCGCACATCAATGGTAAGCGATTCTTAAGTGCCCAATATTCATGTGCAAATCAGCAGATTCAAAACAAACAATAAAGTGAAGGTTTAGTCAGGCAGGCAAACACATACCAGGCAAAACTAAATGCGAATTTAAAGCCATATAGCTATACTTGGGTACTTTCTGGACAGACACCATTATTACTGTATGTAAGGACATCCTTGTTACAATACACCAGGAGCTTTCAAATGGAAGCACAAGACCCCACACGGGAATAAAATGTTGTGATTGGTAAAGCAAAGCCTTAGATACATAATGATAAATCTCTAAGTTCAGGGTATCTGGGGGCTGTTCAAGTAACTTTTCATCTTTCCCATCTTGAGGTTTAAGAATGCTTTTCTCAAATAAAAGCAACTGAAAAGAACTAGGCAGACTGTGGTAAAACATAAAGACATGGCAACCTACTGAAATGAAAGAGCAAGAAAGCCCTGCCTAGTAAAATCTAAGCTGGTTGGAAGTATCTAACATTTTTCATCATTAACAACTGAAATTAACAAACAGAAAAAGGATCTGCACAAGCTGCACGCAGCTCCTTGGCCCTCTTCTAGCTGGCCTTGGAAAAAGTGAAGAATTTGGAAAGCACTCAAATTTTTTTCCTCTCCCCTGCCTCAAACTCTGAAAACAAGTCCAAGTTCTTTGTGTTCTCAATCCAGAAGAACCAATTACATTGCAATTGACATTGTATACTTAAAGGTGAAAAGACTTTGGGGGTGGTGGAAAGAGGAGGGACCTTCCTGCCCTATGGCTTACTCAGTGCCAAAAAAGACCACACTGCCTGGGGTCCACCTCTAGTCTGGAGACAGGCCATTCCCAGCAGGAGCCTGTATCATGTTCTCTGAATTCCCTCCCAAGAGAGCCTCTTCTTTCCCTAGGGACAGAGTTTCTTATGTGTAAAAAAACTTGAGAAAAAGCCATTAAAGGTTACTCAAAGCTTCATAGATAATGAAATTAAAGCCTCAGAAATGGAGGACTGTTGTGTGGAGGGTCTAAATAGGCCTGAACATGTCCTGACTTGCCCAGACATGTTCCCCTGCTCCCCTACTCTTTGTGCTGGGAGAAGCAACCACAGGAAAGTAAAAACAAAAGCCCTGGTATAGAATAGAATAGAATAGAATAGAATAGAATAGAATAGAATAGAATAGAATAGAATAGAATAGAATAGAATAGAATAAGCCAAGCTGGAAGAGACCTCCAAGTTTCACCTAATATGGTCAGGCTTGGCAAAGTGCCATTCTGATTGGCTAATCGATGTCCAAAGGCTCATTAGTCTCAGGCGCACATGGATAAAAGTTGATGAGCAGATAACACCAGGCTGCTCCTTTGCCATTGTATTTGTGCCTGCTGCTACTACCATTGCTGCCTCAGTGTGCTGTCAGTGTTGCTGTCTCATTGCATCCTGCCTACCCCTCTGCAAGTTTCCAGCTATTGGGAATCAAGAAGAACCAGGTCAGAAACTGTGTTATACCCCCAGCTTCCAGAGAAAGGAGTCTGGGGGAGCTCCAAAGCCCCTAACGGATTTGAAACCACTGACAGAAACCCCTCCATGTGTTTTGGGCACTGTCTCATACTATAATGCAGCCTTTGTGAGTAAACACTCAAAAGCCTCTTAGCAAATCTCTAGCAAGATTCTGTAAATTCTTAGGTGAATCTGAGTGCCTTCTGTCTCAGCAGCAGAAAGGAGCATCTCAAGCCCCCAGGTGGGCAAAAGGTGTAAAGAAACTGAGAATCTCTTTCCAGTTTCAAGTCTATATTTGTTATATTGTTGCTAGTTATGTTTCTTAAGTGTTCCAGATTCCCTGTTTATCTCCCTCTGTACAAAGTTTTCATGACTGTGAGAAGAATCCATTATTATCAAAAACACTGGTTGGTAGCCAGTTTCTAAATAACAAAATTAATAAAATATGTTAATCTTCAAATTAATATCTCGCATTCATACCCAACCACTACAAGAACTGGAGAATAAAAAATGATGGCCATTTTCTGTCTTATTAGGTTTTTGGTTTTTTTTTTTTTGTTGTTTTTTTTTTTAAGAGACAGGCCATACAAGGTGCTTAAGATACGGACACAGCTAAGGAGTTGCACAAGTTCTACACTCTCTAACCTTAGTCTTAAGGGCTGGGGCTGCCTACTTGTAATAATATGGATACTGATCTCTACTTATAATATTACACTCAAACCACATCAATGTCTCTCCACCTGGGTCCTGAAAGAAAGAATGATTCATGTAATAACAGGTGCAGGGAGGTAGTCACACTATCCAGCTCTAAACATCTGAATTAGATCTAGCTAATCTCTCTCTGTTCCCTGAGCTAGAGTCCTGCTCTGAATTGCCTTCTCTTTTTCCTGGCCACATATGCATCCCACGGGAAGTAAATAGCTAAGTTAACCAGCCAGATTAGGTGCCAACAAGATAAAATAGGGATGAGTATCCCTAAAAGCTTGAACATGGAGCCCAAGGAAGAAAGCTTGCTAGTTCTGGAAGCAAACTCACACAGGAAATGTATTACCCTGCTGTCAAGTGTCTCCCATCAATTGGAAATACTGCAGAGAGGAAACTCATCAGTAAAGCAGGAGATGTTTGTAAACAATTAGCCAGTAAATACTTTGATTCACTATCTACCTTTAAGGGATCCCATATTTGCAATGAAAATATTTGCACATGAAATTCAGACCAGAATTAAACAGACTTTTTTTTTTTTTTTTCTTTTTTTTCTTTTCTGGAGAGACATCCCACTCTGGGATGAACAGCTCCTGAAATGCAGTAGGCTTCCTTGGCTCAAGAAATGGTGTTTATCAGCTTGCTGTGTCATCTCCTGACAGTGTTAGCATTGAGACTAAAGTTTAAAATTATTTTTATGATAGCTGACAGTTAAAACACTTGATAACTGAAATCTTGCAATACATTCCAAATGTGACAAAGTCACAGCACTGGAGTATGGTGTTACTTGGTCTATGAGGTGACCTTCTTGTGGCCTTCCAGGATCTGAAGGGGGCCTACAGAAAAGCTGGGGAAGGACTTTTTAGGCTATCAGGTAGTGACAGGACTAGGGGGAATGGAGCAAAGCTGGAGGTGGGGAGATTTAGACTGGATGTAAGGAGGAAGTTGTTCAGCATGAGAGTGGTGAGGCCCTGGAATGGATTGCCCAGGGGGATGGTTGTGGCCATTTCCCTGGAGGTGTTTCAGTCTGGGTGGGGCTCTGGCCTGCCTGATGGCCAGAGGGGAGGGTGTTCCTGCCCATGGTAGAGGGTTTGGAATTAGATGATCCTTGAGGTGCTTCCAACCCTGACTGATTCTATGATTCTATTCTATGGTAGCCATCAGGGCTACCATAGCTTGCATGAGTCCTGTCCAGAGGAACTGGCAGTCTCAGGAGGTACAAATAGTATCCAGGTGATTGCTGAGGCCTGAGAGACATCAAGAGTGGACTGAATGACTCATTAGGAAGGAGAGATATCTACAGGAATGACTGCAAACCAAATGGATGTAGACTTCAGCACGCAAATTGTGAGACTAGGGAAAGCCTCAAAGGAGAACCTCATTGTATATGGGAGCCAAGATAAAAAGGCAAAAGGGAAGGATACTGTACATCTTCTACTGTCTCAGAATGCATTGCTTTTTAAAGCACATTGAAAAAGCTGAAGGATGGAAAGTTCTGAAAAGTCCTGATGATGAGAGACCCTGAGACACAACACAGGTCTTGGAGGTCTCTTCCAACCTGGTTGATTCTGTGATTTCTCTGCACAGCTGTGATGCAGCTTCAGCTTTCTTCTGTCTCCATGTCCACTCCTTCCACAGAGGGAACCAGTTAGATTATCACTGTTCAGGAGGAACAGCGTGTGGCTTCCAGGGCTGTAGAAACTCACCAACCAAAACTGGAAAGGGATTCATTCATCTCATGTAAAGCTAAAGCAACACCAAATCTCTTTGGCATGTCTAAATGAAGATCACATGTGCAGTGGCAACTGCAAGTGGAAGCAGGCAAGGTCGTATTAATCTCCAGCCAGCCTTTCTCAGGGTGCTGAAGTATCAAGAAGAACAAATCAGACATTTAGTCACCTGAGCATGACTAAGAACCATAGGCCTCAGCAAATATTATGAGCGCTTTAGAAAGAGCTCTGAGGGCGGGTGGACAGCCCAGCTGTCAGCCTAGTGGCATTCATCAGTACATTGGTTGCACGAAGCTCTGGTCCCCAAACAGTTAATAGGAAAGAACGAAAAAGAAAAAAAAAAAGCCCCAACTCCCTCATCAGCACTGAAATCTGAAGCAATCATTTCTCCAGCAGAAGAAATGCATGCAAGCTCTAACATGACAAGAACATACATGACTGCATATCAGCCTTTACGATAAACACAGTGAAATTCACATTCTGTGCAACTTAAAGAGAAAAAAAAAAAACTAAAGTCTGCCTTTTATCAACTTCCACGATCAATTAGAACCCACTATAAACTATATATCTTAAATGGATTAAAGCGAGCAACATCTTTTGCCCTGCCTCACTTAATGACTAATTCACAGCCTTTAAGTGTGATGAAGCTGGAGACTGGACTCGAGCACTTTGCCTGCATTATTTCCCCCCCATATCCAACTGGGCATCTTTTGTGGCAGGTTTTCTACAATTGTCTTAATAATGTTGACCTCTTTTGTAAAAACCTGAAGGCATCTCTAGCAATTGTTCCTGAAGATTTGTTATCCAAAATGTTACCATTTCATGGCACTTCTTGAATGATAGAATAGAATTTTTTTTTTTTTTTGGGTGGGGGGTATATATTCAATTTTTTTTTTTTTTTCAAATGCTATAAAAGAAAGGAAAACAATCATGGCTAAGGCCATTTGTGAGATGGCATTAAAAGAGCCTACTCTGAGACAGATAAAAATAATGAGAATCTTTCTGTCAAGAAGGATTTAGAAAATATCACTAGCATTATTAAAATTTAATTTTTTACTGTGCTTTTTGGTTCCCCCTTTTCCAGTGATAATGAGCAGGACTGCACACCTCCACAATGCTAGCACTTGTTTTGAGCAATAAATTCAGCCTTCCAGTCTGAAGACATTTCAGACAACAGTTTTGACTGCTATAGGCTTATTTTTCAACCTGTTCTGTGCTTTGAGTCTTCCTATAAAAAACAGTTCATAAGCTAATTTTCCACAAGGCCAGTGGAACAAATAAAAATCAATTTTTGCCCAACTGGTTCAGAGAAAACCTGGGAATAGCGAAGACAGAACAGTGAAAAATAAAAAAGAATCGATGTATTCACCAATGATTTACCTGATACAGAACTATCAAATTAGTTGACAGCAAATACTTGCCACTATTAAAGCACTTTCTTTTTGGTATGTTACAGTATTTCTATTAGGGGAGCAGAAATGCTTCTACTTTGTTATGACCTCAGACACCTCGGTTTAATAACCACTCCGAGCCTCCATGCATTCTGCAAAACTACAGGGCACAAAGTCAAAGTGCAAGAGCACTTGCAGATCGTGCAATTGGAGGGACCTGCAAGACCAATCTGGCTTAGAGTGGGTGTAAGTTTTCATGATCTCATGGAAGGAGTGAAGGTTCCTTGTTCAGTGAACACAGGGAGACATTCATGACCCCAGGCCAACCTTGTCAAGAAGAATTTGATCCATCAAGGAAGGGGAAAAAAAAAAAAATCATAAAACACTGCCCAGACTTCCCTCCTCAGTTAAAACCCCAAATATTCAAGAGCAAGCTGAAGATTAAGCAGTTTAATATCTCTTGGAGAGCAGAATACACATTTCTCCCAAGAGGGGAGTCCCATTTGTAGACTTCCAAACTTTCAGAATTCTAAGGATAACCCAGGGTGCAGCCTTTAATACCGTGGCCCAATCAATTTCAGCATCTTCTCCACTAATTGGGCAAGTGAATCCACGACACCAAGAAGGGACTAGATAGGTTTATGCATAACTATTTGCAGCCAGATAACTGCATCTGGAAAACTGATTGAACAACAGAATCTGCTTTAAAAAAAAAAAAAACCCACAAATTAACCATCTCTCCTGTGGAAATAAAACAAATTTATAATTTACAAGCTTAAATATTAAGGAAGCTATTTTCAAGCAGCTGTAATCTTCACCCTGGTACATAGCACTTTATACACTCCTTCATTTTTATGAGTTGGCATTAAAATGTGACTCATTTTAACAGAAAAAGAAGGGATTAAGTATGTCACTCTGAAGTAAAGCTGCATATTACCTATTTAAAAATATTATAACACGCCACAGAGACATCATCTTTAGGACCAAACAAAACATTGCTCAATGAAGAAACGGCACAAAATATAAAATATTCAGCAGTGGAAGGATATTTGGAGTCAAGCAGTTTCACTGCCAATAAACAGCATCACAATAAACAGTGTGCATGCAGAAAAAAGAAGTATACCTGCTCTTCACTATTTGAGATGCAACACCTCAGATTGAGAAACTATTGAAGATCCTACTCATCCACACTTTGGGAGAAACTAAAAACCACCACACATTTTGATTCTGAATCTCTTACAACTGATGCTAATTTGCTTATGATATCTGCCTGATTTAGAGCTAATCTTCTGTAAATTAACTCCTAATGCTGTCTGAAATAATCCTCTTAATGCTGGTCTGTCTTGAGTACTTTATATCAAATACCATGAAATACACAAGCATACAGAAAGCATTTGCAGGGCTGTTGGCTGTGAAGATGGCATGGTGAGGAGCTGCACGGCCTTGAGGGACCTTTGGACAGCACAGGCTTGGTTATCCCCTTTGTAAGGGACAGCATGCCAGGACTATGGACCACTGGTTCCTGGCCACCAGACAGAAAACAGAATAGAACAGAACAGAATAGAATAATAGAATCACAGAACGGTTTAGGTTGGAAGGGACCTCAAAGATCATCCAGTTCCAACCCCCTGTGCCATAGGCAGGGACACCTCCCACTAGAACAGGTCGCTCAAGGCCTCATCCAGCCTGGCCTTGAACACCTCCAGGGAGGGAGCAGCCACAACCTCCCTGGGCAACCCATTCCAGTGTCTCATCACCCTCACTGTGAATAGAATAGAATAGAGTAGAATAGAATAGAATAGAAGAGAACAGAACAGAACAGAACAGAACAGAACAGAATAAGCCAGGTTGGAAGAGAGAGGATCTTTGCCTCCTTACAAAATGGTGCAGGGAGGTGCAGTTCCAAGCTCCAAACCTCCCACCTCCAGCAGCACAGGATAAGGAGAAAAAGGAAACTATTTGGGCTTTGAGATCTCCCAATGACAAGATCTGTGTTAAGCTGTGCTAATTATCAGCTGGGAGCCTAATCTGATAGCCAGTTTGAAAAGACAGAGACAGACAATTTTGTTTCCTCAGATAGGGAAAATATTTTTAAGAGTGTTGCTTCAGCATTGGCCAGCTTAATTATTGCTGTCAGTGTGCTTACTCTGTATTCAAAAACATTTTTTTTCCCCACTAAATTCACCAGAACGATTTTCTCCCCCAATTTTAATGCAGCTGAAAACCTAATTGATATCAGGGAGCAAAGCAATTCCAACATATTATTTTCTTGGATTTTGAAACATAAATGGCAGACAACTTTGACTGAATGGACCTCTTTATGTTTTAACAGGCAGTTTATTGGTCCAGACTCCAACATATAACGAGTACAATTGGAAAAGCAATACATTTTTAATTGAAAAAGTCATGTATTTTTTACTATGAAAGTGACTCAAATAACAAGTAACATTGTCAGGTAAAGGGCTTTTAAGTTTGTTTTTTTTTTTTTAATATACAGAATGTTGTTTAGAAATTCTGTTCTCACCATAGCAAGCACTTGCAGGAGGCTATTAAAAGAGGGGGGAAAAAAAGTATTGTTTAAATCACACTTTATTGGAGCTTGCTTTTTTTTTTTTAATATATTAAAGAACAGATAAAGCACAGTGATCAGTGAGCTGTATGTGTCCAACAGCCCTTCAAGAGCCTTGTGGAAATGTATAAAACAAGCAGTGATACAATCCTTTGCCAAACACCGTCATAAATTTTTTATTTGGCAGCTAACATTCTCACTAGTTTTCTTGGCAGCAATTGGGACCTTTAGCAAGAAAGGTGCAGGAGAAAAATACCTTGTTTAGAGATGTTTTCAACACTTTCTGGGATTTTTCAGAACTTCTGCCTGCAGCACATTTTACAACCACAGTCTCCAGCCACCTGATGAGTAGGTGGTGGTTTTAAACTTTTCTTTCTTTCTTATTTTATTTTTTTTTTTTTTAATATAGACAGCCTACTACCTCCCTCTGGCCTTCAGCCTACGATGCGAATGTGGAGGGGGGTTGTATCTGCTCCACAGAGATACAAGTGGTTGCTCCTCTCTTGTCTAGACAAAAAAAAAAAAAAATCTTGAAAATAGTATCAGAATGTACCTTTCCTTGCTCCAGATGCTATCTGTACCTTATTTGCGGATGACAGAGATAAATGAAAGGTAAATACGTGCTGATTATTTTTGCATTTTTCTTGGGAGATCTCTGCCAAAAAGCTGGTCACAGGTGCAGGTAGCCTGGTCAGACAGAGGACTGACTGCCTGATAAACAGAATTGTGAAACGGACTTCTGTACCCAGCTTTGTTCTTCCTCTCTTGTTTTGTCTTGCTTAAAAAAAACCCCCACAACAACAAACAAAAAACCCCCCAAAACAAAACAAACCCGAAAAACCCTAAACTTGATATCTGATGCACAGCCTTTCTTTGTGCATCCTACATGCGAAAATATGGCTCCAGCAGTACTGTGGTTTGGCTTGTACAGGGCAGGATTAAACTGTGAGCTTTTACCAGCTCACTTACAGAGCAGATGTTTTATATATTGGTATTTCACTGTTTCAGAAGAGAAATAAGATGAGCCCCTTTTAAATCTCAGCCACTTCCTCCAAAATTTTCCCAACCATAAGATGCGTTTGAGCCCTCAAGGAAACAGTTTGTCTTGAACAGATATGGCCCACAAAAGACAACTTTTCCATACTTATCTCAAATTAGAAAGGCTGAATTTTAGCTTTAGACCGTACGCATTGCTTTGAACACCGTCTTAAGAACAGTAGTGATGTTACACATCTGAGCACAAACTAATAGGCTTCCCCTACAACTTGAGTTCCAGTTTGGTCTCTTGTGTCTACCAGGGGCATCATGCCCTGCAGAACTTTGCTCTGGCACACACAGACATCTAGTGGTAGGTGAGAGCACTGCAAGCGTGGCATTGCATCTGACACGGCTCGCCTAGAGACACTCCAGTTATGCCAGGTATGAGATGAGCTCGTTTTGCCCTCGTTGCCACTATGGATGGGCAATCAAACAGGGAGAGAATTACTCCCTTTGTGCCACCTCATGCAGTCACACTCCCTCTGGGGAGCTTCCAGCTTCCCAAATCTCCCTACCACCGATTCCATCCAATTGAATCGGACCTATTATTGCCTTTCTTCTGAGGACCCTTCAAAATTCCTCTCTCCTTGCTACTGTTTTATTTCGCTTAAAAACTGAAAAGCATAACTATGTAATAATCTAATTTGAAAGGTCCTCCGCAACGTGGCTCCGCGCAATGCAAGTCTGTTGGGGAGCGACAGAGCAATGCAATTTTACAGACAATGCCACACGCAACGAACAAACACCCGGTCAATAATAAATTCTAAATTGCTGGTAGAGGAATAAGCCTTGCTCTCCAGTCCACAGCAATCAATAGAAAGATGCCTAAAACTTCAGTGTGGTTTGAGTCCCACATCTGCAGAGGAGATCAAGAGCCACAGTTTTGCACAGCGTTGTAAGAGCTCAGCGCCCTGATTCTGCTCTCAGTTACACCATTTTAAATCAAGCGGTACTCGGTGGTGTCATAACCCTGTACATCTGTGTCAGACTCAGTGTTGCAAGGGCAGACTTGATGCCAAGAATGCAAAACAGATGTTGCTTTCCTAATGTTTCCTTGTTGTCATTTAAGTTGTTTTCGTGGGATTCTGTTTTGATTTTGGTGAGTGAAACAGGTCGACAGGACTTTTCAGAGGGCAGACTTGGAAGAATGCTTCTGCATCTTCCTTTTTATTTCGTGTGCATGTGCCAATATGCAGAGACTGAGATACCACTGGGAAAATATATATATATATATTTTCTTTTTTTTTTTTTTGGGGTAGGCTTCATTTGAGCTAAGCTCTCTTCCCTTGGGGCAAAGTGAAAGGTAGCTATTTGCGAATGGGAAAAAGGGTTTTTGTGAACAACAAAACTGCATCACCAAACAGCTTAAAGACAAGATTTTTTTGAAGTTATTTCTTTACTACTATTTTAAGAGGAAACAGGGATAAATATATCTCTCTCTTTTTAAAATTATTTTTAAATGTTGACTCATTAACAAATTTAGCAATAAACACTTTGTAATTAAGTCCGCTAGTTTACTGCTGTCCAGAAGTTACTCAATACTCTCTGCACAGAAGGTTTTGGAAAATGTAGAATTAAGAAACAGTGAAGGCAAATCCCAACAGCTTGCTCAAGTAAATCTAGCCAAGGCTTAAATTCACTTCTGAACACTGAAATTTGAGATGCTATATCAAATAAGCAGCTCTTTTTCCCTGAAGAGAAGAAACTGGGTGTAGCTTAACCTAGTGCATAATAGGTTTATTCTCATTCACAAAACAGGAATTACTTTATGGCCCCAAAGTAAAACTAGCACAGAAATATACTGGCAGATTTGCTGCAGATGTGTGTTGTGACACGTATGCAGGGAATCTGCTATTAATCACATGCTAAGATTTTAATATTATGCAGGGTAATGCAAGCAATCATTATGGTGAAAGTTCTGGATTCATAAAAGCCTAACCCGCAAACGGGTCTTTTAAATTTAATACATAGCTCACTCTCACACTGCACCAGTTGAATTCCCTGATTAATTCCTCTCCTGCCCCCCCCACCCCCACCCCACTACATACCATTTATTTCAATATCTATTGTGTGGTTTCTTTTTTGTGCTCATGCTCCACTTCTTTTTCCTGCGACACATGACAGTTGTTGGGCAAAAGTCTTTGCTTTTCAATTCTCCCCTTTACCTGACTGTGACAGGAATGTTCTTGTTAGAGGGGGCTGTTTGCGAGACCCCTGGACGCATACCCAGCACAGGAAATGTTCTGGCTCAAACGCTGGAAAAGTCATCCTTCACCTGAATCCTTCAAAATTTGTGTCTGAGCATAACTAGAAGTTGTGTATCCGTAGCTGGGCTAAGATTACTACGGACAATTATAGCGTGGAAATGCATTATTCTGACAAAGCAATCAATCACGTTATTTCTCACAATTGCAGTTCACCCCTAAAATTTTCCTTACCTCCAAAGCCAGCTGGATATTATATTACCAAAGCTGTTGAAAGGGTGTAACACTAACCATGAAGCCAAAGGCCACTAAAACTATGCAATGCATAAATTTTTATTGTTTGCTCAGCATTGAAATCTCATTAGGGCTCATAACTCATCGGTGCAGTGCAAACATTTGCATCTGCTGATCATGAGAACTTAGATGGAATGTACACCTTTGGCTAATTTACTTGTTATGTTTTTAGATGAGACTCTGTGTGTTGCTTGTTATTTATTTTGTTCTTCTAAAAAGTCCTTATGTGGCTGTGAGTTGAATGTCCACTTTTTAAAGGTGAATACATTGCAACTTTCATTTGCAAGTTTCTCAAGGTTGTTCTGTGCTGGCAATGTTCATGATCATCATTTTACAAAAGCTTCGTTTGACTTAGTATTCAGGATAATCATTGTTTGAAAACCGTGCCCCATAGAGCATTTTGCTTCATTCATCCTTTCTGCTTTATGTAGTCACATTTTAATTAGATTAAAATTTGTCCTCCAATTAGCTTTCATTAAAGTTTATAGATTACAGCAAAAAATCTCCACTGAATTGCGCTTCAAAACTATGCCTAAAGTTTAAAATGAAATAACTGTGCAAATGAAGTGATTATGAAGATTATTACTATGCAAAAAAAACATCAGTCACTTCTTGGTTTACTTATACATTTAACTCTGTAATTTATTTTGCCGACTTCAATACCTCTGTGTTCTCCAGAGCAGTCATCATAATAATACCTTACAGTTACAGGATACCTTTCATTCCTAAGGATCCTTAGGGGCCTGATTCTGCAGTCTTTATGCACACCAATAGTCCTTATGCACACCAGTAGTCCTTGTGCACACCAGTTGTCCTGCTGAAGTCCCTGAAACCACTTGAGCAAGTGCTACTCGCTGCATGTGAACCAGAACCCAACTACCACAGGTCAAATCCTGCTTTCAGATACCCCACGAAGCATTGCTATGGACTCACGCAGCTCAGAATGCAAACCAGATATGAACATTATGTAAAAAGTCTTCTCACCTACTTCTGGGTGAGATGTGGCAGCTGTTTAGTGGTGCATGGTTACAAGACTCACCTCTTTAAATGAGGGGACCAAGACAGATACTTCCCCTGCCCAGTTAAAATTGCAGAGAAAACTGAGAATGTAATTATCCAAAGAGGAAATGGCTCAGCAGGACACTGGGGCTGGGGCTGCATCTCTCCTGTCACTCATGTCTTTAGACCTGACACTGCCAAGTATCGGGTGCTCAGTCACTAATACCTCCTGCACATGCAAATTTACTATGTGCTGAAGGCTATATAAAGCTTACAGTTTGCCAGGCTGATCCTACAACCGGAGCAGACATTTATTCTGGAGGAGTCTCTGAGCGGAACACATGGGACTCCACGGCAGAGCAGAGCTGCACAGAAATGGATCTGTTTGCAGGAAATTATCTTCCAACAGCAAGAGCAATAAATAAGTGGGTTACAAAACCGGGGGCCTGCCTTTGCTCTGGAGACATCTCTGACAGGAGGAACAGTCAAACCCAAATATTTTACTACAAATGAAATGTAGTTGGTGTGCAGGAGAGAACAATTCCAGCCAAATTAAGGAGTGTAAAACGCAGTCTTTCCTATTTTTCATGTGCTAATTGATTGAACAATCATTAGCAAATCTTCACATCACCTAGTGCTATTCCCACTTAGCAGACAGTAAAGTGGAAGCTTAAGGGTGTCAAAGTCTAGAGGAGAGCTTCTAGATGTGAAGCCCTGTACTCAAGCCAAAATCACATTTCCAACATGCAAAGCATTCAGGAGCAGTACTAATTTTGGGAGCCATGATCCAGTCTGTCCTTTCCTCCAGATCCACCTCCTCTTGGTGTTAATTTCTATTACCATGTTGCAGGATGTCAGTGCTGGTTGTGCTGATTCAACAGCTTGTTGGTCCATATGATGAATCAGATCAAGCCATTGATCCAAGACTAAAAACAAAAACAACACTAAAAACCCCCCACAAACAAACAAACAAAGGCTGGAAGAGGAGAGCTATTTTGCACTGGATCAATTCCATTTTAAAACACTGAGTGGAGAACAGAAATGCCCATGAAAGCAGCTGGAGGCAGCATAGAGGCAGGAGGGGGTATCTTTGGGACCAGGAGACCCTGCTCTTGCTGCTGCTGGTTTTCAGAATATCAGAATAGTTTGAAAATGAGGTTCAAACTATTCTGAAATAATTTGATGTTCATGTTTTAGCTCTTTTATTAACTTTCCTTCCTTTTACCTTCCTTTGCCTGCCTTGTTCTGAGGAATAGTGTAGCTCCTCTATAAAAAAATTTGGCAAGGCAATTACAAAACTGGAATTATTTTGCTCTCTGCAAATAAAACCTGGAACGCCAAGTTTGCCTTCTCAATTACACTGACCACACTGCAGAAGTACTGCTCCATTTCCTCAGTAGAATTGTCATGTTTCATAAAGTGCAGACAAACTGGCCATGCTTTATGTCAAGGGTGCATTTACAAATAGTTTATAAAGGATTTAGATGATTAACTATACATTGAGACAGTTAATCAAATGTAAGACCCTATTTTAGACTTCTACAGATCAAGCAGTTATTTATAATCCTGGTTATTGCTTTCTACCTTATATCCACCCCTAACGCATGCCACTGTAACATTCTGCTAACTCCTTATAAATGATTTGTGTTAGCAAAAGTTAAAAAAAAAAAAAAGCTGCAATCCTATTGTAAGGAATAGGTTAGATAATTATGACTTTGAGACTCCCAGACTAAATGAATCAGACCCAAGAAGTAGGTCTTTGGAGGTGGTTAGACAGCCCGCGCCATGATTTTAGACACTTCAAGGCCCTTAAAAATCTCAGTCCTCATCACTCTGCCCATGGGACTTTACACAATTTAAAAAAAGTTGGCCAAGTGTCATATGAAAAGGCACAAATGCTAAAGTAACTGCAACAGCCGAGGAACACATCTTTTCTTCGACAGAACATCAGCAACATGACAGGATGCTTAAAGCTCCAGTGCTTCATGCTGGCTGTGAAAAAAAAAAACAAAACCAAAAACCAACCACCAAACCCTTAACAATGGAAGCCTTGAGGAATGCTAAATATAACTGGTATCCTTACAAAGTACAGTCTGCTCAGTTAGAACAGAATAGCAATTATTTCTTGTGATTTTATGCAGTCATCTGAAGCAATGCCTTCTTTTTTCACTTGGTACTGGATGTATAGAACGTTTCAAATGAAGAAATAACCATAGATTAATTTTTATTGTGGTGCAATATATAAAGATGGGGGGGACAAAAAAAATCTATTCTGGATGTACAGTGGACTTGGTGCTATTTTTGCCTAGGAATGGAAACTCGAACTGGAAATAGAGTCACTCATTCACACTTACAGGATGACATCCCGTTGACAGGCATGCAAACTTGGAAAGGTGCTACACACTCACTCTTAAAATACTACGCTACGTATTTTTTCCTTCTAAGCTTCAATTAAGTAAATGTTAAAGAGGAATCCGTACTTTGTTAAGGCTAAGGGTTCATCACGTGCAAGAGATCGTCTTTCAGAAGTACAATGGCAGAAAAGTCAAGGCACTAACTACTAAATAAACTGTTTTCACAACAGAAGTGGCACCTTCAAGCCCCTACAGCGATGCGCTGTGTTGCCAGAGTTCTGCTCATTCAGATTTAGATTCTAAAGAGCATTCCCAGTACAATCAGAAAGGTCATCAATCCTTCCTGCCAGGTAGTTGGGTTATTTGTGTTGTTTTGTGGTTTGCTTTTTTTTTTCAGTCAGTTCAGGGAGAATGAAAATCATAAAAGGCGTGAAAATACGGTTGAGGTAGATATATTCACAGATTCTAATACAGCTGGAATGCTGTCCGTGCTAATGAGCCCTGAGCAAGTGATCCGTGTCTGGCATGCTCTGCCAAACAATTACAGAAGAACCAAAAATAAAGTGAGCAACTTTAAACCTCCTGAATTTTGTGAGCCTAGGCCTAAGAATTGTATTTGCACTTGCTCCCGCAGGCTCGTTTTCAAACGACACCCAAAACTAGAAGGACTTCCCTAACATGAAGGAAGGAAGAGAAGTTTTCATTTGAGATCTGACATTTCAAAATGGCAGAAAAAAGCAACTGACCCTAGAGGGTCTTGCTCCTCTGTGTCAAACTCCTACAAGAACAGCTTGTGAGATTTCAGCTCTATCGTATCTGAATCACAATGTCAGGACTCAAAATCCACACCACAAATTGTACCCTCTGAAATTGAGGTACATAATCCTCTTGGCTTTCTTTCTGTTGGGTTTTTCTTAGCTTGTGCATGCCTCTGCAGCACCAATCAAGATCTGCTTTCTGGGTTTTTTTGTTTGTTTTTGTTTTTTTTTTTTCTTAAAGAGAAAACCTCAGCTAGCCCCAGATTTTAATGATTTTAAATGATGCGCTCTGTAACTCCTTTTGCATCAGCTTCCTTGTTTTCTGCTGCTTCTAAAAAAGCCTCTGACCCGCTCCTAAGAGCACCAGTTTTATTTCTGTCATCTCAAATTAACAAATGAATGAGGAGAGGGGAAACTCCCCTGTCACTCCAAACCTTCACCCTTCAAGTCCCCCTGCCAAATTTGCAGCCCTGGTGTTCTAAAATAAAGCAGGCATTAATGGGATGAAGGTTCAATGGGACATCAGCACTTGCTTAAATGATATTCCAAATCACGGGCTAAATGGCAGTGGTGGTGGGCAAGAGCAGGTACTTACTTCATGCTGTCTCTTAGGATACAATAGATTTATGGCTGTCAATTCTAAACAACACCACTATTGTCTCTTCACATTTTATCTGCCTCCATTATTCATCTATGTTAATTTTGATTGATGAAGACACTTTATAAAAGGAGAGGAGAAAGGAGGAGGTGGGGGGAAAAGGAATGCTTCAACTGTTTGGTCACCAGTTTCTGCAAATCTACAGTCCATACTGCAAGAGTATTACTCAATGGAAATGTCAGCCTTCACATTTTGGGAAGGATTTCTTTCCTTTCACCAGTCTCTCTTCTTTATGAATGACTGGAAGTGGGATGCAAGCAGTGCTTCTGATACATATCTAATCACGGAGAGGCAGCACATCACACTGCAATCAGCCATGAAAATCAACGCTGGCCTTCGTTAATGAAAAAGTGTTAAGACTTTAAACTTCTTTTACGTATTTACTTCCTATGCCACAGCTAAGTAAGTTTTAGACTGGACCGATATGCCAAAAATCTCTCCAATCGCAGATCTGAACCCAAGCAGAGCAGATAAAATTTCTTCATTCAAAGTGAAAGCATCTGCCAGAAAGCTACTCTTCTGACTGTGTGGAAGTCACAAAGAAAAGGCCTGGCTTTGGCTTGTTTGCCTACAAATATATGGTATTTACTGACCTCTCATTAAAATACCCTGATAGAATATAGATTGTGAACCGTCCGATACATTTCTTCCTATGGGAGGTTATGTCTGAGGCCTGGGGGTAAAAGAGATTCCTGAGAGTCGTTTAAATTCAGTTCACTCCTCTCCAAGTTTTTAAATAAGCTTCTGAGCAAGCACTACAAACTTGCCAAGCTCTCTGCTTACTTAAGGAAAGGGAGGGGAAAAAAAAAAAAAATTAAATAAAACCCCCAAACCCGGAGAACCTGACTTCCAAGAAGAAATAGGCGGCAGGAGGAAAAGTCTGTGGAGCTGCTGGATACACAAAAAACCTACCGCCTGACCACTTGGTTTGTTTTACAAAGCCTAATTACAGCTGCCTTTTACAAATATTATGTGGTTCTTACATTACTTTCTGCACCGTCTTTTGTGTTGCAGGGGAGTAGGCTGCTATGAACTGGTGTTAGGAAGAAACACGCTCTAAGTATTTGGTATTTCTTGCAGAGGCTGTAAAGGCAGCTTCCGGCGGCGGACAGAAGAATGTGCAAAATCAACCAGTTGTGCTTTTCAAAGTCCTATCTCCACAATTCTGACTTTTCAAAATCATCTGCTCCTAATGCAACGTGCATTGTTAAAAGGCTGTCAAATCAACGATAGGACTCTCAGGAAACAAACATCTCTCCTCTGGCAGGTTTGTATATATTTCCGCAAAATAAAGAATTCTGAAAGTAAATAAGCACATGGGAGGATTAGAGAAGCAATAAACAAAAGCATTTCCTCATTTTGAATTTGAGAAAATAGGAGCCCCTTTTCAGCCATTGCCAGGAAATATTGCTGCACAGAGGAGAAGTTTGTGCTGGCTAAGATATTATTTAATGCTAAGGTATATATGGGCATGCACTCAGGCACACATAGACACACACACTCCCCCCAATCCAAAATTTAAAACAAGTTTCTACTGTTCCTTTATGGATTGATGGGCAGAGCATTTTAATACCAGTCTGGATCAAAACAGGCACAGGACTCCTCATTGCAAGATGATAAAGCTAATGCTGAAGCCTTTCAGCCCTAATGAAGGAGTTTACAGGGTTCTTAATCCCTGCACCCCACTTTGCTCCTCCCGTGGTCCTGCTGAAAGCTTTAAAACAGTCCCCAGCACTAACATGGTACAGAGCCTGTTGAACATGCTGATCTGCTCATGATTACTCTTTGCCACTGTAAAACAATCTAACTCCTCAAGTGAATGGAGTCTGTAGCAACAATGGTGTTATTGACTTGTTGCTCCAGCTCTATTTAGTTATTACCCTCGAGGCCACAATCAATAGACTTTGCACCAAGTCAGCCTAATAAATCCCAGGCTTTCACTGGAGCTTTGCCAGGAACTGCTAGAAAATCTATGGCAGTCAAACACTTAGAGTATGAATAACACAGAAAGCTGTACTGACAGCTGTATAAATTAATTAACAAGGTATGTTCTTATTCTTTTAAGAAGATCATAATGCACGTTTGCCACGATTTAAGGAGTCACAGGTAGAGCAACAGAAAAATTATCCTCTGCGCTTTTGTTTAAAATAAAAACAAAAAAATCAAACATGATTAAAATCAAAACAGCTTCGGACTTCTTCCTCCCTCCCTTTGATTATTGGATGTGCAAAAATCTGCATTCGCATTACCACTGTGGCCGTTTAATTACTCCAGGTCTGATTTAAAAAGGAACCAAGCCCAGCAACCACCTACAACTCAGTGTAAAGGGGTGCAGGCATTTTAACTTGATAAACGGTGACTCTTACCCTATCCCGTATCTGCAAGGGGGATTTAAATTGTGTTTGCAATGCAGTGGTTAAAACAGGAACAAAAGAAAGGGGGGTAAAACAGTTGTTCAAGAAGTAAGAGGTCGGTCACTAGTGAATTCCAGGTTCTTTCAGTTCCTCCTGTAATAAGCAAATACTCTGCAGACTCAGCTGCGAGGCGCCTGATCTCAGTGTCCGGAGACACACTGAACCTACTGTAGCAAGAGCTTGGTGCCAGCCCCAGAACAAAGGAATCTCCTTTTTCCTTGCACGTTGAAAACAAATGTAACAGATCAATAGGCTCTTACAACTGATTTGTTGCCCCAGTGGTACTTTCTGGGAGCATTCAGCTTCCCTAATGAGGGTCACAGCTTTGATGGGAAGCAACAAGCAGGGTCAGGCAGCCAGCTGTTCTGGCACTTGACACGCACAGCACAGGGAAGGTGTGAGATTGTGGGCACAACCTTTGGGCAGAGATGAATGCTTGAGACTGAGTTGCATTTTAGGACAGGGAGGGTAAGCTTGGATGACAAGGAAGAACGAAGCTGTGATGTTAGTATGGGAGTGATGAGAGTAATCTCCCTTGGGTCTCAGCAGAACTAATCTCACACAGGGGAATGGAGCTCTACACTTCTGCTTTGCCCACCTGTGACCAAGGTTGCTGCCTGCTCTTTGGTGGGTGTACCCTAACATCTTACTAGATCAACTATTCAAGATGTTTAACCCATCCCACTCCTGTTGACAGGTTTGTGAGGGTCCCATGACAACAACCAAAGCTTTCCCATTTGAGGGGTAACAAATAGATGGGGCACAGACATTTTCAGGTGGAAAACAAGGTGCGACCATAATCTGTGACATCTAAGCTGGATATTAAGAAGAAGTTCTTCACAGAGAGAGTGATTTGCCATTGGAATGGGCTGCCCAGGGAGGTGGTGGAGTCGCCATCCCTGGAGATGTTCAAGAAAAGACTGGATGGAGCACTTAGTGCCGTTGGCTAGGGCTGGGTGACAGGTTGGACTGGATGATCTTGGAAGTCTTTTCCAACCTGGCTTATTCTATTCTAATCTTTCACCACCAGACTTTGTGAGCATGCTTTCTCTCACCTGGAGGACACCCACTGTCACTTTTCATTGTTGGTCATAGCTGTTTGTCAAGAAATTAGACTTTCAGTGGTCATTTCAATACTGCTGTTACCAGCAGAGAGGAAAAGTTCATTTCACAGGTCTCAGTTATCTCCTCTACGGACAAATACATTTAGCATCAACTTTTTTTACTTAGAAGAAGGGCTTTTAAGAACTTTAATGGTTCTATGTGTTGATTAAACAACTTGAATTGAAGTTTTTAATTTGTGTCTAAGTCCTCCTTCCCCAAAAATGCTCATGAGCTTTTTTTGGGGAAAAAAACTGCACTTTGCATTTATACCCTGACCTCAAATGTTGAGGTTATTTCCTTGCTTCTCTGAGCAGCAGTCCTCCCTTTACATTTTAAATATGCCAGATGACTTTGTTTTCAAATACACCTTTCTATACAGTCATCTGTAAAGTATATCTACATCAAATATAAGAGCTGCTTGGGAATTAGGATGTATTTTCAAGAGCATTAAGTGAGGTGGAAAGCCAGAGTTTCTCAGGGCTCAGCCAAGTACAAAAAGGCTTGATTTCCATTATCAGATGAATGTCTGTCCGTTCAAAACATGAGTTTTGGTTTTTTGTTGTTTTTTTTTTAACAGGGTCAGTTTCAGCACCCAAAACTTTATTGTCAAAAGCACTGCTCATATCTGAAAATTCAGGATTGAGAATTCATGGAAATTAATTTGAACACAATAGGGGAGTGCTTGGGGCCTTACGGCTCTCCCTCTGGCAATGTACCATCTGAAGTGACCATATGTCATTGTCTGGCACCTTGTTAGCAGAATGGAGTTTTGCTGTGCTTGGGCTAAAAACCCTGCAGTTTCTGGGTTCCACATCACCCTGAAGTCTTCTTGTGTCGTGTCACTACTTTATTCACTACTTTCCGAGCAGTCAGTCAGTCACTGTGAAATGCTGATGCAGTTTTTGTAACGAACTGAGGCAATATTTTTTTTTTTGTTTCCAAGCAAATATTTCGAGTACGATATCTAAACCCTGACACCTTCATTTTCTATGCACAGAAATGACACAAGAACGAGGAGAGAGTTTGAACCTTAACATTCACGCCGTGTCTTGACCTGGTACTAGGACTCAGGACGGGTGGCAGCTCATAACACACAGAGCAATGGCATGCTGACATAGAAGACAGTGACTGAACATCTAGGACCTGTCAAAAGCAACAGTGTTGGCTCTAATGCTGCCATCCTTTTTCTTCCTAAGCCAGTTTTGCAGCAAGCTCCACCAGGAAGTTGCTCTGCTTTGCTGATGAGATTTAAAACTAAGCTCCAGCTCTTTTGGGAGTCGTTAAACATTCTTAGATAAAAGTGAATCTTAAGAAACTCATAGGAAGGGGGACTGTAGAAGGAGAAATAGTTGTTTATGAGCACAGCAATGCAGAATTCCATTAAGTTCTTGCCTCTTCTATATACTGCATCTGACCAATGTTGAAGAACACAACTACAAAGGCACCGGAAGGCTCCCAGTCTTTCATTTTCTAGCATCTTCAGAAATGCAGCTTTGCAGCACTATTCAGCCTATTTGTCTTTTCCCCACTGCCCTGCTTCTCGATTCAGACCCACATAGACTCACTCCAGCCAGCACTGCACACAGCTGGCACAGCTGGGCTGTGCTTGGCCTCACCCCTTGATTCAAGCCACAAAGTTTCCCCCGCTGCCTGTCCCCACCAAGAACTGTTTACAGTGACACCCACAGAGCATGTTTCCCAGTTTTGGTCTGCTGTGCAATTATACTGCTCATCTGCATTTTTAAATAAGACTGGCAACTTTCAGCAATCCTAGAAAACAAACAAACAAAAAAAAATTGCTGTCTTTTTCAATGAAGTACCGACGAAGTGAAGGCTAAAAAGCTGACATTTTTTTTTCCTCTTTAATTATCCTTCCCTGTTCATTGCAAGAACTCCCCCACCCCTCAAAATGACTCCTTTATGAACTAAATTGATGATCTTGCTTTTAAGCATTGTAATAACTGTATTAGTATCCAAACAACAAAATTTTTCGCAGTGTACCTATGTTTCTTAACTTGTACATGAATAAGTACAGTAATTCCCAGGCACAGAACCACCAGAAGGTAGAAATTCCAATGAACTGCATGACTCTGCAAAGCATTGCCTGCTACACTACTCTGTGATTGCTTCTGCTCCTTGAAATAATCCCCTCTGAAACGGAGCTTTGGATTTTGGCGAGTGATAATCCCAAGGGGTAGCACAGTGATAGCCAACTACGCACAACCAGCAAACACAAACTTGCCAAAGCATCCTCTTCCTGTTTTCAGTTCCCTGACTTTCACAGTCTTGAGACCTGGGCCGGTAGAATACAACCATACGATGGCACAGATTTAGAGGGTGAAGAATAGAGCTGGAAATACAGGACAGTTGAAAAGTTACATTTTAATTACATTTTCTGAAAACTAAATCCTCCGCATAAATGTACTTTGGATGAAGACCATAAAAAGTCACACAGCTTCTCTGGCTGCTTTTCCATAGTCAAATGTGTGCTATCTCACGTTAATCTTAACTGCTTCTTTAGGTGATAACGCTGAACAATGTGGCTCCAGAATATATAGGCCAAATGAGAAGCAGGAAACACTTTTTTTTTTTGTTCCCTGAAGGTCTACAGAGGCATAACAAAAAGAAACACTCTTGAGCACTAGACGGGCACTGAACATAAATGATAACATTGTATGGGGCTGAGTTTTCAGCGATTTGCTCCTTTCTATCTGCAGCTAATTGGCTTTGGAAAAGAGTCCATGCAAAGCTGGTGTGGCCCAGTCTGCTTTAATTGGGATGGCGCCCACCAATAGTTTCTCAGGATCAGGGCAAAGGCATCCTCCCCTCCAAGCAGGGCTGCTATTTACTTGTGTTGCTTCAAAATTCTTTCGTCATGATAGACTGGATCAACCCAATCTAAATGTTTTGATCTGTTACATATGTGGAAAACGAGATACTGGCACACACACAAAAAGCAGCTGCTTTCCAAGTGCAGCGTCTTAATGACCTCTATAGAGAGCACAGGGCAAGTGAATTAGTCCTCTACCAATGGAGACTGCTGTACCTTTCAGTCTCTGTGTGACATGGGAAAGGAAACTCAATGCCTGCTTTAAATGATGGAATTAAGCTAGATGTAACTCGTAAATTGATTAATTTTCTCAGCAGACTGAGACTGATCTGAATTTTCTCTTTGGTGCTCGAAGTATTCTACACTTGTCCTGAAACGAGTTAGCTAAAATACATTAGTCAGTGTGGAATAAATTTAAAGGGACACTGACAGATCTTATTTAGCCCCAAATTAAGGATAAAAGCAAGAACGATACAAAATAAATATTAAAAAGCCTGCTTGAAAATAAGAAATGCTTCAGTCAGGGTTTCTTGTAAGCAAATAATTTCCATCTAAATAATATTCACAACCTTCAATTGAGTTCAGTAGTAAAGGTGAATTTTACTTTTGGCTAGGTGACACCAGCAAGTCCACTGTAGCTCTTCAGCCTCAACCACCAAGAGCAAGCAGACCACAACAAATGCTGCAGCTCTAACCAACGACCCAAGGTCAGTTGTTGACAGCTTAAATACATTGCTATCCTGCTAGCATAATGTTCTAGAGAACATACATAAACATTTTCAATATTTTAAATGGCTCTTATGACAACAGACAACGTGATTACTGTTGGTATGATCGCTTTGATCCGGAGGGCCATGTTGCCAGAGGTCCTCCTTATACTGGCAGGCCAATTTATGCACTTGGAAATCCACCTACCCAACCACCCACTTCATCCACTTGCACAAATTCTGCAAAGAAGCAGTTCTGCAAGCCCCAGGGCCTGACCCAGTATGACTGCACTTAGAACAGGAGACAAGAGTTCATTCGCTCTCATTTAACAAGTTGTTTAACCTCACTGGTTTTGTGCCAGTTTGAAACAGTTCCCCAGACTTACTCCTCTTTCCACTTCAGTATCCACTCAGTATCTAAGCTGCATATATGTTGATTAAAAAAAAAAAAAAAAAGACATTAAAAAAAT